>BFEA01000001.1:11950080-11967896 GCA_003427395.1 Chara braunii
TTCTGCTGAGCGAAGACTACTAAGTGCATTTGGTGGAAACAGGAAGCATGCAAGACTGCAAAAATGCTGTGCAGTTGCCCATTTTGTAATGCGCTAGCAGACGGTAACTCAGTGCTGCACCATGTAGAAGCGAGCTGAGGGGTCTGGAAAGCACCATCAGAGGTTCATCAACAGCAACAGACAGCAACAGACTGGAGCTGGGGAGATTAACCAGTCACCTAACGCATAACAGCCGGTGAACCAAGTTAATGACTAAGCATAACAGCCAGTGAACCAAGTTAATGACCGAGCATTGGGCGTTGCCGGTACAGAGATGGGCAATCTTCAAAGTGATTGAGAGGTGGTTGACGCCCAAAAGCGGCGCCTCACAGCCCGGCCCGACGTCTACTTGCCTGTATTCCATTCGTTTTGTAAGAGGTCAGAAAAGCAATCAACCCAGTTATTCTCGGAAGGATTACTGGTCTCCGCGTCACTGCCAACAGTCTTTAGAGAAGCTGGTTTTAATCATGAAACGGAAGTTGTCTGCCGGAGCAGAGTCATAGTGAGTGAATCTAATGGGGGATTTCTCTCTTGCTCAGAGTTATGCCAAATTGTACTGTGCAACTCAGGCAATAGTGAAGTAAGGTACTGGGCGGGCCACCTGGAAGACTGTTGTAACTAGCGGCAATCCGAACCCTTATCTCACCTCCCTCTCTGCTCTCTGTTAAATCTTTGACTCGTCTATGTAATTGCTTCCAGAAACCTGCTCTTGGTCTTGTGTCGGGTTCTGAATACCAAGTAGTGCCTGTTCGCCATCCTATGTGTCGATCTTCCCACCATATGAAAATATTATTAGACAGAGTTCACAATACTCCGCTTTGCAGTGATTCTTCTTGTAATTATAAATGTCATCTGCATGCCAGTTGTCCGAGATTTTCTTAGGACATACAACGTAGGGCTTGAGCTATTGGCTGAAAATTGGCCAATGCAAGCTCTGTAAACTGAGTATGGTTGTATCGTTGTTACCCCTACTAATACAGTGGGACATATCAGGCTGCCTTTGCTCTGTCCGAGCATCGGGCCAATCATTATGAGATTTCGGCCAGTTTGAAGACCACACTATCTAGCTGGAAGTGCTTTAGTCTTGTTAGGTTCTGTCCTTCAAACTCAGCCACGGAACCTAAATTGAGCAACAAAAAGTGCGTTCTGCGGAGCCTAAAAGTGATCGGTACTGGCATTTAGAAAAATGAATGTGGTACCGGTACCGGCCTTTGTACGAATGAAGAGTCTGGACCTTGGGCCACTAGGTGAACGAAAACAGGCCTTTTGTTTCTGTTGACACTGTATTGCTGTTTCCTGCCTCTACAGTGCTACCACTCCTACTACTACTACTACTATTGCTGCTCCTACTGTTACCGCTACTACTACTACTACTACTACTACTACTACTACTACTACTACTACTACTACTACTACTACTAGTAGTAGTAGTAGTAGTAGTAGTTGTGGTGCTAGGATTAGCAGTAGTAGTAGTAGTAGTTGTGGTGCTAGGATTAGCAGTAGTAGTAGTAGCAGCAGCACTAGGAAAAGTAGTAGTATGGCCAACCAACAAAGATGAGGAAGACGTTTCTGTTTTCTTTTCATATTATCCAAAATACTAGGCTACCAGAGTGGCCCGGGGTCACTTGCCCAGCCGGGCCATTTATTTTATATTTTAAATTTGGTGAGGAATTTCGATGTGACCTTGAGGCAAAAGTTGTTCAGTTTATTTTTCTGCGTAACATAAATTTTCCGGGATTTTTTGATTTTTTTTGCTGGGACCTTCCCTTGTCCTTGCACGGGCTGGCCACCCAGGACTCGGGCGGCCCGGCTGGTAGCCTAGCCAAAATATGAGTTTTTTGAATGAAAGAAAATTCATATAAAGTGTCCTTGGGGACATCCGTTAAAATTGGAACGATACAGAGAAGATTAGCATGGCCCCTGCGCAAGTATGACATGAATAAATAGAGAAATGGTCCAAATAAAAAAAAAAGAAAAAGAAATATCATTGACTTGGATTCAACACAGAGAATAATTTCCATGTCTTAGAGATGCGATAAGCCATAATAAAAAAAAAAAAAACAATTTCATTCATATTATTTGTAATACAAGTTTCTGGAAAACATGATAATTCAATCAAATAAATTTATCAAGCTGCAGTAGTAGTAGTACTTCCTATTCCCCTACTGCTACTGCTACTGCTACTGCTACTGCTATTGGTTCTGCTACTACTACAACTACAGTTATTTCTACTACAACTGGAAGTATAACCACTCTTAGTCCTACTACTCCTGCTGCTAGTGCTGCTAGTACTACTACTGCAATTGCTACTACTACTAATACTGCTGCTACTACTGCTGCTACTACTGCTGCTCCTACTGCTGCTCCTACTGCTGCTCCTACTGCTGCTGCTGCTCCTGCTACTGCTGCTGCTGCTGCTACTACTACTACTACTACTACTACTGCTACTACTACTACTACGACTACTACTACAACTACAACTACTACTACTACTACTATGCTACCGGTGCTGCTGATGCTGTTACTGCTGCTGCTGTCGCTGCCACCGCTGGTGCCGCTACGGCCGCTGCTGCTGCCGCTACTTGTGCTACTGCTGCTACTACTGGTATTACTACTACAACTACTGCTACTATTACTACTACTACGACTACTGCTGCTCCTGCAGCTGCAGCTGCTTCTGCCGCTGTTGCTGCGGCTGTGAGGAAACCCGGGGACGGAATTGCCAGGGGCTGCGGTGTCTGTCGCCCGCCGTTACCCTCCGTGCCTGCTTCCGAGGTCCTCAACAGCCTGACATGGAAGCGGGGTTGGAATGCCTGTCATGCCCCCGCTTAAGAGCTGGACTTGAAGCCCTTTACCGCACACTGAAATAGGAAAAGAAAATAAATAAAAATAACATAAGCAGATCTGACCGGCAGATCTGAGATGTGGGCTGAAACTCCCTCTTGGGTCTTACCTGCATAATCTCAGATTTGCAGGGGCATATTTAGAATTTTCTCAACAGAAGTATAAACAGCAAACCAATCGTTTCTGTAAATACGGCCACACAGTGAACTTTGCACACGGGGATGACAGCGAAAGTCAGTTGAAACCTGAGGGGTATGAGTGCAATTTGCCCAAGATCACCCACCATCCGCAGAGATAAAAACGCTGAAGCAATGAACTTCACTCTCAGATTTGGCAACCCTTCTGTGTTTCTTTTAATTTTACTTCTTACCTCAATGGATGGTTCTTTCTACGATTCCTGTACTCCCACAGGTAGGGTTTGAACCTACGACCAATCGGTTAACCACGTATAGTATAATATAAAATACGGGTTTACTGTGGGACGCTTTGATCCGAAAGTGACTTTCTCTCTGTCTGTCTCTCGGTCTTTCTCTCAGTCTCCTCACTCTACGTAAATCTCATGCCTTCAATGCCCTGCTGCCAGAAATGGAGTACCAGTCAGATCTTCGACAGCTGGATCTGAGTGCTATCTGCCATAGCGATAAAAAGCTGCCATAGCGATAAAAAGTAACCATTCGAACCATCACCGAAACACCTGCAGTTCAATGGCTGGGTGATAATCACACTGGTCCTGCTGACCAAGAACAGGTTTGAGCTAGGACTGCTTCAAGTCTTTGGCTGTTGCAGCAGCGATCTGTCAGCTAAAATCGACCTGGAGGAATTCGATGACTAGGCAATTTCGACAGTTATCGTTACTCCCGCCGTTTACCTCCATTTGGCAGAATCTCTTCACTTTGATATTTGCTCACAGTGGCGGAGTCTCACATGCACCGCAAGGCGTCACTCAATGCATTCCCCTAGAGTGAGACTGATTCTGAAATGTCTCACATACCCGTGATTGGATGCTTGACTGCACTCCACTATCACGGGATTACTGATTCTGAAATATTTCAAAAGTAAATAAAATCCACACATGCTTTTTCAGCCAATCAGGGGAGCTATAGCATGCAGCCGTCTCATACCACGAGATTACTGATTCTGAAATATTTTGAAAATGAATAAATCAATAAATGTTCTTTTTAGCCAATTGCTACAGTGGGTTTGCACTTGACTGGACTCGTTAGCCAATTGCTACAGCCTCTTGATTTATACTTCTGTAACTCGTTGGTCTGCCCCTTTCCCAGGCCCTTGGTGTACACAGTCCCACACGGTACTTGCTTGACTGGACTCTGACTGACTGGGACCGGTACCGCTGACTGCATGGGTTTGCACTGCCAACTCGATGCAGTCGCACTGCCGACGTAATGCAGTTGGGCTCACCACTTGCCCACTTGCGTCTGACTAAACGTGAGACACTTCGAAAGGCCACTTCCGGAAGTCTGTGGACTTGGCCTTTCGGTACTGTAGCAGCTATGACCTTGACCTTTCAGGACTGTAGCAGCTACGACGTTGACCTTTCAGGGCATCTACAGCCACGACCTCTACAGAGCTGTGACTCCTGATCGACAGATGTACATATCAAACCCCTGCCACTACACAGACCTACGACAGACGACAAACAACTACCAAAACACAGATCGCGGGTTCAACCACTCGGGGTCGACTCAATACTGTACATGGGTAAAGTGAGGTCTGGGGATCGAACTCTAGGGCCCGCATCTGTGAGTGCAGAAAGGTGAAAACCGTTTCACAATCAGCGAAGCGATAGAATGCAGCCCTCTCATAAGGAGCTTGAGACTCAGCTGATTTCTCATGATTACGTACTTGACTGCACTCCACTATCACGGGATTGTTGATTCTAAAATATTTTGAACATAAATAACTTAATAAATGTTTTTTTAGCCAATCAGCGGAGCAATAGAATGCTGCCTTGTCAGGGCGCTTATGACTCAGCTGATTGTCCGTAATTGGGTGCTTGAGTGTACTCCACTATCACATGATTATTGATTCTGAAATATTTCAAAAATAAACAAGGAAATAACGGCGATCACGACATGTCTTGAAACTGTAAAGGAAAAAAAAGCTTGCGCCGGCAAAGAAATCACACCCCAACGTGAAACGGGTGACTTCGGTCGAAAAGTATCCGTTGGGCATTTTTTTTGTTTTTTTTTGTTTTCCCCTTTGACACCATGGCCGACCCCTGTAAATATGACACCCGGTCTGACACCACGGCCGTTGGTACTTCTGTCACCTTTTTGAACTCAGCGCGATTTTATTTACCGATGCGTGTTTTTTTTACCCATTGGATACTCGAAGGTGACATGAACGTACTTACCTCATAAATAAAACAGTAAATGTTTTCTTTTTCAGACAATCAGCACAGTGATAGAATGCAGCCCTCTCATAAGGAGCTTGAGAGTCAGTTGATTGCCTGTGATTGGGTGATAGTGCCTGCTCTTTATTTTCAACTCCATCTTTCTTTACGTCACTTCTCTCCTGACTGTGTTGAGTTGTCTGTCAAAACTCATGGCCACTGTCACTTTGTTCATGCTTGCCAGGAGTTATAAATACCTACAGTGGATTTTTCACTTGGGTGGAGCACTACTGAAAGTCGGCGTGACCAATCTATTGTCGACCATACGCGATCAACCATATCAGTCGAGACAGCCTCAAGCATGATCGTAATTTGATTTGGTCAGTAATAGCCCGCAGTTGAATATCATGATGTATTCAAGCGACGCTGGACCCGGTTTCCAGCAGGCTTTGCTCCCCACCAATAGACAGAGCCTGTCTTTTCAAAAAAAAAAAAAAAAAAAAAGCCTGGTTGAGTTGGGCAGTTCATCGACTCAAAATTTGAATGGTCTTGGACGCGCGTGGCACCTGGTTCAGAAAGAAGTGCCTTTCAGTGTGGCAGCTTCTTCCGTGAGTTGATCCATGATCTCTCTTGCAACTTTTTCTCTCAGCCTTCCTTCTCACTTCTACTCTCCTCATCACGTATTATTTTTTTATGTCGACCTTCTTCTACTAATTCCCCGCCTTTCTTAGCTGCGGGCGTCCTTGTCTTACTTCATAGCCATTGTGCAAGAGCCCGCTTCATCTTGTTGGTGTGCTCGAACAAGCGTTAACCCCTCAGTCCAGAATGCCCCTTCTTCCACCATGTCTGTTTCTCCATGGCCAGTGTATACCTTTTCCGTCGTCATCTCCCACATGCTTGTCTTTTCCCTCCTCGTATCGCCTCCGTGGGCGGTGTATATCTTGGTGGGCGTTGTTCACCGTGAATGTTGTGGTTCGCCCAAGGCGAACTCCTTGGCAGCTCCTGAGGCCACCAACTGAACTGGCTGGTGCATGTGTGCCTGTGGAGACGGCCTGGTCTCGTCCACAAACCACATGCCCGGGAAACAGATTCAGCCTGGGTAGTACAGCTAGACCTCAGGCCTGGTGCCCTCGGACCAACAGCAGAGCCTACAAAGCGCTGATACCAGCTTGCAGCAAGGCGCCTTATAATAAATTTTGTACGAAGCTAGTGTTGTCTTATCTTCAGCTAAAAAGTCTCACGTTATCATCAAGTGAAAATGTCACATAGTATTTGGCCGCCAGAAAAGTAGAAACAAGCGATGAATACAAACAATCAATCAAAAATACTACATGGTACACTATTACACATTCATAGTCCATGTAGAAAGCAAGTTAGCAAAAGATCTCAAAACTGACGTGTTGTTTGAAAACTCCGCGAAGCCCTAGTGACAAGTGTCATTGAGCCACAACCTTCGGAACACTCAACCCCGCATAACACACGACACACATAAATGTAATAATTCTGGGTTTGCGGGCACGTAAAAATTGAGGTCAAAATAGAGCTAGTAAAATAGGAGCGATCGGGGTGATAATAGCAGGAAATATAATTGAGGGTGTACACCGAAGCGATAGCGATAATGATGAGAATCTGGTTTCTTCTCATCCTTCATTGATATTCTTTTGGTTTGTAATACTACCGCATAAAATAATTAAAATCCTGGCATCGACTTGGTCGTGCAAAAATGCGCCTGCGGGCGTCAACGACCAAGGATCAGGACAACGCAGATTTAATTCTACGACATAGAGACAACTCCCGCCTAGGGGGAATTTAATATTGGATCTTTGGACTTCAAGTTTTCGAACATACATATTGCTATTTTCAATTAGATTGGAGAAGATGAGAATACAATGTAATAGAATATTGCATTTCATTATTATAAGAATAGTAATTAATAGATAGAGAATAAGATGAAAAGAGAGTAAGGGTGAAGTAGCCTCATAATGGGTGTGTTACGAGTATGACAAAATAATATGTTGGAGATTTGACAATAGGTCGTGTCAAAGAATGGAAGGGCAAAAAACAGGGGTTGACCTAGGTACCATTTCTTTTACTGCTCGTTCCCTAGCACCATCCCTCAATTTTCTACCATCAGACCAATGTAAGGTTGAAATTGTCCCATTCCGGGTGACTAACAGACTTTGGTCGTCCGATACCACTACTAGCTATCGAACAGGTTAAGGTATCGTTCGTTAGTGTAATTAACTTCACAAATCACTCCACCAATGAAGAAAGATCGTGGACCACCACTCATAAAATCAAGAAAGGTGTCTCAATTTGTCAATCCTTGCTATGTACGGGCCGCGTGAGTTTCCTCAAATTGCATTAAATTAAGCCGCAAGCTCCACACTTGGGGGTGTCGTTGCATTAATTACAAGTTTCAGCCTTGCGACCATACTCCCCCCGGAACCCGTAAACTTTGATTTCTCACAAGGTGCTGGCAGAGTCATCCAATAGACATCCGCCAATTCATAGTCAGCATTGTTTATGGTTTAGACTAGGACAGTATTTGATCATCTTCGATCTGCCAACTTTCGTTCTCATTAATGAGAGCGTCCTTGGTGAATGCATCCGTGAAAATTCATGATCCATAAATCCAAGAATCTCACCCTTGAAAATGGAATGCAAATGTCCACAACCATCTCCTTCAATCACTACTACAGTCCTCAAAACCAACTACATATGGACCAAAGTTTTGTCATGTTATTCCATGTTAATATGTATATAACATAGGCCTACTTTGAACACTTTAATTGAACAATTAACAGTGCCGGCAAGAAAGGCATCCCCGACAAGAAAGACAAAAGGGTCACTATACACCCGCAACAGTGGATCGACCCCTCCCACCAAGAATCTAGCCACAAGCTTTTATCAAACATCGCCGACAAGAAACGCTTCCTCGACAACAAAGACGAAAGTGTTATTACACGCCGGCAACAGTGGATCAACCCCTCCCACCAAACATCTAGCTCCAAGCTTTCTAACTTTGTGTGCCCCTGCCCATAATTACGGGCATACGCGAGGAGGGCCAGATAGGGCAAGAAATGGGTTTTCTATGCCCAAACACTAGGGGCACGCTTTAACACCCCCCTCGCCCCCCCGCCATGATTATTCGCGTAGGAGAGAAGGCTAGATAGGTCGACAAATAGGTTTTTTTGCCTAATATTGGGGGTGTGCTTCACTCGCCCCCGCTATGGTTGCGCGCATACAGAGGAAGGGCCAGATATAGGCATCTCTCTCTCTCTCTCTCTCTCTCTCTTTAAAAAAAAAAAAAAAAGTCTTGTCACGTAAGGCAAGGGTGGATAATGGCAGGTGATGCTCCCCACCAATAGATGGAGCCTCTCCCTAGGTGCTAGTGGTGTCTGCTCTTACCAGCACCACTAACATTGGAGGAGAGTTTCCAAAAAAAAAAAAAAAAAAAAAAAAAAGGGGGGGCAAGGGTGGATAATGTGGCACTCACCTCAATATACCCTTTGGTTGCAGTTTTCCATCGAGTCAAAAGTGACACTCCCTCTTGGGCAAAATTGGACAATGTGGTATACATACACGTAGACACACCGAGTCACAAACATATAGAGAGTGGCACAAAGACGTACAGACACGTCCATACATGTCGACGCGCACTAAGAGAAAGATGGCATGCCACAATGACTAAATGTAGGTAAATTGGTAATGTGGCACCCACCTCAATATGGTCGTGGTCGCAGTTGTCCTTGGAGCCGAAGGCGATAAAAGGAAGATCAAACAAAAACAACAAAAATGGAAAAAAGAATAAGGAAACGAAGTGGTCTTTGGCCCTTGTGCAAGGGCGACTACTCTCTCCACACAGATGACCAACATTCAAGCATTTGAGGAGGGGTGAGGAGCAAGGAGGAGGGGGAAACCTTTAAAACAAAGGGCCGAATCTCAACAGATTGTGACGACAAGGCCCTTTTACTTCTTACAACATTTGGGTTCCCTGCTCAAGTCGTTTGCAAAGGGTTTAACTCCCCGAGTGAAATAAATTAAAATGAAGATAATATTTGCACGACGATGCTCTTCCGCAGGAGGGACCACTCTGAACTTATGCTTTCGTGACCAGACAGGGGAACCCTATCGACAATCATGTGTTCTCCTAGGAGGCAATTGCCATCACTGCAAGCACAAATTTTGTCGTAGAGGTGTTCAATCATAATCCCATGCATGGTAGCTTTGCACCACTAACTTTTCAGCCAAACACAGTTGTGAATCGTGCGTGTTGGGATGGATTACCATTGCGAGAATGGTGCATCAGTTGGGTAAAACTAATCTGTCTTGCGACGGTTTAAAGTTTAAACCCAACTCACATTCCTTGATTGTGAGGAAAAATCCAACAATTGGTGAATTCTGCTTCACAATGATAGAAAGAGTTGACATTGAAGGATAAAGAAATAATGTCGCTTTGAACATTAACTGCCACAAGCCAGTTATTCTTGTGTAAAGTTCCTGACAACTCGAACTTCAATCCTTAATTCTAAAGGATCGATAGATATTTTTTTTAATTAGAAAAAGGGTTGCGGGGTGTCACTCTTGGTTAACGGGGACCCCAACTTTTAGCTCCTGACTAATGTATATAAGATGAGAAAAAATAAAAAAGAAAGATCTATCAAGTATTCATATTGCAATGAATATATAAAATACACAATATGAATATATCAAATATCGAGATGTCAAATATAAATCTTAAAATATACTGTAAATTTGATTTTTTAACTTTTTTTAACTTTTTTATTTAATGTTTTTGTTTTTGTTTTTGCAGTTAGTAACTATGGTCTCTACTCTATGACTTGGTGGCAAGTTTGGTTGAAATGACCCTTGGATTTTGTTATAAATGGCATGACAAGTTGTCTGAAAATTATGGTCTCCGTTAACCGTCTTTCCGGAGTGTTGAGGATATGACTCAGAGAGGGTAGATCCACTGCCTGAACCCAGAGAGAGAGAAGCATCGTGCTCTCACATATGACCCAGGGAGGATGTCTGACAGAGGGTTTCCCGCGCCGGGGTCAGCCCCACTGGCGGTGCAGCGGGCCCACCCACTACCAAGTGATCTCTCAAGGAAGGAGCACTCGATCCTCGCAACCCACCCGGGAGTATCGGCCCAGACCGGCGCTACCAGGCCGCCAGCGGCAGGGGTCACCCCTCCCCTACTCAGGACTTCACCTCCCTGTGGCTCCACTGTCGGGAGGCTTCCACACCACAGTCACAGTGGTGCCGCTGGGACGCGCCAGCTCCTGCTAGGGGAGGGGTGACCCCCTCACCCCTCCCGCACACTCCAACTGAGCCTGCCCCTCCCGGAGCCACTTCCCCCCCATGGCCACGACAACCCCAAGGGGAGGCACACGCTCAACCGTTGTGGGGACCCAGGAAAGTACGGTTGGGATCCAGAGCTGCAGAGCCCTGTGTACTTCCGTGCCCCTGGGAGCGCGCGCACTCAGTGTGTGAGTGGTAGTGCGTCAACCTAACGCCGTGGCGGCGACATATGCACGAGGTTGCGGATTTGAACCCGCAACCTCAGACCACAATGTGCATTTCCAACCGGTGCCCTAACCACTGGGCCATCCGCCACTCACGCTCTCACAGTTTGTATTCGCACTGAAAATCAAAATCAAATGAGTTTTTGGCATTTTGCATTTTTTCTCCACTTGAGATTTTTGTTCTTATTGAGTTCATCTTACGACACATGCGTTATGTTCTAACAGATGTGCCAATCTAGCCAAACTTCTCACTTCACAATATCTTTCACTTGGATCGGGCAGTCCACGAGGACCTGCACCTTGAATCGGGAAATAGGGGCAAAGCCCCGACTCCACCTTAAAGAAATAAGCGAAAATAACATTAAAAGTAGTGGTATTTCACTTGCATCGTAAAACTCTTACTTTGTACACCACTCAAGTCGTTTCACAAAGATGAACTATAGTGAAGCTCACAAGGGTCTTCTTACGCCGCCGATTCTTCCAAGCCTTGGTTGTGGTTTCACATGATGGTAGATGACGATACTGAGAATTTCGTTATTTCATTCATGTGCGTGACTAATTAGATGACAAGGCATTTGTCTGCCTGAAGAGAGTCGTAATTACTCTCGTCGTTTATCGACATTTGGTTGAATCTCTTTACTTCAACGTTCATAGCATTGGGTAAAACACATAGTGCGTAAACATCCTTTGGGACCATCGCAATGCTTCGTTTCAATTAAATAGTTGGATTCCCCTTGTCTGCACCAGTTTTAAGTTGGCAGTTTGATGCTTAGAGAGAGTTCCGCACTCTCTCCCGCACAACGACATACAAACACATATCCATACATACACCTATTTAGCACATGAGGTCTTATTTGTTAATGAGATTAACCAAACAAATCATTGCACCAACAGAAAATGACCATGCACCACCACTCAAAGCATCAAGAAAAAGTTGTCAATCCGTCAATCCTTGCTATGTATAGACCTGGTGAGTTGCCTTGTGTCGAGTCAAATTAAGCCACAGGCTCCACGTATGGTGGTGCCCTTCTGTCAATTCGTTAAAGTCATTCAATAGACATATGTCCTCCCTAGTGGGTATCGTTATTGTTTAGTCTAGGATGGTATCTTATCGTCTTCGATCCCTCACCTTTCGTTCTTGATTGATGAGACCATGCTCAACAAACGCTTTTGTAGAAGATCGTCATCCATAAATCCAAGAAGTTAATCTCTAACAATGGAATACGAATGCCCCTAATTGTCTCCATTGAACATCACTCCAATCCCTAAGACAAACGAATAGGACAAAGCCCAATTGTGTTATTCCATGCTAGTATGTTCAAATCAGAAGCCTACTTAGAACGCTCTACTATTTTCAAAGTAGCAGCGCCGACTTTGGACCCCAACCAATGCAAGCAAGGAACGCATCCGCAGCGAGAAAGGTGAAAGAGCTAATACACGTCCGCAAGAGCAGACAGACGTCTCCCACGCAAAATCCATCAAACCACACACACACACACACACACACACACACACACACATCGGTTTTATTGATTATACACGACCTAATTCCATGCCCTACTTTAGAGCATGGGCTATTTGAATGTTTACGAGTGACCACGAGTTCTCTTTAGGGGGAGAGTATGTTTTGTGGGGCGTGAAAGTTGTGGGCTATTTGAATGTTTACGAGTGACCACGAGTTCTCTTTCGGGGGAGAGTATGTTTTGTGGGGCGTGAAAGCTGTGGGCTATTTGAATGTTTACGAGTGACCACGAGTTCTCTTTGGGGGGAGAGTATATTTTGTGGGGCGTGAAAGTTTTCTTAGTTTTCTGGATCCTTAGCAAGAGGGTTCTGTGCGTTCTTGTTGGAGGAGTCTTTTGTCTTAGGTAAGTTCTCTTATCTTCTTTCTCCTCTTTGGCAGTGACGCGAGTGCGTAGTTTGAGATAAATGTCGGGAATGCCAATGCTGTTACATTTGTTTGTTTTTTGTAAATGAGTTTTTGGTTTTATGGCCCGATGTGGAAGGTTCTCCAAGTTTTTTCAGACCTTTGAGGGGGTCGGGTTGGTGCCTTCATGCTGGTGCAGTCCTTTGTCTTAGGGAAGTTGCCTTCTGCCCTCCATCCCCTTATGGACTTTGAAATATAAATGTGTACATATGTATGTGTGCAACTGTGCTGCTTTGGCGGCAGACGGGTGTGTGCGCACAAACGTGGCCAACCTTACTTTTTTTATTATTATCTCTGCCCGTGTTGTTTTATGGATGGCTTGTGATGATTTGTAAAGGGAATGAGAGAGAGAATTTGGGGTCTTTTAAAACAACACACACACACACAGAAACACATACATACGCACACGCATCGGTCATCATATGCATTACAACCCTTAACTATAGCAACGACATTTAGAAAGAGAAACACAATTGGACATTGGCAGTGGTGACATTCAATTCAAAAAATGCATAGTAAATCAAAAAATGCATAGTAATTGTATAATAATTGCAACAATAAGATTGTTGCATTACAATTTCAGCAATAAGAGTGTTATTGAACTGCATTTCTCTCTTTGTCTCTCTCTCTCTCTAGAATGATAGTCCTCATGACTCACACACGCAGACATACACACAAATCGACAAGATTGCACTACTCATCCTCATCCAACGTGCCATCAGAACCGTCATCATGGCCTCTACATAGTCACGACCGGACTCATCAAAGGTGTCGCCATCATCATCGTCATCAGGATCACCGTCCATATTGCGAGAAGAGTGTTTCAAGTTCTTCTTGGCAGTGGCTCGAGATCTAGTAAAGACATCACCGATAACACTCCCTCCTGGAGGCAACACCCCTGTGACATCACAGGTTCGCACGTCGCTGTCCCCCAATGCACTCATTGCCCAAGACTGATTTCATTGTGTGTGGCCTCGGCCTACTGATGGTGGGCGACCACGAGGTCTACCAATACCAACTCTCTATCGTCTAGAAGTTGAGTCCCCAACTGCATCATCCTATGTCTGGCCTTCCTGCCGAGGCAACTTCTCGTGGCATTGTCCATGATAGTTGAGGGTCGTCGTGCAGGAAGTGGGGGCATGCCAGTGGACTGCTACCTAACATATGGGTCCTTGGAAATGACCCTTGATGCCAACCAGATTATAGGCCTCGCCTGCGTGGGTAGACTTACTAGTCTCGAGGAGGACGTGGGGGCATGCCTAATGGACTGCTTATGGGGTGCGGATTTGTCAACAATGAGCTCTACAGCCCACCAAGCCTCGCATGACTTGAGGCTGAGTCAACTGTGCCTCCAGAGGCAGCCCGCTGCGTCATTGACCGACAAAGTGATATGCCGGTACGTAGAACCATCTCTACTGTGGTCCCGTGTCTATCGCCTACGGGAGAGTCGTTTCTCTGGCTCTTGCAACCTACAAACAATCGAGTCAATATCCAAAACAAGGGTGACAAGCCATACAAAGGTCATGTAACAAGAAAGTCGAAAACAAATTCGAAACATTTAGTGTATAATACTTGGTTCAACCACATCAGGTAATGGTCGGGTATGAGTGGAGACCGGAATATCCATTGTCTCGGTCTAGTAGCAATAGTCCTCATTCATATCCTATGACAAACTCTACAGCTCATTCAGTGTCGCCTGTACTTAGCTGTATGCACTTAGCCACGTACATACCCTCGTACATACCCTAGGACATACTCTACAACTCTCTGAGTCTGCAACACAGTTGTTGACCCACCTAGGCCAAAGGACCAAATCTAGATCGACCATTCCTCTTAGAGAAAGACCTAAACAAGATAATTACCTGATCTGAGTAGTCTGCTAACATGCTTTACGCAAGCCCAATAGGTAGTCGCTAATACTGAGAATTGTAGAGTTGTCGCTAAGAAAAGAGCAGTCTTACAGCCCCCGAGATCCCTGTGAAGGAATGCGAAGACAGTGGCTTATTGCTGTTGGAAATTCCTGACAAAACTGAGATTTGGTGTAATCAAATTTTTGTTGCAATTAAATTATCTACAACTAAAGTTTGCTGAGATTTGTTGCAACTGAGTCTGAGAACTGTTGATGCTGTTCTTTCTATTTCTGCTAGGACCTTCTCTTTTCCAAAGGGTTCCCAGCAAATAATTAGTAGGGTTCCAATGTCGTTGGAAGACGCAGTCTGTTTGTGCAATTTCGCTGCAGCCGCGATTTCTATTGTCAATTTTTTTCGGCAATGTTGCTGCAAATGAGATTTTTGCTGCCAGTCTGTTCTTGCAATTTTATCGCAGGTGGGTTTTATGCGTTGGGTTTGTCTTGTGTCTGCAGTCTCGGTCTTGTGACTCCAATGTGAGTCCTTTGTCTGCAACCCGCGTCTATACTTTGAGCCCGCGACTGTTACTCGGACCGAACCCTTAGTCCGTGTCTCAGTTTAGTAGTTTTGGGTTTTGCTGCTCTCCGTTTTTGAAGGTCTGAGTCCCACTTGGCATAGTTATCTGGTATGGGTTGTGCTGCTCTCAGTTTTGGAGGTCTGAGTTCCGCAGTCTGGAGGTTTGTTGTTCTTTGATATATTGTCACATAACTATGAAGTTTGAACTAAAAGAGCGCAATTTTTGCGAAACAAACGGCGAAAATTAAAATTAAAAAAAAACAGGACAAACATGAAGGGCACAGTGAAACCATTCATTTTCTCATTCTTCTTTTGACTCGCCTTTCACCGTGCCTCTCACGTGCAAGGCTCGCCACGTTGATGAAGTTGAGCACGAGCTGCCCCCATCCCCATGTGCCATAACAGCCCACTTGTACGCTATGAGAAAGAGGCAGAGTGAAGGGGGAGGGGATAAACACAGGGAGGAGAGATGGAGAGAAGACAAACAAAGAACGATAAAGGGAAAGTTAGGGAAAGTATGGAGTGTGGAGTGAAGATGAAGGCAAAAGAGGATAAGAAAAGACTCAAGAATGAGTCTGTCCTTGACGACAGAGAGGACATACATGTTGTTATTGCATTCAAAGATTTCTTGTTATCTGAGATCTGTTGTTATCTAAGATCTGTTGTTATCTGAGATCTGTTGTTATTTGAGATCTGTTGTGTCTTCACTTTGCAGAGCACGTCTCTGTGTTCTGTTACCTGAATCTGTGTCCGAGTCCGTGTCTCAGTCTGTGCTTAATTCGGTATCTAAGTCTCCGTCCGAGTCTGCATTTTTGCGGTGACCGCTGTCCCAGTATCATTGCAACCGATGCCACTGCTAATGTGCGTTTCTGCAATCTGCTGCAGCTTCGGGTTCTGCTTCTGCTGGAAACCTTTGAGAGTGGAGTATGTGACCAGCGGGATTGCAGTTGCAGAGTCTGTCTAAATTACCTGCTCTGATTTTTCTGTCGTCTGACCTTTCAGTGTCTGACCGTGCTGCATCTGAGGCAACTTGTTTGCATACACAGGTTCCCACGATCAGAGACTTGTCTCACCTACTCTGCGATCTGTTGTTTTCCGGTCGGCTCGTCTCAGATCTGGTGGTTTGAGATCTGCCGATTTCCGTTTATTGGTCTGAAATCAGCTGGTTTCAGTCCCAAACTTGCATAACGCAGCTTCAAGCTCGTCGAACTCTGTCCAAAGTCAAGCCATTATTTAAATGTTGCTTCCATTCACTAAGATGGGCTTGTATGCACAGGTGTACATGATCTCATAGTACTGGTTACTGCTCAGTGCGCTGATTGCTATCCAGTCCACTTGGTCTTGCTAAGTTTGCCCTCGAATCTGCCAGACTCAGTTTGCTACTGTTGTGTTCCCTTTCAGTCTTCTGAGCCTCCTGTGTCTGATTTATCCGGTTTTGGAACCTTTACTAAGTTTAAATCTTTCAGGCCTGACACCCGTTGATTTCGGCTTTTCCCTGTTTGTGAGCTTACTCCCGTGTTCTACGAGCTCTCTTGACATGTCTTCCGTTGTTTCTTGTCATTTGTTGAGCCTGCTTTTCAATGCTTGTGCTGTGTCTTCACTCTTAAGGAAATGTATGTTTGAGTTCCGCTGTTTTCTAATGCAATGACTTGGCGAGTCCTCAACAAAGCCATATGATGTGGCTGAGCTCTAGTCTATAACTTATAGAGCCCACGTTCAAGAATCATGATTAGTAATCTGCTTGTCCTGCTAAATTTTCAATTTTAGAACCATCCAACTTGTTGGAAATACCAATCTGTGTTGGTGACACTGCTGATATTGTCGATCCTTTTCCCTGAAATTTGCAGTTTTTGCAGACTGTAGTGTTCTCAAACTGGTGCCTTTGCAAGTTTCCTAGAACAAGGGTGAAATTTCAAATTTGTTGTTTTCTGACCCAGTGTTCCCAAACTGGTGCCTTCTCGGAAGTTTTGCAACCCGTCGAGCCTCGAAATGATTGAGCTAGCACTTTGTGTTGGTTCAAGGTGCTCATCGAATGTCCCGATTTAAAATACACGTGCGAAATACCTGCTCAAACGTCCCTGTTTAGAATGCTTATGGGGAGCATCTTGGCTCAGAGCGTTCGTTTCCTTCCCCTACCCAACTCACTGATGTTTCCTTTACCGGAGTGGCAAACTTAAATTATAGACAGCAACATATCGATGAATAAATAAAGGGTTATTATTTGAAAAAAAAAGTCGCGTCGCCATAAACCTTTACGCATTTGGGTGTTCTTCCCTTGCTTTGTGTTTTGCTAGTTCCGGATAGTAGATATAATATGTGCACATTCGTGCTAATTCTACGAGGAGCTCGGGATCAAACTTGTCCTTCTGCTTCATCCTGAGTCAAGGTGCTTCGTGTAGAGTGCTCGACTCCCTTTAGTGCATTTGTATGGCAGCCCGAATCATGTCCTGTTTCGGTATTCGATGAACTCCATATGCATGAGAAGGTGCACCTTTCGCGAAGCTTCTGTGCCTATGCTACTTTGCGTGCCCGTAGAACCGAAATCCCGTCTGCAAACCCGAATACGGTGTAAGTCCCTTCCATGTGCATGCATGCAAGGGCCCTGAATATGATTTATGCTCTCTCTCTCTCTCTCTCTCTCTCTCTCTCTCTCTCTCTCTCTCTCTCTCTCTCTCTCTCTCTCTCTCTCTCTCTCTCTCTCT
>BFEA01000001.1:11967949-11986351 GCA_003427395.1 Chara braunii
TCTCTCTCTCTCTCTCTCTCTCTCTCTCTCTCTCTCTCTCTCTCTCTCTCTCTCTGTGTGTGTGTGTGTGTGTGTGTGTGTGTGTGTGTGTGGATCGTGTGACACTGCTGCTGCCATACGCACAGGCCTCTCCCTGCATATCTTTATCCGTGTGTTCATGGTCCTGCAGATTTTTGTGGTCCTTGTACATACCTTTATGCCCCGATTAGAATGCCCCTTGATTGGGCATGTGCGACCGACCTTTATGTCGCTTCCTCATGTGCCCTCAATTGGTTTTCAAGCCAGACTGACACAAGTGATCAACCCTCGAGTCTCGCCTTTGCCATCTCCTCCTTGTCATGTTTGTGTCCGTAAGCCCCTCAATTAACAAGTGGAAAAGAGCGCTTAGTTAGCTTTTCCCACGTGACTCGCGCTTATGCTTATTGTGCAAGTTCGATCTGCCCGTACAAATCAGGTTGTGCAGTCACACTGCCTCGATTCTGTCCGTACCCTTTCAAGCATTCATTTTATTTCTCAAGGTTGGATCCGCCTGGGAAATAGTCCTGATTCGTGTGTGATTGGTGGGCATTCTTGTGTGCAAATGCAACCAGGATTGAGTGTTGGTTCGTGCATTGCGTCATACCTAAATGCCTCCTGTGTGTGCATAAACGTGAGATTATATCCCGATTTGTGCACCCTATATAGTTCGTAGTGTCTTCCCTGAGAATGAAGCCAGAAACCTGTTTTGGTTCGTTGGCCAGGGGGACAGCACACACGTGTGTGCTTGTGCGCGTCGTACTCTCGAATCATCTGAAGGTCAAACCGATTACTGTGTGCCCCTCCTGATTGGTTTTGCGTCTCGTGGTTTGATTGGATCCTCGTGCGCAATGAGATCAACCCTTGTGTGTGAACCTCAAGCGGGATCCAGTCCCGGCTTGTGCCCGCAAGTAAATGTGCATGGCGTTGTGCGTGGTGTGCATCAGCACATTTTTCGTGCGGTCGTGCATCCATGCGTGACTGAATCCTTGATTAGCATTCCGTTGATAGGGCATCCTGTTTGCTTTCCTCCGCGTGATTAGATCACTCTTTCGTGTGCTTTCCTCCTTGTGTTGAGATCTATGCTTCGTGCATCTTTCTCTGCATGATCAAATCTCTTTTCCGTGCGCCTTTCTCTGAGTAATCCAATCCCTTGATGGGATGACTCCGGATGCTCAGGGCCCTGTGAAGTGCTACCACATGTGAACCCTGTGCACGTTGCCCCTATCTGTGGAGTGGATGGACAAAGCTTGTGATAGAAGCGCTCCTTGTCCTCCTCATCAACGCCGTAAACATCCGTGGGCCGATCCTCGTGCACGTCGGCCCACTCATCAATGTAGCGACTCTCCCTCCTCCTGTTGGCGCCGAGAAGCTACATGTTCCAGTGAATGAACTCGAGCTTCTCCCCACTCTCCGCTGAGAGGTTGCGCCTCTTCGTGTCAATGAAATCGTGTACGGGACAACTACGCTCACAGGGAGTCATTGTGGATTGCATGCCAAACACCCTCTTGGCAATCTCTTGCAACTTGGGATGAAGGCAGCCGTGAAGGTGCCACCTCAACGCCGGGTGCATGGTCTTGCAGGCAGCGTCTCGAACTGGAAGGTCGTCCCTCCAGTGCAGGGCTTCCTCCAGCCAGTACCCGCGATCGTCACGATAGAAAGTCCACAAATGCTGCCACCCATGGTGCATGTCCGCTGCCTGCCAACCTCCGTTTGGGGTACGAGCCATGTGGTCGAGGGCACTCTACACGATCGCGCTCCCGTGGTCCGCCAACAATGACACATCGCGACAGCGAGGGTCCAACATAGCTTTCAGCGTATGCAGGCTGTCGCAGGTGCACCACAATCTCCAATACGGTGGTCCTTTGCTCATCCTCCAACTGCAAAGCATCAATCTTCCTCTCGATGATAGACTTTAAATCCCATAATCTATTAGCGATGACCCGTTGTAATCGATGGCCTTAAGAAAAGAGTAACACGGCTCCATAACATCCGTCACTTTCCCAACTTCCTGCCACTACGCACCCCCGACTCGTTCGTCCGTGCATCATGTCTATCATGCATCCCTCCATTCATCCGACGACGCAACCTTGTCAAGCACCTCCCTCTACTGCCCGAGTCTCTCCATATCATGCACACAGTCCTTAAATGAGCGTCTGCTGGTCGCCTTAGGTCTAGGGCCCCTTTTACGTTGTGATGAAGTGTGAGCACCTTTCTGTTTGTTCCTCATAATCTTAATAACCTTGTGCGCCCCCTTCATGACTAGAGTGACCCAAGTTTGTGCAGCAATGTCTCGCAGCAACAAGCTCAAGTAATGTGTTGCGCACGGGATCCAAGGCATGCATGCAATGGTCGAGTTTGTATGAGACTGCAGATCGCCCACTGTCGCCTTCATCACTCAGCGTCGCTAGTTTAAATCGCATTGACACGCTTAACGAGAATGGTTCGAATGGTTCGAATGACCCGCTCTCACACCTCTCACTGACTGATGTCGGTTTTCTCTTGCATTGAAGTGTTGTGCTAATGAGCACAGGACCAGACTGCCTTGCTTCGACGAAGTTCATAATTAGTTTGCGCCTCTGGTCATTTGCTTTGTCAATCAGACATGTTTTCGACCACTTGGTCTTTTTAGGAGCAATAAGCGCAGCAACCTCGTGGAAAATGATATTGAGCATCCTTGTCCACACTTCCTCATGTGTGAGTAGACGTGGCATTGTCACAATGGTGGCTGCAATCTTAGCAGTCATGTGTCTCCTTTAATCGGAGCCAATTGAACGACACACTGCCTCGATACATTGCAAGTGCCAAGAGACAATCGAGATCCCTTTGCACCTTGTTCCCCATCCAAGGAACCAAGGTGGTCTATCTCGCTCTAACTGTCACTGGGGTAGAGGTACTCTGTCTCTCAAGAGTCTTTCTCACACGCGCGTCATCGCCCTCGCTCTCCATACCAACAAGTGTCCACAAACGGTGATAAGCAAAAGTTGTGGTGTCTCTCCATGATCCACCCCCCCACCGCCTGGGCCTCGGACACAAGCCTGTGTGGCAACCACATTCGGTGCAGCAACACCCTCACCTCCAGACCCTTTGCATGCTCAACAACCAATGTATGTGACAACGGGTCATTAAACCACCACTACCTCGCCGTAGCAGTTTTCCCATTTTTTCAAAGTTTACGGGGGTCCGGTGGAGGGCCAACAAACACGAAGTGTTCAAGCCTCATGAGCCCACTTCTAAAACAAAAAGAAAAGAAAAACCAAAAAGATGTATGCAACTAGTACGGTGTCGGGGAAAGCCGCGACCCAGGCCATTCTCACAGTCGAACTTTCGTAAATGTATCCCACTACTATTTTGGCTAGTAGGAAATATCATGATTTGTGTTTTGTTTTTTTCTTTGTTTTGAGGCAAGGCGCGTACTACGGACTGCTTTGACGCCCTTACAGAGGGCCTACTCACACTGCTACTTCTGGGAATGTATCCAACTGCTTTCCCATCCACCACGCAGTCTTGATTTTCTTTTTTCTTCTTCTTCTCTCGTGAATCTGACTGCGCCTCTAACAGCTCTCACCGAGGGCATACTCGCACGAGTACTTCTGAGAATATATCCAACTACTATCACGTCGAAAGTTCTTTTTTTTTCCTAGATGCAACTGTCATGACGAAATCAGTTTTTTGTTGTGACAAAATCGGTTTTCTTAAACCACCACTACCTCCAAGGCTCCAAGCCTGTTTTTGCCGACCCTAATTTTTTCACTACGTACCAAGTTTTGTCGAGTATGGGGTCTGTTTTGTTTCTTTTCTGGTACTTTTTTTGGGGGGGGAAAAAAAAGCATGGTCATGCTTTAGAAAAAAGACACACTCACAACCACAAAAAAGTAAAGGGAAAAAAACAAACACCCCTTTGGATGTGATACCAGGTAGATACATACCACAACGTTGTTGTGTGAGTATGCCCTTAGTGAGGTCGTTACGACATGGGATCAGGTCTACGGAAGAATAAAAAAGGAAAAAAATAAATTGAACTGAATTGAGGGCGGGAAAGCGGGTTCATACATTTTGCAAAGTAGTCGTGTGGGTGTACCCTCCTTCATAAAGTGCCAGCATCCTGTGGACTGCGTCGTGCCTCCCTGGTTGGGCACAAAAAAAAAAAAAAAAAACCACGAACAACGAAAATTTGAAACTGGCGAACCTATTTGGAACAAAAGGTCTTAGCGCTACGATGGTGTCACTCCCGTTTGGCCTCCTTTCCCCACCGAAAGATCGCGGAAACTATAGAGCACATCTTTTTGCAATACCCGGGGGCGATTCTGACATGGCGATGGCGGGACAAGATCTAGCGACAGCTCGGCACTACATGCACATGGCCATGGGACTGGAGAGCCCTCTTATGTGAAGCCTGGTCTTCTCCCACAGACTGTCCTTTTGATAATAACATGTTTACGACGGGGAGGAGAGCTATCATTTGGGCCCTTTGGCAGAAAAGGTGCATACTTGCGATTGAAGGTGTCAGGATAGAGGGGGAAGAGGTCACCGAAATGGTTAAGCAGTATGTTCAGGAAGAACTCATGACACAATGGCAAAATGTGAAAGTAAAACTGGATCTGTTTCAAACAGAAAAAAAAAACATAATGCAAGTTAACCAACAGTTTTCCAGGGAAGGGATGGGGAGGGAGGGCAAGATCGTCCACATTTTTTGGGAGGGAGGACAATCTTCGGAAGGGGTGAAGACGTGCTCAGAAGAGACTATGGTATCTGTTTTAGCGATTGGACCAAGGTAGATGGGGCGGTTCCTCTGCGCCCTCCTTCTGATTTCCCCGATCCCTTTCCACCCCATGGACTCTCCAATCGTAGATCTACAGTGGTACGGAGCGATGTAGGCTTTACCTGCTCAGTCTATCCCCTGGCTTCAGGGTAATCAATGATCGCAGTACGGCGGCGAGCTTAGCTGTTTAGGGATCTTCAATAGGCAGCTCAGCAGGAGTGTTGAGTACAACTTTGGGGTACGTCAAGATAGAGGGCCTGAAGGAGAACATCTCCATCGCTGTTCTGCCAAGAATGTCAGCAGGAGTAGCTCTCCACCAATACATGGACCCTCCCGAGAATGCTAGGAGCACCCAGAGGTTAAAAAATGGAAGATGCTAGTATGGTTTCAGTATGGCTCAGGGGGAGGGAGGAACTAGCGTGTTGTTGTGTATCCGGCGTAGAATGCAGGGTGAAGAGGTTCCCCCTTCCTTCCAATATCCTGCTCAGTCAATCCCCTGGATCCCAGGGCAATCAATGTTGGCAGGAACACCTCATAACTTCTTTCTGATGTACTCCAAATCCTGTCCGTATAAGGGACGCTGGACCCGCTTTCCAGCAGGTGATGCTCCCCACCAATAGATGGAGCCTCTCCCCAGATGAAAAAAAAAAAAAAAAAAAAAAAAGTTGGATTCTTTCTTGTGAGTATTGGTGTAAGCACAACTTCTTGCAAAGCTTCCTCGACTTGGTCTTTTTTTTCCAAACGGGCCCACAAGGAAGCAGGAAGCAAAGTTGGCACGCAAGTCGCAATGCTTACATCCAATGCACACCAAAGCGTACATCAAGTGCACATTGTAGTAGTCACAACATAGTTGACACTTAGCATCAACTGCTGTAAGCATTAGCCGCGTAACACAACACCCCCATTTTGTCGCACATGCAAAAGTCCTCAAACAATCCATTAACACCGAGACGTTGCTGACTCTCCTAGATGCCCTAAAGCGGAGTCTCCGCAGACCCCCGAAAAGTTCAAGAAAAGTGGGGAAACTACCAATTTTCCCATTTTTTCCAAGAGTGACAAAGGTACCAGTAAAGAAAATACTTTCGGGATCCAGGCTCAATAAAACTCGGTGCATTGTGAAATGCAGGTATGGCAAAAACAGGCTCGGAGATAGTCGTGGTTTAAGCGCAGTCCTCGCATGTTGGAAATGCTACAATATCTCCTCAGTTCGTCGTGGGCAATGCGTTTTTACCCTTATCAAGTGCTCTGTTAGCCGTGATCTGAAATTGGGAAATATCTTGTTGCAAAGGCAGCACCATATGAGGAAGTCCCCCCCCTTCTAAAAACCCGACTCCTTCAACAGCTAATACAACAAACTCATTTTCACTGCAAGGATCGGATGTTCCTGACTGTGATTTCATCATATGTGGAGAAAAGAAGAGCAGTAATGAGAAAGTATAAGCAGTAGTTGAATTCATACACACGATTACAAATATGGCAAAGGATCGTGAGCTCAATTGAGTTATAAATACCCCAAGGACTACAAACATTCTCATGAGACAAAGTTGAAAATCCAGATGAGAGGACATATTGTATAGATCCTAATCGTGGGTTATGAGCACGAGAAGCAGTAACGACCCTTCAAAGAAAAAAAATAGTGACGAGTTAATATCTGACAAATGATCGGTGGTGATAAACGGCCCAAACAACGGTAATAGCAAGCAACGAATGAGGATACTGGTCGAACATGAGACTTGAGCACAAACAAAGATTCGTGTTAAAGCCTGAATCAAAGCTCAAACAAAATGGCAAGGTCCGACTGTAGGCGAGAGTAATCGCAAGGACTCAAACAACAAAATGGTGAAGTCTGATTGTAGGCAAAAACAATCGCAATGACTACGGTTGCGTCGTTGCACATTGATGGTATTGGTAACCATTAACTACTCAACCTCCTTAGCTTTCTCCTTGTCCTCCCTCTCTTGGTCGTTGGCTCGCTCGTTCGTCAAGTCATTTGTTTGATTCTTCAACGGGATTTCTCTTCTTTTTACATAACGTTTTTCCCCTTCAGTTTGCGCACACACTTACAATAATCTCTCTCACTGGTGGAGGATGCTCGTATCACCTCCAATAGCAGGTTGCCACATATGTTTGCCATTAAAAAGAAAAAAAAAAAAAAAAAAAAACTTTGTGCTCCTAGCGGCGAGTGTTCTTCAAACATATTGTTGGGATTCAACCTTTTGTTGAGCTACGAAAGGTCCGATGAAGCAGTTCAACAAAATCATGTTTTTTACTACGGAGTCGTGTATAGCAAACGTGACAGCACACAGTCAATCCAACGTAGCAGATCGTGGAAGATGGAGGTACTCCCCTCGGGCAAGTTGCTCCCTGCTTCATTCGTCTCTTTCCTTTTCCTTGCTTTCACTTATTTTTCTTTCTTTTTGACCCACCACTTTTTTGCTCTCTTGCACCTCTCACATCAAGTTGTCATTGTCAAATAATGCACACGTCGATGACCCTGCACCACTCTGATACCTTCCACCTCACGGGGCTAAGCACCCATTCGCTCGCCCGTGTGGTGAACTTCGTCCAACATTAGAAATGTACATGGGAAGACGACCATTTTTAATCAAGGGGAGGACGTTGAAGGTTGTTGACGACGATTACTTGACTTGTCGACCCCGACGATTACAAAGGTAAGTGCAAGTCATTAGCAAGGTTAGGTACATGGCTCTCTAATCCCTTCTTTTTTCTCCTTTACTGTCTTCTTTTCCACGCTTGTCCTTAGTCCGCTCACATCTTATTCTAGCTTTGTGCGTTTTTTCCCCCCTTCTACAATCTTATTTCTTATAGTCGTTTACCTTCTTCCTTACATACTTCTCTTTTGTTTTGCTCTTTGTCTTCTCAACTACACTTTTAGCTTTCTCCTGTGTGTTCTTCATCTTCTCAATTTGGCGCTTCATCTTCTCCATTGTGCATTTAATATTATTTATTGTGTTATCATATTTGCTTAGTACCGCGTGCACTCTTCTTCTTCCTCGTGCAATTGTCTTCTCTCTCGCCCTTACGCTCGTTTCTTGTTTCTCCTGCTCGGTATTTTTCTCATATCGCGTCAGTTTCCTTGATCATGCTGGCCGTCGGGGAACATTTATGTTTGTCCGCAATGATAAAAAAAAGTAGAGGTGAAAGTCAGTATGCTTATCCCTCTATACTGTTAAAAATTGCAAAGGGCTCGACGTGTTGCTTCCCAGCGGGCCATGGGAAAATCGGTGTTGCGTGGCAGTCCCTCCATCTAGAAAATCGATGTCGCACTCCAGTAGTGAGGTGCCTGCGTGGGGGCAGGAGCAAAGCGCACCATTTTGTGTGCACGAGTGAGGTATTCGAGCGCGGTGTTGGGAGCCAAGCGAGGCGGTTCATTCTTTTGGAATATGGTCAAAAGCGCACCCGCTCGGCAGTCCCGCGATGCCGATTGCTGTAGAGTGCGAGACGAACAACATATTTTTTTTGTTTTTTGGGCGTCGCATGGGGGAAGATTCGTGGGATTTGTTTTGCATTGCTGGCATAGCGACACTTTTGTGGGGAACGGACTGTGGTCGGGCGCATACAGGCACAAGAACACACCCTCTCACCCATACATACGCAGACATACGGAGGGTAACCACTATGGGAGGATGAGGAAGGAGGACAATGACGATAGACGAGGAGGCAAGAAAGAGCAAGAAAGAGAAGTGAAGATGATGATATCGGAGACCATGGAGACGAGGACATCGACGTCAGGGATGGCCCGAAGATGACGAAGTTAAGGACAATGATGGATAAGGAGTAGGATGGAGGATCAACGGAGTGGGAGGGATGATGGAAGGAGGACGGACAACGATGCATTGGGACGGGATGCCAGGAGAACAATGATGATGGAGGAGGAGGTAGGACAGGGGGGGAAAGAGGAGAAGGGGAAACGTCTGTATCGATGAGGACGAAGATGATGACAGCGATGCCGCAAAGATAACGAATTCAAGGACGATGATGGATATAGGAGAAGGAGGGAGGATCGATGTAGTAGGAGGGAGGATGGGGAAGGATGAAGGGATGATAGAAATAGGATGGAGGATGACTATGGAGAGAAGAAAGGGGAGGACACTGGACTATAGAGGTAGGATGAGGAGGTTGGAGGAGGAGGGAGAAAGAGGGAGGATGGATGAAGGATGGACGGAGGATGGAGGATGGCTATGGAGAGAAGAAAGGGGGAGGATGTTGGACTATAAAGGGAGGAGGAGGCTGGAGGAAGGACCCCAAATCAAACATACGCCCATTCAATAGAAAAATTATTCAGAATTAAATATTCATTCTATAGTAAAATTACATTCTAAATTTTTAATTTTTATTCCATCTTAAAAAATGTCATTCCAATTTTAAATTTTTCGTCTTACTTGAGAGTTTTCCTTCCAAGAATGGGGTATCCCTTCTTATTTGAACTGCATGCTAGAAATGGAATGAAAGTCTGGATGAGATTATGAAATATTTTAATTGGACTGTCATTCTAAGTAAGGATTTTCAGTCATAAATAGGTTAATCCAATCTAAATTAGAAGATATTTGTTGTAGTAGAATGAAAGTTTAATTAAAACATTTCATAAACTCGTCCAGACTTTCATTCCAACTTGAACAAATAGATGTAGTTGGAAGGGAAAACTCATATTTAGACGGGAACTTATCAAATAAAACTGGAAATTTTAAAATTGGACAAACATTAGAATTATAATTTATTGATATGAAGGATTTTTTCTTTATGGAATGTTTTTTCAACTTTCATTTCTCGCGGGAAATTTTCTGTTGTTATCAATGTATCGGGATCGGAAATTACATGGAATGCAGTTGTAATGATTGTGCGTTTTGTGTGCGCAATTATTTCCAAGGAGGGAGAGAGAGAGAGAGAGAGAGAGAGAGAGAGAGAGAGAGAGAGAGAGAGAGAGAGAGAGAGAGAGACCATTATGAAAATGATCAAAGAAGAGTGGCAAATATCATCCTTCTCACATCAAGAAGAGCATAACATCAACATTATTGGGATGAATATAACTATTGTTATGACCAGATTCGTTTCAGCAAATTCCCAATAGCGCCACGAAGTTGGAGAAAAGAAAATGGGACGATGATAGTGAATCTACAAGGACAGATGATGGAGGGAGTAGGATGAGGACATTGGGAGGATGGAGAAATAACAAGGACGATGGAAGCGGAGGAGAGAGAAGGATCGAAGATAACATGGCGACCTATGGAGGAGGCTTGATGGACGGAGTAGCAAGAAGGAGGAAGGATAAGGAAGGAGGAGGACGACGATGGCGAAAGGAAGCCAAAGACGAGAATGGAAGGAGGAGGAGGAGGAGGAGGAGGAGGAGGAGGAGGGAGGAGGGAGAACATACTCACACTAGCACATCTTAAAGAAAGAAAGAAAGACAAAAGATGGAGGGAGGATGGAGCATGGGCGGAGCAAAAAAAAGGAGAAATGGGACAGAGGAGGAAAGAGGAGAGTGGCGACGAAGGAGAGAGAGGGACAAAGGATGGAAACAAGGACAACAACAACGATGAATGGAGAGAGAGAGAGAGAGAGAGAGAGGGAGAGAGAGAGAGAGAGAGAGAGAGAGAGAGAGAGAGAGAGAGAGAGAGAGAGAGAGAGAACGCATGTGGTTGGAGTATTTTTTTTAAAGGGAACAAACAATAATCAAACTTTGTTGGACTTCCAACTAACAAGTGTTATAATGGGTCTTCGTTTTTTTCTTGCACTTCAGAGTGGGTTTTCCACCTGTCCTCTTTCGTTGTTCAGCCCCTCTGAGGCGTGTCCACTTGCATTATTAGAGTTTAAGATGAAGTCAGTTATACCTGGCTACTGCAAAGGTCAAGAGATGGAGGGGTAGCCCACATGTGGATGGTTTTGGTTTAACCACGACATGCTTGTGCTTGCTCATGAGACTCACCGCGGAAACCAAGAGGTGGAAGGGTGAACCTCAATGACATGTATGCATATTCTTCTACTGTATAATATTCGTGCTACTAACATGATTAAGGTCTAAAGAAAAACGGAATTACCCCTTCTTGCTCTATCCTTGGGTACACTTGGGTGTCTTTTCATAGCTTACTTTCAAAGATGCTTGCGTAGTAATGGAGTTCTAGGTAATTAGATGGGTAGGGTGTCGGCGCGAATACCCTTACAAGGGTATCCGCCCGGGTTTTTGCAAGTGACAGAAAATAAGTTTTGTTCGAAATTTGAGTACACCGTGCGAGTCGAGGTTGTGTTTTGTTCACGCTGACTGAGTGGTTGGCTAGAAGTAGAAAGTGTGTGGGTGCGCGTGATTTTTTATTATTATTGATTGACATTACAAAGCCTGCGCAGCCGCCGGCAAAATTTTGACTTGATTAAACTAGGACTAAGGTGATCTTCCATGTGGATGTGATCGTGTTGCGAGTGTCCTCATGCGAAGGCCGGTTTCGACAACACTGCGACCTTTGTATGGTAAACGGAGTGAACGGAGGGGTAAAAACGTCGGCGAGGCCGCCAAGCGGTAGGCGTCGGGCTTGACGGCAGTGGGTACGACTGTAGACCAAGGAGTGGCTTTGGGGTATTCTGGTAGGCCCGCGTGCGGTGCGACACCAGTTTATATTGACTTTTGCGGTAGTCCGTCTCAGCCTTGGGCACTAGCATTATTGGTTATGTCATTAGAGTCCCATGTGGCAGGTACGGGGATCGAGGGCGGCGACCGACGACGATGGAGCGCTGGATCGATTGAAGATGCCGAGGGGGAGGGTCCAGCAAGGTTATCCCCCTTGGTGTTGTTGTCGGCCCACTCGTGGGTCGGGTTGGCGGACTGAGAGGGGCGACGACGATCTCCCTCCCCCAAAATCCCGATTCCCGGTGTTCGTATTTTTATTGTTTTCTTCTATTTTTATTATTTCCTTAGTTATTTTTAGTTGGCGGTCTCTTTGCTAGGGCGCAGCACCAGCGTTGGTACTAGGGTTGTCTGTCGGGACCAGCAGGCCTAACCTGGTTTATGTACCCATGAAATGTTGAAACACGTCGAGTTCAACGGGCAAGCAAGTCAGGTGAGTGCCTAGCCCACGCGGCAGAAGAAACGTGAGTGGCAGAACTCCCTGCGGGTATACCGTCCGCCACCCACAATCTGTTGTGAGAGGTTTCAGGATGAGCATGCCTGCTGGGACGCAAAAGATGACAAATTGTGCCTGAGCGTAGCGACCCAGAGCACAGTGGGAAGGCCCACATGTGACTGTTTGCAATTTTGCGTCTGTAATCTTTTCCACTTCGGTCTTCAAAGTTCTAATTTGAATATTTGTCGCTGCCGCCAAGATCTGCACCGGTACCCGCTCCATCTGGGCTTACGCAGCAGCGCTCGTGGCAGCGTCGAAATCACCACAACGGTCGAGCATAGGTCGTGTGTTGTAGCGCCATCCGTTTTAGGGGCTAACTGATTCGGCTTGAGAAGTTGGCACACGCTCCTTAGCGGATTTCAACTTTCAAAACCACCGGCCCACAGTCTATATCAAACAGTGTCCTCAATGGTGTTTGGGTTAGCATGCAGTTTAGTACCGATTGGGGCTTTGTGGGGAGGCCCGCAGCAATACCGCAGTGCACATCGTTCGTCGAACTTAGGTATAGGGGTGAAAGACTGATTGAACCGCTTAGTAGTTGTTTCCCATCCGAAGATTCCCCTCCGGTTAGCTGGAGCTGCCGACCGGTCTACAACCACAATTAACTTCTACTTTCTCTATTTTTTATAGAATTTGTGGTGCTCCTTTTGATCTCGACAGCATTTTGAAAGCATAAACAGTATATTGAAATACTGTTGTACTCAATTTTGTTGGTAATATTGGAATGTAATCATTATCTACAACTGTTATACTCAAGAAGGTGTACATCATTTACAATTTCCATTTGCTTATTCTTGACAGTAATGGCTATTTCGGGTCAATTCAACCACTAGTTTCCTAATGGCATCGGACTATATCTTCAACCATAGAGATAGAATGGTTGCTTCCATTTCACGACATGAATTTGGGTACTTAGGAGAGATATCCCATTATGACTTTTTGTGCTTCGCACCTGCGTTGATAGCTTCGTTATGTTTCCAGAAAAAAAAATCTGTTTTTCGAATCCAGAAACCAGTATTACAAAATGAGTTTGCGAAAGAAGTGTTTCCTGTGATTTCTTGGACGGAGCAACTCTACTGACGAGGCCGTGGGATTCAGACGCGAAGCGTCTGCTCTTCGATCTAATCAGACTAGTTACCAAAGGCGTGAAGCACAATTCCGAGTATCCGAAAAGAAAGAGTGAGTGTCATACGTAATCGCCCCTCAGACCAAGATGATGGCGATTACAGTTGCTGTGGGATATCTACTCTTGTTTTTTTTTTGCTATCGTATTCTTGTATCAATTACTTTACGAAACCTAATAAGTCAATAATATGATAACACATATCAACATTTATCTTGAATTACTAACTCAGTTAATAGATACGGGCGTCTTCGGCCTATCTATATAGAGACTCAAACGACGCCTTCGGCGCCTTCGGTCGGGGACCCGGCTCTTGCGAGCCCTTTGGCACGCGTCCCCGGATTTTGGGAACGAATTCATAAATCATTTCAACAAAAGATTGCCAAGCATTAGGTACTAAATGACCTCCATTCATGGGGGCAGTTTCTTTCAATAAAATAGGATTGTGTGGATTTTGGTCTATGATGGTCTTTTTATTGATTTTAACTATTGGTTTTGTTTATGAATGGAAGAAGGGCGTTTTTTAACACTTTTTTTTTCTTATATCCTTCTCCTTTATTTTTGGTTACTCATCAAATGGACCGAACCCACGTATGTGGCAAAATACGGGGATGACTTGTGGTTAGGGGCAAATAAAGAAAGAGTAAGAATCAATCGTCCGAGTATTGATTCTTCAGCGTATTTTACGCTTCATGCCTTTTGCCCCATAGGCGCATGAGCACTTATAGAAAAACTGGCTCATAACGGTGTGCCGCCAGGCGGCGGCCCTTCGGCCTTAGTCCCCATCTTCACGGAGAATTCAATTTCACTGAGCGAGTGAAGTGAGACCCGCGACATTGTATTCAAGATTTTGATTACAGGTGTTATCTTATCCAATACAAAAAAGATACAAATTACTCAAATCATGCACTTTTGTGCACTAGCAGAAGAAGAAAGGTCGAACTTGGAAGCGAAGTCGAGATAGGTGGGCACGAAGCCAAAGAGAAGGCAGCAACGGGGAGAGGCGGCTATGGCAGAGGAGTTTGCCATATTTCACTCATATCTAAGTGAAAACGAGAGGGGAAGGAGAGGTAGGTAAGGGGTTTCGGGGTTGGCGACCTCAGATTTGTGGTTATAATTAGCAAAAGATTATCAGGGACGGAGCTCGAAGGAGAAAAGGGGTGCGCTAAGCTATGGCAAAGGTAGAGATGATGAGAGTAGAGAGGCGGAATATCACTCGATTCATGATAGAATCGAGTGAAATGAAGGGCTAGGCAGGAGTTCTGGGATGAGGCGAGTGTGATAGAGAGGTTAACTTTGGAGTTAGATTAGTAGGATGAGGATTAGTAGAAGAATGAGGTGCACGCAGGATGTCGGAGACGTGGATATAACGCAGCGAAAAAACAGATAAATTTTTCGTTTCTCAATGAAAACGGGCGAACCAGGATTCAATTCCGGGGTTTTAGGACCTCGTGAATCGATCTGCGAAGTCAGATCGATGAGGCAGGGGGTGGAAAATGCAGCATGAGTAGTAGGAGTTGCGCCCTTACAACGGGAAGTGTAAGATATGTATCTGGTCATGTTCCTACGGAAAATCCAGTCTCGTTTTGCACATTTGGTGAGTAATGGGGGAGGTGGGCGACCATAATCACGTGCATTATCTTGTGCTGGCTGTTTTTTCCTCATCATCATAATCATAGACGTAGTCGCCATCCCGGTCTTGATGCTCTTCATTAGGGTCACCCTTCATCCTTGCGGTATTGTCCCCCACGATAGCGTTCATCGCCCGGTCTAGTGTTGCTCGTGGGGCTCAACCCCGAGTTTGTACATGTTGTCGCTGAGATCGTGTTGATCGAAGTCATCACCAAGATTATGGTCGTGGCTGTCTTCTTTCGTGGTCGTTATTGTCTTGATGGTCGTAATCATAGTTGCAGTCTTCACTCGGCCCAAGACCTTCAAGTTTAGGTTCGTGACTTCGATTGAACCTGGTCGTGTGAACGGCTAGATGCACTTATGCGTTAAGTGACAGCGAATGACCAAAGAGAGGAATGAGAATGGGGAGGAGTGTTTCTCACATATTTCGAGTGATAGAGGTTGTGCATCTTTCCATGTTCGTGGAAGTTGTGCATCTTTCCATGTTCAAGAGGAAGATTCTATCTTAAAAGTGAGGGAATCTCGTCGTGCTTTGTATTCGCCATCATCCTCACCTATAAGGCACCTTCCTGGGGGAACGCACCTATGCACTACTCCATGTATTCGCCATCATAGTCAGGGTGATCGTCTCAATTTAGATGTTGCTCGGCTTATCGCGCATTCATTGTCATTATCAAGTTTTCGGTGGTGCTCATCATGTTTTTTGGTCCCGGTGCCCGATTGGTGGAGATTTAGTTGGTCCATTCCTCTAAAAATATATCTTTCTTTGTTATAAAGGAAGATTCGGTTTCATCTCGAAGGCGGGGGCGTGAGGCAGGAGAGGCGCGTAAGCGCGCATGAAAGAGGGAGAGACCTACTTGCACCACGCAGGGATCTGCATAAAGCCGCATGCATTTTTACATATTTTAGTGAAGGATTCATTTTCATTGTGCACATTTGGGGAGTGTAGGAGCGAGGCGGGCTGTTTGTAATCAGGTTCTCCGTCATAGTCGCTGTAAGGATTTTGCCACAACGGCAAACATTTGTCCTTTCTTAGCTGATCAGGACTAGCGGACAACGACTAAATTGGGCAATGCAATATCCCAGATTCTAGCGGATGGTTCGTTCTCAGACAACACGTTCGGAAGGGTGTTGTAGCAGAACCGTACAGGGGCTGCTCCCTCGTCAAAGAGTTGAACTGCGTCTCTCATAGCAGTTAACGATACTTCTGCTGAATCGAAGGGGAAAATGCGTTGTTGTTGGCACATCAAGGTATTGTTGCTACTAGACGATGAGGTGAAGGTGCCGCTATGTAGAAGCCGCGGAGTGCTGCTGTTGTGACTTTGGTACTGTTGCTAATGTTGTGACCTCGGAATTGTTGTTACTGTTTCATGACAAAAGGATTATTGTTGAAGACGGGTGTTGTTGTTGAAACCGGTGTTATCATCTCTCAAATATATCATTGTTAAAAAAATCGTCTCCGGATTACTGTACACCTTCTGTTTTTGCCGCCACTAACAATGCCTTTTGTTTCTGCCGCCACTAACTATCTTTGAGTTGGGGATAGCGCAGCTGGTCTATGAGCTTAACGTGTTTAAAATGGTTGGCTACAACATCAGACCTTCAGACTTTGCTTAACGTGTTTAAAATATTTTTTTTTTGTGTGTGATGGGTTGTTTGCTTGACTTTCATAGGCTGGGACGCTCCATAAGTTGGACGACGCGGTCGCATGTTTTACTTGGGTTTCTGATAGGGGAAAGGGACCCATAAGTTGGGTACTCAGAATCCTTGTTTTCTTTTGATGTTGAACAAGGTTGAGCACATTCTAAGTGCGTGTGTCCAGTTTTATGATTATTTATGAAGGGGACACAAACAAAGGTTAGTTACACTATACGTTGGTGTGACCAAGTCATGAGCCATGAATATAAATGGAACCAGAGTATAAAATATGATGTATTATATTTATGTATTATATCATCGACATGCTGGACATCATAAGTTGGGAGATCTAGTAATGTAAGTCGATAGAAGACAAAGTAAAAAATAAATAAGATTTGGAGTATAAATTGCGAGGTAATGAACAGGTTGGACTTATCCATAAGTTGGATAGTGTAGTCTTATTCCCATGATAACACAAGACGCAAAAAAGGTAATATAAAACTTGACTATTTTTCGAAACATAATTAAGACTTGGTTAAGGATCTCCATAAGTTGAAGTGACTTTACCATTGGTCAGAAAATATAAATAAGTTGTGAGACTTATTTGTTGAATGTAATTGTGTAAAGGAGGCTAGACGAACCCATAAGTTGGGGGTTGTTCGGTCATACACACATGTTGTATGTTTAAGCAGCCTGGACTACCCATAAATTGGGTAGTCTGGTTCTACGCTATATATCATTGTTTAGGCTGACTAGCCACACCATAAGTTTTTGTGTTCTAATTATATGCCTTTTATCGTTTGTTCAGGCAGAGGTCGGACCCCTCATAAGTTGAGGCGACTCAGTTATTTGTGTATGTCAATTGTTCAAGTTGGTCAGTCTTACCATAAGTTGGTGCAACCTGGTCATACGCCTTACGTCGATTGTCTAGGCAGAATTTGGTCACATCATAAGTTGGTGGGACATAGTTATATGCCTTATGTTTACTTGTCTACCAGGCTGGGGCACCGTTGTCGGGGCAGAAACCCTGACAAGGGTATCTGCCCATGTTTTTCAACGTCGGACGTTGTCTGATCTTTTCACTAAATTGGAGGACTTGATGAGATTGACGTTGCCAATGTTAATCAGACCAGCGCTATGACTGAGAGACCTAAACTTTTTTTGAACCTGACGTCGTCGACGCAGGACAATATCGACGTCCGCGCGGGACAGCGGGAGTCGGCACTGTCATCCGCGGTTTCGACGAGGCAGCAGTAGTGTGCGGCCATGGGAAAATCAGAGATAAAACCTAGACTACCTATAATAAGGTCGCGCGGCTTAACAGCCGCGCGATTCAGGGCCTAAGCAAGCCAAAAAGGGGTCGCCGCGACGAGATTGGACCGCGGCGTGAAGGGATGATTTTTAGGGTCCAATGGGCTTTTGCGCCGAGGACCTAGGGCGAAGGCCTCGGGGCCGGCCAGGTAGGGCAGCCGTTGAGGCTATCAGCTGTTGACCCCGCCTGCCAGCCACGGCCGCAAGCCGGCTTAGCAGGCTTAGCCTGCTAGGCGTTGGGAAGGGGCCTGCTGGGCATTGGAGGCCCTTCATATAGAAGGGTCGCTCCTTTCCTGATGTGAAAAGGAGCTAGCCCAGTAGGTACCGTTGCCAGATTACCACCCTGCAGATATGGGGATCGAACCTGACCAACGCACTATCGGGCTTACTCCTTTTGGAGCAGCCCGTGACTTGACAAGCGGTGCGGCCGATTTTCGGTCGTGCGATCTTCGAGATCGCGCGGCTGAAATCAGCCCCGTCGGGGTGATATGGCCCATGTGTGTAAGAATGATACGCATAAATCGACAAATGGTCCGATTCTTTTATTTTCCTATAAAAAAAAAAAGAGAACAAAAAAGGGAGAAAACTTACCTAGGCCGTACCTGAGCGCCTAAGCGCCCAGGTACGGGCTTTAGCGAGGACGCCAGGGCCACGCCGTGAGGTAAGTCCTGCTTTGTGTTTTTTTCTTCCTTCTTTTATTATTATTATTATATGTTTTTTTTGGTTGCTTCTCGTCTGCTTGTCCTACTAAGGCGAAGCGACGCGACCGTTTGCATAAGCCAACGGTAAGA
>BFEA01000001.1:12014495-12035759 GCA_003427395.1 Chara braunii
GGGGGGGGTATGGGGGGTTTGGGGGGGGGTATGAGGGTGTTGGGGGGCAGTTTGGGGGTGTTGGGGGTTGGATGGGGGTATTTGGGTTGGGTATGGGGTGTTGGTGGGGTTATAAGGGGTCATAAGGGGTTCTGGACCCCCCCAAAAAAAAAATTGTGGGGTGCCGACGACTCCCGACCGGTAGGTGCCGACCAGCCAACTGGTCGGTGCGTCGGCAGCCGACCAGTCAAGGGTCGCCGACGGTTGGGATGTGCAACACTGCTGTAAATGATAATCCACCTTAACCCCGGTTGTGGCTCTGCATCACCGACTGCCCGGCAACTTATACCCTGAGCTGGGCACCAACCACTATGCATATGATACATGTACATATTTTACATGCTAAAAATAAAATAAAACAGAGGAGCTTCTGCCTTTTCTCTCCGCACAAGATTTCTGTCCTTTTCGAGCTCATCTTGGGCCACCTCCGTTATCTTCTAACAGTTGTGCTGCCACTGGCCAAGCTCCCAACATCCTATACATAACGCACCCGTATCTGGCTCACTTCATGCGCCAGATACAGACACAGATTCCCACAGCACTGCCCATTTTCTTCAACTGGCAGTCACTCTAAAAGGTAAGTCATTTTCTATCTTTTTTTTTTTTTTTTTGGCCTGCCGATGAGGCAGAGCACTTTACGGGCGCAGATACAGAAGAAATAAGAGTAACAAGCACAGCCGCGGCGCAGAGGGGAAAGAAAACAACACGGCCCAAGTCAGGCACAACTCGGCCCTTGGCATGGCCAGACGGTACGATTCAGGTCATGTGGTATGATGCGGTGTGGCGGTACCATGTGGGCCGGACGATATTATACAGTCTGCATGATGCCACATGGGTTGGATGGCAGTATTCGACTGGGCAGCAACATGTTCAAAAAGGAAAAAGGGAGACCAACATTTATGGCATACTCAGAGCAGCACTTTAGGCCATTCTCACAACAGCACTATCTGACCACAATAACGACTCACAACGATTTCCCCTTTCCTTCTTCTCTCAACCCTGTGTTTGTGCTGTACTTGTATTCCAGCATTCCGGAAAATCCACGCTCGCCCACAACCGCGGAACGCCAAAAAGAAGTAAAAAAAACAAAGAACCGGGATCCCCTCACGACCCCGGCGTTGCTGCTGTGTACTTGTATTCGAGCATGTGGCGGATACTCGGCCATGTCTGGACTCTCGCATGCTACGCGCCATACCCGAACAAACAAAAAAGAGGATTTTATTCGAACATGTGCAGCGTGAGGAGCGCCATGCCAATACCAGAAACAGCAAGGGGACCCCCCGACGACCGCGATGCTGCTTCTATGTCCTTGTATTCAAGCATGTGGCGGATACCCTTGTGATGCGTCTGGATGAACTCACACCAAACCCGAAAAAAAAAAGGGTGGATTGCTCCTACTGGCCTATCTCGGGCCCAGAGGACATCGGGCCCAAACTGGCCGCTACGAGACCCGCAATTCTTTAAGAGTATATAGAGAAGGGAAAAACAAAAGACCTGAAACCAAATGCTTACAACGACACCTGTTTTCATGAGCCTTTTCCAGCTGTTTTCATGTCTTTCTGTCCCCCTACAGTGTGTGCCTGTGATGTGGCTGTGGTTCGCCTTTTGTCATTCAGTCTTCTTTTTTTTTTTTTTTTTTTTTTTTTTTCAAATTTGGTAAGGAATTCGGATGTAATGCTCAGGCAAATCTTGTTTAATTTATTTTTCTCTAAAACATATTTTTTTTCAGATTTTCAGTCTTTTTTTTTTTTTTTTTTTTTTTTTTTTTGGGTTCTCGTCCACACATGTATTTCCACAAGTGCGGACTGAACCAGCAGGTAAACCAACACTCCATTGGGCCTACCACCTTCCCGTTCCACTACCAGGCCTCCCCCAAACCCCAAAATCTTCAGATTGAGCCACTTGTTCTCAAGTTGCCTGGGGCCGTGTACTGGTGGTTTAAGAGCAAGGTTTCTTCAAGCAACCAGACTCTTCGGAGTCCCTGCAAAATGCACCTCGGGAAATGCACTTGCTACTTTCTATCTCGACCTTTTTTTTTTTTTTTATAAACAAAGCTCCATCTATTGGTGGGGAGCAACACCTGCTGGAAACCGGGTCCAGCGTCCCATAGATAGAACCATATCCTCACATATTGGCACAAACTGGGAACCGGGCCCAGCGTCCCATCACGAGGACATTCAGACAGCTCATCAGGAAATTTCATGGAAGTGAGACTAGGAACCTACTCGAAAAATCCAATTGGCCTAAGGATGGAATTTTGAGAATTAAGATACTGGGGCGATTACCCGGCATTGGCTCAGAGAATTGAGGCTACTTCAAACCTATCTATGACAAACACCATGATTCAGAAACGACTCAGAAGAATTCCCCCTCAATCCACTTTACCTCCCTCCGGCAAGACTGACTACAGCGGAGCCACCATCTCTGCCGCTGCTATACCATACTCCCATCCCACCAGCTAGCCCCCTCACTGGTAGGACGCGTGATAACCCACCATCTTCTCCCACTCTCCTTATTCTGTTTTCAAAAAATAAAAAAAGGAAAATTAGAGAAACAAAAATCAGAGCTGAACCACCATCAATCCAAACCAAACCCACACTACAGGCGAGAAACTGTCACTCAAGCTTTCAGTCCTCGTACCAGAAGTCGCCAGTTCTCACCCCCCCCTCACTAGGGTTACAAGGTAACACAAGCTGCCCCAGCACCGAACTGACTGTTTTCTGACGGACAGGAAGCATCTTCCCCCCTCGACACTTAGCTGCCAACCCCCCTACCGGGTTACAGGGGCACTGCCCCAGATTCAGCTACGTTGAAAGAGGTGGTTATGCCTTCCACACTCGGCAAGCTCCAATGGCCTCAAGCTCCTCCATGGTCACAGCACTGCTCCAGCACCGGCCACTGTCGCCCCACCCCGTCCTTCTAATAGACTTACCCCCCTGAGCCACCCTTCCCCTCCTGCATGAGCCCCCCCAAAATTTCTTCCCAACCATGCTTCCGATTTCACTGTCCATTTGAAAAAACAAGAGGAGGCAGCCATCAACAATCTGACTCTTACCTTCACCACCGATGAGGGACACGCCGATCCAGCTTTCAGTCCTCGTACCAGAACTCGTCAGATCTCATACCCCTGTGTTAGGGTTACAAGGCAACACAAACAACCCCAGTACCGATCTAACTGATTCTGACGGACAGAGAGTGCCTTCCCCCCTCGACACCTCTCTTAACTGCATGGCCCCTCAAAAGGTTACAGGGTCACCGCCCCAGCAACAGCTACGTCGGGCGAGATGGTTATGCCTTCTACCCTCGGCATAACTTCAATGGCCTCAAGCTCCCCCGGTCACAGAGCGAATGCTCCAGCACCGGCCAGCGTCGTCCCACCCCACCCTTCTGGTAAGACTTACCTCTGTAAACCGCCGGTCCCTCATCTAAGCGAACCCCCCCACTTCCCACCTACCCCTAATTCGACCTCCCCCCCTTTTAATTTGCAAAACCGCAACGGCCGCAATCACGACAAAGAAATAAGATTTGCAGATGGGGATTTATTCACATAGAAAAGAACTGCGAAAACACTCTTGAAAAATAGGAATTAAAACCACAATTGAGAAATCTGTCTGCAACAGCCTTTTCGGAAAGAAACATTTGTGATCGAAAATTCAAGAAATCCAACTAAGACGTCCCATTGGACTCACGAATGTCTATGATCAGGAATAATCCTGACATAGTTGAGGTCATCAGCTAACGGATTTCAAAGATGGGATTGAAGATGAGATTTGATAAAATTTGAAAATCCAAGTAAGGAAAACTCACTCAGACAGCGAATCAAGAACTTGTTAAGAACTCTAGTTCCAGAAATCGACAGGAAATAACGACATGAGAATACGACATGAGAATACGACATGTAGAATACGACAGGAGATAAGGACATGAGAATACCACACGAATCAAGATATTCCAATTGGGTGCATCATCAGGGATAGCGACATAGAAAAGACGAATATCATCAGGGATAACGACATAGAAAAGACGAATGGGTAATACAAAATCTGGGGGACTATCGTGGGAACAGCCTAATCCCCGAAGCCCTAAGATACTATGGGAAAATAGAGCGATACTTAGGTTGACGTCTTCGAGAAACTGCCGCGCGCCGAGCTCCCATCGCCTCGTAAAGTTGTCTCGTTCTTCTTAAAATCGCCAGCTCTTCAGGTCATCTCAAGACACTCCACTCCCGCCATCTCCAGATCCCACTTCCAGACCGCCATCCCGACCAAACTCATCCCCCTCCTCTTCCTGCGAGAGGAACACCCTCTCCTCCCCATAGCCAGTTCTAGGACAGCCCTTTAGCAAAGTGCACTAGCCAGAAGAGATACTCAGGACACCGCCGCCTCCATAAAACTTTCTGAAGGCGATTGTGTTGTGAGTGACAGCGTCAAGCCCGTCAACGCAGCCTCACAGAGAGTTCGATCCCTGCACAGCGACCCTCAATAGCTGGATCGGAAGAAACAGGAGACGGAGAACGAGATAGGAAGAGGGGAAAACCCAAGACACTCTCCTTCGATACACCCCTCCCTCTTCTTTCCACAAGGGGCATCCCACATCTTCCCCACCATACACACCCCCTCCCATCCCCTACCTCCATCACCAACGGACCGCAGCGCCCTCACAACCTCGTCGCAGCCATCGCCTTCGCTCGCCCGCCTCGTGCTGCTCGTCGCGCCAACCAGTTCCAGCCATCGCCTTCGCTCGCCCGCCTCGTGCTGCTCGTCGCGCCGACCAGTTCGCGCCGTAGGGGAGGGGCGCAGCGCTTCCGGTAGCGCCGCGCCCCTGGTGGTTTAACTTTCTATCTCGACCTCTTCCCTTATGGGCACAAATTCTGTCAATTTCAAATCTGCCATCAATAGGGCGAGGGATTATAGGATTGTGTTCAGGAAAGGAAGTAGAAGCAGTGTAAACACCGGATGCGTGTGCAGATGAGGTGGCATGGCAACCACATAGGAAGGGTCGAAGCCATCATCCCCTACGACTTTTAGAATCTGCCATGGGCCGTAGTACAAAAAAATAAAAATGGCAGTATCGGGAGACAATTCCTCATCCGAAAACTCAGACATCTTAACCCACACAGTCTCATTCCCTAAAGGTCGCCGGCCTGCATTGCGGATTGGCGAATTTGATCATGCCAGCCTGCCCCTTGTTCATTGCTGCGATTGCGACTTTAAGCAAGTGCAGACACGTGACTCCATGACCAGGCATGCCAGGGGTCAAACTAGCAAGGCGGTCAGGAAACAAGAGATCAAGAGGGTTGCAGATTCACCAAACGTATTGCAGCATGTACATAGTCATGCCAGTTGCAGAGTGAATGGAGTTACTGCACAACCCTTTGACCGCATCCAACTCTTCATCCCAAGGGTTCTGATCGGGAATAGTCAATGCACGTAGGAGTTGGGTGATAATCTGATTGATTTTCTTGACTTGTCTATTAGTGCGAGGATTTCAGCCCTCGGCAGTGCTGGAAAAGGCCTTGCCCGCCCTAAGTGAAGGCGGGCCTGCGAATACGTGCCAAGGCCTGGGTACAGGCCAGTATGATCATGCTAAAGGGGCCCGTTGGAATCTATATGCGGACATGAATCTTCACAGTAGCCCTTCTAGGGCTCACCGCACATCTCGGCTGAGGCCCCGTACTGACTTGTGCCCGGGCCATAATATTTATGAGAGGCCTATTTTTGTCAAATTCTGCATGAGGGGTATCAGACAGTTGCAGGACACCAGTTGGTTACAGAGTAACGTGAGCCTTTCCAGGCTCTTTCCGGAGGCTGCAGCCTTGACGGGCAGTTGAGCCCAGAACCCCGTACGGTTGAGGCCCTGGGCATGAGCCACCAGAGGCCGACACATCACAGAACGGCCGCAGGCCAATGAGAATGCAGCATCTTCGTCACACACTAGCCACGAGCCAAGGGGATCGCAGCAAACATGTGGAGGCCCGTGAAAAGCCTGGTCGTGCCCAACTGTAAAGGGCCCAGGCCTGTAACTGTAACTGGGCCTGGGCGCAGACACGAGGGCCCGACTGGAAGAGACTGGAGGCTCGCCCTGCCAGGTCCAGAGGCAGCAGCGGCTGAGCTCACTTTCCATATAGGGAAGTGAGCATCGCTGGGGAGGTCACTCTGGCCTAGGCAGGCAATGCGGCCACGCTGCTGCGCTGCAACTTCGTGATCTGCACGAAGCTGCTGGCTGGGTCGCGTGCACGGGCGCTGGGGTGTGAGGTGCACTGCTGGGCAGTGGGTGCATGGCAGCCATAGCCGGCCTGCTGGGCACGGGTTTGGATGGTGATGGTGGTCTTTGGGTGTCGGGGATGCACACTGTGGGGAAGTCAAGGGGTGATGTGAGAGAAGAGAGAACGTACCTGGTGTATGCTGGCGGTCTGCATTGGTGTTGACGTCATGTACATTGGTCTTCGTCGTCGAAGTGAGCCTGTTGCACGGATGTAGGTAGGCTAGATAGGATGAGTAGAGTAGGCTGGGGGCTGGGCGCTGGGCGCCAGGCAGCAGGAGCAACATTGAATACTGCGTTGGTGTGGCCTGAGGGCTTGGACATTGGCTCACGAGTTCATTGTTTTGCTCTTATTTGGATGGAATCTTGGTGCATTTGAGCTCTCTGCTTGTTACATGACTATCTGGACTTCTACGTGATTTTGCAACTTGGGTTTCTGTTTATCGCTCTCAGTCGTGTTCCTTGCATTAGCTTTAAGATGGCGACCAGATGTGTTCAGTCTGATGTCATAGAGCTGTGTAGTGAAGTCTCTTCAATCAGAACTGATGAACCTGGTGTTCAGATCACTCATGAGAGTTTTCAGGGGCCAAACTACAAAATGCCCTTTTCAAGTCAGTAAAAACGGAACCAGATTGAGAAATTTGGACAAGCGATCGACGATAACAATGACCTGAGAGTAACCCCTCTTGCGTACCTTCCCAATGTCCGTGAAATCAGTGGAGACTTGACTCACCGGATGAGGAAGGGATAGGCAAAGGCTTCAGAAGACCGAGGGGTGCTTGCTGATGGAGTTCGTTCCTGTGACACACGAAGCATTCCTCCAAATACTCTGAACATATTCCTTCATGCCCAGCAAATCAAATTGCTGCAACACACTTCCATAACTCTTGAGGAAGCCAAATGATGGGTTTCTGCTATGTGCCATGTTCAGAAAATGCTTTCATATCTGTCAAACTTCCCAAACACTCGAAACAACAGACCCTCACAATCGTGAAAGTTATGCTGACCGTCCGGATCAGCCTTGACTTGCTTAAGGATTGGACCCTATTCCAGATCCTTGACATTGTGCTCCACCAAATCCTCGTTCGATTTCGGTCGGAGGTCGTAGGTGCGCACAAGGAAAGTCATTCAGGATGGCGGGACAAAGAATCAACAACACGATTGTTGAAGTCCTTTCTTATGTTTCAATTAAAAATCATAGATATCCATCTCATGCAGCCAGCAAGATAATGTCATAAACAGATTAGCCTGTGACACCCTATGTCTTGTTTGAGCAGCTAAAAAAGTCTGACTTCCGATGGAAGTGATGTGTGTGACTCCGCCTTTGAGTCATTGAAGAAGGCTTTGGTGAGTCGTCTTGTGCTCCACATTCCAGATCCCAAACTCGCATTCCTAGTCCCTGCGGATGCAAGCCAATACGGGATTGGCACAGTGCTACAAGAAGATGACGGTGATGGACTATGTCCGCTCGAATATTTCGATAAACAGATGCCCATCAGCAAGCTAGCTAGCTCCTCGTACATGAAGGTACTCTATGCTTTGAGGGAGGTATCGGAACATTGGAAGCACTACCTTCTCGGACACCATTTCAAGGTCTATTCTGATCCTGACACCTTGCAATGGATCAGCATTTGCAAAAGAAGCAAAAGTAGATGGGACATGAGTAGGCTTTACAAAGGCTGTGAACATCTGTTCACTCTTGTCGTACTTGCGCCACCTTTTTGCAGAATTGCATCACATTCAAGAAGGTTTCCAGGGACTTGCCTGTTTCATCCAAAAGGATAGAATGGTCACATCCCTCAGCATCAAGGACTACAAACCGTGGCTCCTTCCAAAATGTTTGTTGACATTTGACCTTGAGCCAGCCAAAGCCAATGATCGCCTTGGAAGGGCACTCTTCCATGGGTGACCGTGCAGTCAGCATCAAAGGTAGTGTGCACACCTTCACCTGGATGTGTTGATGTGACAACGGCTTGGTTGCCAACCTCAATCCAGCAAGGCTTCTGCAGTTCCACTGCCTTCATCCCAAGACCTGCCTTATGAATACCACACGGCAAAAAGAAACTAGCTATAGGACCACAACCAATCAGCGTGCAGATGCTCGATGTGGTAGTGTGAGTGCTGAGGAGCTTGAAATAGATCAGTTCCACTCCCCCTCGGGCCGGGCCTCCCCTAAGCTTGGCCCAATGCTCCGTGCGGTAGTGGAAGTCTGCTTCAGTGGACTCCTCCCTCAGCTCTTCATACAAGATCTTTTGTGGCACAGCCTTGGGCCAGCAAAGGGTTGGGTCTCAAGGCCGGGCTGCAAATCAGATTCAGGCCCCTTAGAAGAACCCTCACCTGATGGCCCACCCTCCCGTGTAATAGAGAGTGCTGATATCCTCTCTCAACACAGTCCCGTGTAATAAAGAGGAGGGCACCACACTGAAAAACCTGTGGTGGCCAAGCAGCAGCTCGAATCCAAAAGCTCTCACTGCGTATACCAGTAAGACAACTACTTAGGGTCATGTGAACTGGTGACATGCCACATAGAGCAAGTTTGTGCATTCTGGTTTACTACCATCAGATGGTTTATGAACTTTGGGGGAGAAATACACCAGTGGGTTAACCAGAATTACCACTGGGTGGCCTATTTATTCTGGTGAGCCACCGGGCGGTTCAGCTATCATTTGGAAACCTAGAACCGCCCTTCCCCTACCAACTGGTGACAGTAACTGCCGGTTATTGAACTTGAACATCTGTCAGGATTCAGGTGCTTTACTACTACAAAGTGCAGCTAAGCAAATCCGTCCCTCTCAGAAATGAATGAATTGAGAAGCACACGAAGAAACAAAGGTAACTGGAAAAAAAAACCCCCTTTAAAGAATCAAAAAGAGAAAAGGTAACCGAACATGAAAACACAGAGAAACACACAACGGCAGTCTGCTATTGACCAGTTTTCTCAGGGTATCGCTAACTCTGGACGACGTGGTGAGTTCTTATCCATCAGTTAAATGCATCCTGGGCGGGCTCTTGTTGAGTCAGTGAAAGTCTGATAAAACAATCTGGCACAGTCGTGCTTTTTTTCTGTGGATGTGTATAGTGAGCATCACAACACACAAAAATACAAAAAAAAATGAAGAAAGAGAAAGAAAAATATGGAAGCTCATGGAAAGGAATAAGACAAGAGACAAGAAGACATTGTCTTCCTCAGAAGTTTGTTCGAGTAATAGATTACGCTGACTTGATGGCTGCTGTTGTTCCGTATCGTGATTCTTTTATATGCAGGAGCCCAGCGAGCACTCGGCTGCAAGGAGGGCACGAAGGGAGAGGGTAAAGTTTTTGGCTCTGGGGTTCTTGACCGGGGGTAGCTGCCTGGTCACTGGCTTTGTGAAAGAAGGTCGGAGGGAGGGAGAGAGTGGGGGAGGGAAAGTTAAGTGTTGAACTCTGCAGTCTCTCTATCCAGGGAAAGGTCTGGCAGTAAGCTTGGTAACAGGCTGGGTGACACAAGATTCTTTGCTTGGTTGCATCTCACGGGTGTGGTGTCTGAGTGAGGAATTTCAGGCATGGTAGGTTGACTGTCTCCTTGGATTCATGTTGAAGATTGTTTTGACAAAATGGTGCATGGACTTCAAAGGGAAATCAACTGCGAGGATGGGGACAATGTTTGCGGACTCAGAGATGTGGTTGAAGTGAATTCAACAGCAGCTATGAATGGCAATAGAGCTAGTTATGATGGGGGGGGTTCTCTTTCCTCTATAGCGGATAGCATAGAGCATTTGGATGTGACGGCAACATCAAGTGATGGGCTTGCGAAGAATGAGAATGGGAGTTATTACAATATGACAAGCATGGGAGGTGCAGGCACCCGACATGGGGAGAGGGAGGTGGATGAGGAAGACGAGGTGGTTCTAGTAAGCAGTAGGGGAAAGGAGAGAGGTCGTGGTGAGATTTGGTCCCCATCACAGTCTAGGAGTGAAATGCTGAGGCTTAAGGAGGAGAAAGAAGGCCAGGAGTGTGAACATGCACGGGCACGTGACGAGCAATTGCAGGTTAGAAATGAATGCTTTGTTCGCCATTTTCCCTCTTCCCTGATTTGTATCAATTGCTTGCCTCCTCTTACCCCCTGTTCCCTCCCTCCCTGCCCTTTGGCCTCTTTCTTTGTCTGTGCGACTCCTTTTCTTCCACACCTTGTTAAAGGGGGTGCTGGAAAACTTTGCGATTTGCATCGCTTTGCTTCTGAATATGCCCTTAGTCCCGGGCAGATGAGAAATCAGCGATGGAGAGCATGCTGGTGATTGGTAGCAAGATGTATGGCAGAAGCAAAGGGAATGAACGTTCACCAGGAGGGTTTAAATCCAGCGCAGGAACATGCATCTGAAGTCTGAGTCAGGGCAGGACATGAAAAATAGTTCTGCAGGTTCGCAGAGTCCATCAACATGGCCCTCAGTCTGGCAGAATATAGTCCAGTCTGTGTCGTAGTCAATGACCTGGAAATCACTACAGAGTCACAGAATGGAGTAGAATCAGCATTGCAAATAGTTCAAGGGTCGTAACTTTTGACCAATCGAAAGTTCAGGGGTCAAAAGTTGGATGTACAGCCTCTGAAAAAGTCTCTAGAAGTTCCAAAAAAAAAAAGAAAAAAAAGGTTGCCAGGCTTTGGTTTAAGGGTCAAATCGAGGTGCCCAGGGCCTCTGGAAATCAAAGTAATCCCTAGGAAAATCAACAATCAGGCCCAACCCGGGTGCAAAAGCCAAATATTTCTCAGAAAGTCAACCACGGCCACAGATCACACACAACTGAGAGGCTCAATGCAGTTTCTGTGAGCTTCCAGAGCTCACCTGGTCAAGGCGCACTCTGGCCACAACATTCTTGCCTTTTCAGACGGCGAAATCTCAGCCATTTGAGGAGGCAACCTGAGGAAGGCCAAGTAGAGTCAAAACAAAAGTCTGGGCCTGCGCAGCTCGTGCATTCATTCTGCCAGCTCCTGTTGGAGTCCTGCTGGGAGCCAGTGCCCAAGGACTGTGGAGAGAATGAGAGGCTGCCATAGCTAGAACGGGAGAGCGTGGTAGCAATAGCAAGTAGGAGGTGCTGATGCATGATAGCTGAGAGTGAGAGTAAGGAGAGCTATGAGGTAGAGTCCAAGGCTTTAGGGAAGAGGAAGCTTACCTGAAGTGTACTTTCCTGGAGTGCTCAGCCATAGCTGCTGCAGATCTGATAGGAGGAGGTAACCATTGTAGAAGGGTTGGCAAGGAGTTTGAGGAAGCCTACCTGTTGGCTGGCAGCCATAGCTACCTAGACTTCATTCTGTTGACAGTTATTCTACGAAGAGAGAGTTAGGCTCTGGTGTTGGAAAGGTCCAGGGATGAAAGTGAAGGTCACCATAGCTTCAGGGTGGCAGTGTGGGCATGAACGAAGAACAGGACTCCATACTGCTTCAGAAGATAGACATAATCATTCCAAGTTCCAGCGTTATTCCACCAGCCTGGGATAGACCAGTGCTGTAGAGAGATGGTCTGAACCTGTGTTTACCTGGATGGATATCCAGCAAAATGGCGCCCTGGTACTTCCCAAGAGTCGTGGCAGCATGCACGCTGGGACTCTGAAAAAGTGGCTGGGAAACGTACTGGTGGTTAAATTTCAGAAGAAACGGTGATGAACTTGAGATATCATACTAGAACTGGCAGTCCCATGGTAATACCGAACTTACCTGATTTGGTCAGGATTTGAACTCTGGCCTGTTAATCAAACAATGAAGTGGTTTACCACTAAGCCACTCGAGCGGCGACATGGTGCAGGGCATGGTGCAGGGTTCAGCACCCCGATATTCCCAGAAAATGCAGTCACAAAGGAAAAAGCACTCCTATGTTCCACGTTCTAGACGTAAGGGGCGCGAGGTGATATGTCGCGCCGGTTCGCGTCTGTGCCGCGTGAAGTTATGCGCATGAGCCCACGACAGGGCCACACAACGATGTGGCTACCTGCAGCGACCAGTGTGCATGATGGTGGGAAGGGCAACGAAGGTACGAGGGAGGAAGGATGATCGAGGGCGGAGGCCGAGGAGGGAGGATGAGGGAGAACCATGAGGGGGATGGACGGCCAGGAGGGAGGAGGAGGGGGGAGGGAGGAGAAATAGAAAGTGGATGAGAGCTGCTTGTCAAAAGGCATGCTCCCTTCATTCGGACTGGAATGCGATTTGTATACATTCATGATGACGGGCATTGTGTTCAGGGGATAAGGGGGGAGGGAGGAGAGAGAAAGTGGATGAGAGCTGCTTGTCAAAAGGCATGCTCCCTTCATTCGGACTGGAATGCAATTTGTATACATTCATGATGATGGGGCATTGTGTTCAGGGGATAACTCAGGGCTTTTCTTCGATGCATCTGAATGGACACAAGGGAAAGGAGGGGAGGGAGGGGGGGGGACGCATGCGACGTTACAGCACCTTCACGTCTTTTGCTACGAGGAGGATGGAGGAGGAGGAGGAGGAGGACTGCGAGAGAATGGAGCTGGAGGCCGAGCAGAAGAATTGCGAGGAGGAATGCAGGAGCATGGAAGGGAGGAGGAGAACTGCATGCAGGATGGAGGAGTAGGAGGAGGCTGCAATGGAGGAGGAGGAGGAGGTTGACACTTTGGCAAGAACGGGGCTGACACATCATCAAGAACAGGATTGACACGTCAGCAAGGAGGGGGCTGACACGTGTTCTGTTCTGTGAGGAGGGGTGAGAAAAAGGAAAAAGAGAAGGGCAGGAAACCACGACCTGTGCTCGCCGAGGTGATGGCAGAGGTGACGGCAGGTGGTGGAGTGCTTATGAAGAAGAAAGCTACAGGGGATAGAAGATGGGGAGGATGACGGGCATAAAGAAGATGGATCGGGGAGGAGGAGGAGGTGGAAGAGCCAACTGCCATTTTGTTTCTTTTTTATTCGGACTGATTACCCTTGCGGATACACACAAAAAGGAAAGGAAAACGAGAAAAAATACATGCCAGATGCAGCGGCTATAGTAGTGACTGTGCGTTCTGTTTTTTTGGGGTGCAGCAAGAAAACACATCCTCTCTCTCTCTCCATGCTGTATTATTGAACGCGCGTGCGGGAGCGATGGAAAAAGAGATGTGATACTGCCAGAAAGAATACTGCACGGCCTCCGTGAGTCAACAAAGATGGCACTACAGCAAGCTATGGAAGAGAGTTGAGAGAAGAGAGAGAGCGTGATAGTGAGGCTGCGTTGCAGTGTCGGGTTCCAGTTGTCCTCTCCTGCTGAAACGCAAGATACTCGAACTGCTGCATGTGTAATATAATGAATGTCCTCCCCTCTTCTTCCCCCTCACGCGGTCCGCACACATTTTAAAGATACAAACAGATGCCCGCTGCTGCTATGCCTGCGGTATGCACATGCTCCTCCTGACCACACCACAAAAGAAAAAGCGCATGGCCCTTGGCACGGCCATGCAGTATTATGCAGGCTGGGCGGTGTCATGTGGCGTGGGTGATACCATGCAGGCTGGGCGGTATCACGTGGAGTGTGGTTGCACCTGGTGGAGTGAGACATACTATGCAGACTAGATGGTACGCGCACACATGCACAACAAATTACAAAACACACACTTGGCTGGGCGGTATCATGTGGAGTGTGGTTGCACCTGGCCGAGTGAGACATACTATGCAGACTGGATGGTACGCGCACACATGCACAACAAATTACAAAACACACACTTAGGCATAAACCGCCCTGGGGACAGCTATGGCATTTGATGGTATATCACACGCTCCCACCCAGAAAAAGAGAGACATGGCCACAGAGGGGGAACCAAAAACCATGGCCAACAGCAGGCAGGATTTGGCCCTTGCCACGGCCAGGCTGTGTTATGTTGGCTGAGTGGTATTATGTGGCCTGGTGATACTATTCGGATTGAGTCGTACTGCAGGGGATTGGTGGTATCCGGGCAGTACTATGTGGGGTGGCTTATACCAAGTGGACTCGGTGGCGGGGAGGTATTATGCAGCCTTAAACCACCAGTACTTGGGCCAGCTATCGGCCGCGGGAAAAAAATAGAGGAGAAACGTTTCTAGTCGGATGAATATGGGCGCTCCTGTAGTAGCCCGTACGTTTCCTAAAATCATGGCGCGTTAACGGGCACGACTCTAGGAAGTACTGGTGGTGTAAGAATACTATGTAGGTTGGGTGGCACTTGCAGGTCATACTATGTGGACTGCGTGGTATAATGTGGCCCAGGAGATACTATGTAGGTCGGTACTACCACGTGGTGTGGGTCAGAGTATGTGGACATTGTGGAGTGGATAGCAGGTGGGCGATGGTGCATGGACTGGGTGGTGCAAACGCCCCCCCCCCAAAAAAAAAAACTCAAGAAAAACAAAAAATTAAAAAAAGTGAAGCCCATGTGTTTGAGGCGCAGACGAGGACTTCCTAGATGTATTTGACGACGTTTACGGCCTGGCCTGGATGCACATGACCGCAATACGTGGACTGGGTGGTGCAAACGACCCCCACAAAAAACACTCAAACAAACAAAAAAAAAAAATAGCCAAGTCCATGTGCTTGAGGCACACATGAGGACTTTTGTAGATGTATTTGACCGTGTTTACAGCTTGGCCTGGATGCACACGACCCCAATTACATCCACGTTTTAAGTTGAAATAATCCTCTTGTGAGTATGCCTTGAATGTTACGCCCATCAACTGTTGACAGGCAGACCTGAGTTCGAACTCTGTGGGCGAATGTAAGAAAACACATGTGAGGGCGTACTCTTCTGGCAATCGGGTTGCAAATAGTTGGGTCTCTTCTCTCAATGGGCCTCCTTTGCACTTGTATTCAAACATGCCAGGAAAAACAGCAAAGACGACATACTCACACAGCCTCGGGTTGTGTTTACAGTGGACCTGAGCACAGATGACGAAAGTCCGCGTCAGGCCAGTAAGCGACGCAGATGAAGAAACAACAACAACAACAAGAAATGAACTCGGCCTGCAACAGAAAGTACACCAAAGACGGTGTGCTTTCACCAGCTTGATCTTAAATGTGTCTGCCCGCCGGGCGGACCTGCACGTTGTCGGGCGCTGCAGTCCCACACGCTGTGGCAAGCAATGGTTCATAACAATGGTCTTGACATCCAACAAGTCACAGTTGGTCTCATTTTCTCCCGTCAGACTCTATCTGCGACGTGCTCGTGTATCCCTGACCACTGTCTACCTTCACAGCTGTCCTCTACTTTCCTCCTCTCACAGTTCCTTTCTCTTGTTCGTCTTCTTTTCTGTCTCCGACATCTGTTCTTCTAATTTCTCGTACATCTTACTCCTACCCGTGCACATGTTTTCCCCCTCCGTGGTTTTTTCCTCTTGTTGCGCTTTGTCTCCTTGTTCTTCTACTACATGCTCTCCTGCTGTCCTGTCTACTGCCCTGTGTGAAACCTTAGCTGGGCAAATGTTTTGGAAGAATCAGCAGGGAAAGAAGACTCTGCTGCGCTTGACCCCAGTTTGATTCTGTGAAATGACTTAAGAGGTGTATAATAAGTGGGGGCGCTGCATCACAAGTGGGGTCGCCATCCTCATTCAGTACCATGTTCTGGGGGGGCGTGCCTGCCAAGTGCACCTCCCTCCTCTTTTTCTTTTTCTTCTTCTTCTCGTTCTTCTTCTTCATGGTCCCCCCCTTCGCCCGGGGTGAGTTTGTCTTAGTCCTCCTCCACGCATTTGCCTTCATCATTCTCGCACACTCTCATCTTGGTCTTCTCCACACTCGCGATCCGCCTCCCATTCGTGACCGTCTCCTTTTGTTGTGCGCGCTCGTCTGTGCTCCCTTGGTCTTCAAACAACACTCCCACATACGCGTTTGTCTTCCTTCTTGTAGTCGTCTTCCTCCTCCTAGTTGTCTTCCCCTATTCGTAACTTCCTGTTCCTACCCTGCGCTTCCTTCGTGCTCTTTGTTTCCATCTCCATCCCTCCCTAGTCTCTTTCTTCACGTGCCTCCGCGGTTGTATGTCTGCGCAATTGTTTGATAACTACTGTAAACAAAACAGAGAGGAGGGTATGTGTCTAGTATTTGTCTATGAGAAAGGGGAGGCCGTGAAAGCGCCCTCAGAGATAGAAGCTATCGTCGATAAGCATCCGGACCTCTTCGAAGAGCCATAAGAGGTAGTAGAAAGCAACATCGTCCATGCTCTAGAAATGATGCCTGGAAGCAAAAAGTCGAAGGGTAGGATCTCCAGGATGGCTCCCGCAGAGTTGAACGAGCTCCGCCGCCACCTGAAAGATCTAACCAAAAGCGGCTGGATCCGGCCTAGTACATCTCCCTATGGTGCCCCAGTTTTATTCGTTCCTAAGAAAGGTGGGTCATCGAGGATGTGCATATAGGGGACTCAATGCCATCATTGGCAAAAACGTTGAGCCTGTACCCCGCATCGACGACCTGTTGGATAGGGTGTAGGCATGTAGGTACTTACGAATATTAGATCCAAAATTCGGCTACCATAAAATTGCTATCAAACCTGAGGATCAACACAAAACTGCTTTCCAGACCTGGTACAGTCTGTACGAGTTTTTGGTGATGCTTTTCGACTTGTGCAATGAACCAGGAACATTCCAACACACCATGAACAAGATTTTCTATGACCACTTAGATAAGTTTATCATCGTGTACCTCGACGACATCGTCATGCGCAGCATGTGGACATTGTGCTTGGCCTCCTTTGACAACACAGGTTTAAAATAAACTTGGAGAAATGCAAGTTCGGTCACACCAAGATGTTAGACTTGGGTCATGAAATCTTTGTGGATAGTTTAAGGCTTAAAGATGCAAAGGTGGCTAGTATTAGGGGCTGGCCACGACCTCAGTCTGTGACATAGCACAATCGCTACGCCCTTGACGGACCTCACGCGCCTTTACACCCTATTATGGGAGTGGACAAATGATTGTGAGAAAGCCTTCAACCGATTGAAGAATGCTCTTACGCATCATGAGGTTTTGAAACTTCCGGATCCTGAGAAGCCATTCATCATGACGACCGACGCAAGCCAGTATGACATTGGCACGGTTTTGCAGCAATACAAGGGGAAGAAGTTAAGGCCGATTGAGTACATGAGCAAAAAGATGTCCTCACAGAAGTTAGCGAGTCCACATATGAGCGGGAACTCTATGCCCTCTATAAGGCCTTGACACATTGGAGGCATTACCTGTTGGGCGCTCTATGCCCTTTATAAGGCCTTGACACATTGGAGGCATTACCTGTTGGGCAGATTCTTCATTGTGAGATCTGACCGTCAGACCCTTCGATGGATCAAGATGCAGCCGATCCTCTCTTATGCTCTCAAAAGGTGGAACGAAGTCATAGATCAATATGACTTTCGCCTTGAGTACTTGAAGGGGGAGTTCAACAAGGTTGCGGATGGTCTTTCACGAAGGGCCGATTACTCGGGTGCGCTAATTACGGAACTAACTCGATCCATAGTGGGTGCCTACATGGAAGACACTTCAATGATGAACATTATTTGCAAGCTCAAGGCCAAAGACAAGTCCACTGCCGATGAGTTTGTGATGAACGGTTTGCTTTTCCTTGAGAAGGCTGGGAATAAACGGCTTTGTGTGCCGTCTAGAGTGTCTTTGCATAGTTTAGTTTTAGGAGAGTCAGAGTCATAATGCAACCATACACTTTGGTTACAAGAAGACTTCTGCAAACCTAGTACAGCGATTTTGGTGGCACACTATGCTAGATGATGCCAAACGGTATGTGGAAACTTGTCAAGTTCGTCAAAGAGATAAACCTGGAACACAAGCACCACTTGGACTAGTAAAGCCCTTGCCCATTTCTGCCCCTCCGGGAAAGAGTCTCCATGGTTTTCATGGATACCCTAGTGACAAGCAAGAGTGGCAAAAGGCATATCTTTGTCATAGGGAGAAATTTTCAAAGTATGCTAGCTTAGTTGCGATGTTGGAGAATGCAAAGACTGAGCATGCTGTTAAGTTATTTATGGAGAAATGGGTGCGTGATTTCCGATTGCCCAAGTCTGTAGTATTATGGAGAAATGGGTGCGTGATTTCCGATTGCCCAAGTCTGTAGTAAGTGATAGGGATGTCAGATTCACTAGTGAACTGTGGAAGAAGGATGGCTGAACAGATGTTAAGTCATTTATGGACAAATCGGTGCGTGATTTCCGATGCCCAAGTCTATAGTAAGTGATAGAGATGTCCGATTCACTAGTGAACTGTGGAAGAAGAACGGCTGAACAGATGGGCAGCCAGCTGCAAATGACTTTGGGAAAGCACCCTGAAACCAACGGCCAAGCCGAGCTGATGAACCGTGTGGTGCAGCACTTGCTCAGACATTGCATCAAGCCGAGCCAAGATGACTGGGATGAGGAACTACATCTCATCGTCAACCTGTACAACAACGCTGTACATAGCACTACTGGTGGGTCTTCCAACGAATTGCATTTGAGTTGGAAGCGTAGATCAACATTATACTTTCTCCTACCTGAAAACTGACTAACTGCAGCTTCTGGCAACATAGAGTTCGCTATCCGATATGACAAACTGCTCTAGCAAGCTGTTGAGCACATTCGGAAATCACAAGATGCTATGATAGCATCTGAGAATAAGCACAGACGACAGTCCACATTTGAAGTACGGATCGAGTCTGGGTAAAGTCAAGTGAGTTTGGACAGGAGGCAGGAATAATGCCACAGTATTTTGGCCCTTGGGAAGTCCCTGATATTGTGAGAAATGATCCGAATGGTCCCTCCTATGTCATTCGTATCCCTGGTCACCTACGCACCTATCCCGTATTTCATGCTTCTAAGCTTGCACCATTCTTTGAGACAGATCAGTTTTCGTTTGCTGCCCCCAACCATGGACGGACATGTGTATATCAACGAGACCGTGGAACACCGGGATGTGCCTGTTCCAAAGCCTGTTGGCCGAGGAAGGCCGTCAAAACCTCGAAGGGAACACCGGGTCAGATTCAGGCACCGTACAGATCCTAAAGAAGATCGATGGTTCATGAAGGAGTTGATGAAGACTGCCCCTCTAGTTGTCTCCTTCTAGGAGAAATGGTTATCCAAGGGGCAGAATAAAGTGCAGTAGCAGCATCTCTGAGGACTTTCGAAGCTAAGGAGGAGTGCGAGAAAGTGAGCCTCGCAAAGGCCTTCCTAGCCCAGCCTGCGCTGCCTTTGACATTCTGGCGGGCCGGTAGGCCCTGCGGGCGGGCTTACCTCAAGCCTGGAAGGCCAGGCCGCGGTCTGCACTTCTGAGTGGATGTGTGACTGTGCCCTCAACTGGGTGATGAGGACCTCCCTGGCTGCTGTGTAACTCACGGCCTCTCGACAAATGAGAACGCAGCAGCCAGTCAGGGCCACCTCGCACAGTTGACGGTCTGTCGGTCCCAGGGCCACTTTCTGGAAAGGTCCTCGCATGCCGCAGCCACTTTCCATATAGGAAAGGGCAGGCCTCCTGTCCAGTTTCTTGGCTGGCCGGAAGGTACGCGGCAGAGCTGTTTCAATGGCACTGGTGGCTTGGGCGCTGGCTGGCTTCAAAGGTGCACGCGGGCATGGGCAAGAAGGCTGCTGGGCACAGCCTCAAAGAGTGGCAGCCCTAGCCGGGCTGCGGACTCTGGTCGCCGGTGGGGTTGAACGGTGCTCCTCGAGACATGGTGGCATGTGTGTTAGGGGACAGACGAGGGATGAGAGAGAGAGAGAGGACACACGGGCAAGAAGGGTCCTGGGCGCAGCCTCAGAGAGTGGCAGCCATAGCCGTGCTGCACACTCTGGTCGCCGGTGGGGCTGGACGGTGGTCCTCGAGACATGGTGGCATGTATGTTGGGGGACAGACGAGGGATGAGGGAGAGAGAGGACATACCTGGTTCGTCACGGAGGTCTGTATTGGCGACATCTGCATGTACATCAGTTCTGCTGCTGAGGTCTCCTGGTTTCATCATCAAGTTGGTAGGCTAGTATAGGTGCCGTGTGATTGCAATCTGGGCGCTGGGCGCCATATAAGAAGAACGACTTCGGATACATTGTTGATGGTGCCGAGTTTGGGGCTGACATTGGCATTGGGGTTCATTGCTTTGCTCTTATTTGGCTTGTATCTCGGTGCATACTGCTTTCTATCTGGTTTTCAATGTGATGATGGAATTTCGTTTTCTCAACTTCTCTGTCATTCGCTCTCGCTCATTTTCTTTACATTTGCACGAGTGTAGTAGTGTACCATTCAGTCACACGGGTGGTATACCTTGTGCGCTGCATCAAAGGTATTAACTGTCTTTGCGATTATTGTCACTTATCATGGACTTTTGGGATGGTGCACATTATAAGGAGGTGAGAGATCTGGGTCTGAAGAACGATGACTGGCAGCGGATTTGTCCTAAACTGGAGAAGTCTGAGGAATTGCAGAGTGAGCTTGAGGTAAGTAACCTGGCAGTATGGGTTTCGTAATCCATCAAACTTAGAGAAAGAGCAGTGGTGGTGGTGTTGGAGAGCAGCTTCCTTCGCTCAGATGAAGAGGAGGGTGGTCGGAGCAGATAAGCCATGACACGGTGCTGTGACTGTAAAAGGTGTATCTACTGGGTCACCAGCCAGGTCGCCCAGGTCACCTTGTTTGACTCGGCGGCCCGGCCATGCGAAGGCAAGCGAAGGGCCCAGCAAAAGAAAAAAGGAAAAAAGAAAAGAAGTTCTGAAAAAAAAACTATGTGATGCACAAAATTAAACTGAACAACTTTTGCCTCAGGGTTGCATCGAAATTCTTTACCAAATTTGAAAAAATAACTACAATATTGTTGTCCTCTTCTCCCTCTCTGCCTACGGTTTACCGGGCAGTTCTATTTGACGATATATATGCATATGTAATTATATATAGTGGGTGTTTTGCTGGCTTGTGATGGGGTGTGAACCGACAGTCTGTAGAGTTTTCCATCTGGTGTGGGTGAGTGATAGTCTACTTTGATTTTGGTTAAGGTGGATTATCACTTACAGTGTAATCAGTG
>BFEA01000001.1:12056715-12066736 GCA_003427395.1 Chara braunii
GAGAGAGAGAGAGAGAGAGAGAGAGAGAGAGAGAGAGAGAGAGAGAGAGAGAGAGAGAGAGAGAGTAACAGGATGTGTGTGTGTGTTTTGTATGTGCTTGCTTACTGTGCACATTGTCGTGGATATTGTGTCCATGGTACGAATGAACATGACAACAAACACCCGCTCCATATGGCATACATACAACCAGTGGTGCACTTGTGGGTCCAATGCAGGCCCCAGCGCAACCTTCCCAGTCCCGTGTGCCTGCAGCTACAGTGCATGCACCAGTCTCTCAGCCTATAGGGCCCAAAGGCGGAGGACAGCCTGAGCCTTTGAGTGGAGATAAGAAGGATGAGAGTTCAGACACTTGGCTCAGAACTGTTCGGGTGTTAGTGAGGATGAAAGACACTCGCCCAGAGAAGGAGGTGATCATTGCTGCATCCTACTTGAGAGGTTCTGCAGCTAGGTCGTTAGATGGCGTTATACAGTCCGCAGGGTGGGGAAGGGATATGGCCACATGGGCAAGGCAGTTAACCCTCGATCAGTTTATGGCCATGGTAGAGGACAGATTCCACGACCTCAAGCAAGCTCAGCGTGAGACCGATGAGCTAAATAATTTAGACATGCAGAAGTACAATTCTGCGAAGAAGGTTCCGTGGAAGGAGAGAAACTGATCATGGTCCCTGGCCTGATGTATAACCAGGAGATCTTCTTAACCACGTTTCTGAGGTGTTTACCAGAAACGATCGAAGGCCTGCTGATCCAGGAAGCCACCACTGACAAGAACGACTATACCTCCCTGAGCAAGAAGGTGCTAGACTTAGAGGTCAGGCTAAGCCGCGCGAGTTAGGACCAGTTGATGGGCGAAGGAAGAAGTTGCCCCAGGATTGGAAGAAAAAGGGACGCCTCATGTCTGTAGATGCAGAGAGCACTCAGACTGAGGTAGAGGATCTTTTAAACCTGGGCGGAAGTGCAGAATGTAGTACCAGCCAGTCTGCCTCTGAGAGAGACGCAGTGACTGTCAACAAGGCGAAGGGGTCTGGTAGTCAGAGGGGCAACCAGGCGAGGGGTCAAGCAAGTGGCTCTCGAGTCCCAGGGTGGATCAGGGAGGGCCTAGAGGAAGACTTGTGGAGGGACAAATACGTAGACGCTTACATGAAATGTGGCCAGTGTGACTGTATCAAGCCCAAGTGTAGGAACACAAAGGTTCTGATGAAGGTGGCCGCTTCTACAGAGGTTCAGTTGATTGGTAATCCCTCACCTTCTCAGCAAACGGCTCAGGCCGCTCACCCCACATTCACCCCGCAGACTCATTCGGATCACGTGATGCTCTGTTCACGGGATGTGTCTGAGGAGCTAGAACAAGAATGGGCCGAGAAGGACATACTAGCATCCTGGGTGACAATGACAGAATCAAGGAAAATGATTGTGGCAGAAGTTGATGTACGAAGGCCGTAAAGCAGGGGCACTTGCAGACATCGGTTCTACACGCAATGCCTTTAAGAGGACCGGGTACAGCAGCTTAGTAGACCTGTAGTACATCTACTTTAGCCAACAAGCATCAGATAGTGGTCGAAGACTTATGTACAGCAGCTTAGTAGACCTGTAGTACATCTTCTTTAGCAACAAGCATCAGATAGCGGTCGAAGACTATGTAAAGGACGTAGTCTGTACCTTCTCCTATGCGGGACGGCAAATGAGACACAAGATCTAATTTTCAGTAAGCAACGACTTACCATTCAGTATCCTCCTAGGTATGTACTACCTTGAGTTCGCAAAGTCCCAGTTCGACATGGACCGGAAACTCATAGCATTTAAACCACCTGCCCACAGAAGCCCTACCATCCTTCAATTCACCAACAAAGTTTCAGCATGGGGTCGGTGGACACTTCGTCTCCCCACAGTGTTGGGCCCTTTCAAAATCGGCCGCTGCCCTCCTCGGTACAAAGGTAGATCGACAACTGATGTGAAAACATCGGCAGGTACTCCACGGGAATGACGAACCGACAAGGTAAGGAAAAACAAAAACATAGAATGCCAATAGAAAGCTCTTGTTGGGCTCAAAGAAAAAAAAATAATGACTATGAACCTTCCGCCATGCCACACGTCTCGTCTTTTGTGCATTTGCTGAGTAGTGCACCAACATCCGTTGGTCGTTGCTCCCTCCCTCCCTCTGTGTGTGTGTGTGTGTGTGTGTGTGTGTGTGTGTGTGTGTGTGTTATGAACTCGGTTGCCTGACGATTTTCTCGCCACTCACACAGAGTGTCTGACACACGCCCATACACATACCAGGCAAAGGGGAGAGGACACAGAGTCCAAACTGCACACAGACAAGGTTAAGCAACGGAATTCAACCATGCACAGATGGGGAGAGACACACAGTGATTCTCACTCTCTGACAGACTCCCAACAACCAATCACAAGAAGACACCTGCGAAGATAACAATCGGAATCACACTGTTGATGAGCCGACTTGAACCAATAATCGTTACAGAGTTTATCCCAGTGTCTCGCCACCCTTAGAACTCCACACACCACTCTCTATTCCACACCCAGTTAGTAGCTCAACACTGAATCCGCCTCCCAGAGGCCAGCGCCAACCATCCAGATGAAGAACTTGAATTGCGATGAAGTCTTCAGTGCCGATGAGTCACTCTGACGAAGAAGATGGAAGCTATGGCTGCCACACCACTGACGAAGCCCTGACAATCTCTAAGGAGTGAAGGGCAACAGTGGTCCACCCACATACGCTCAGTGAAGAGCCTCCAAACAGCCCAGCCAATCGCAGATACCCTCAGGGGTAGATGCTCAGAGGGTACCCCAGCTATGGCAAGCACCGACAGGCTGGCTATGGCTGTCGTCCACGATGAGGGCCTCAGGATGCCGCCTGTAGACAATCACCACCACCAACTTGCTTGGCTCCAGAACGCTGTCTCGCGAAAATGAAATGCCAAAAGTCCATAACCTACAGGCTCAATGCTATGAATAGACTAGCCTACTCTAGACCTAGACCTACTGGACCGGTACGACATCAGTTTGGCTTGTTCGGCCTGGGCCCTACTCGGCTATACGGCGTCTAACCCGTCTCTACAGCCCAAGGTCTAGATGGGCCTGCTGTCCTAGTGATAGCCCGGGTCTGCTAAGGGCCGTAACGGCTAAGGGGAACTCGGGACCACAATTTTCGTGTAAATTGCAAATATATCCCTCACGAATTTCCCTCAGGACTAGACCGGCGGTTAGTCCCTGACACAAACAAAATCACGAATCTGACCCTAAGACATGACTATACAACCTCGCAGTCAAATCTCGGCATCAGAAATCAGCACGTCATTGCAGGCTTACCCTCCCGGGGAGCGAGGACCTCCGAGCTAAGGGAGTAAACGAGGAGATCGTCGAGGAAGGTTTCCCTTCTTGGCTGCCACATAACGTAAAACTACAGACTTTGGTGTCTTGAGAAGTTCCTTCCGGGTAAACCATCTGTCCTTGGTATGAGGCTGGAAGCAGAACCTCACAAGATACTGTCGGTCGGCGCCAGTGCCCCACTCGTCCTCAATGGACTCCATGTCATATCCCTTGCCAGGGATCGGTGGACCAAACTGAGGAGGCCGGTCTGGGAACGCATTAGCTGCGGTAAAGGGGAGCAACTTAGATGCATGAAACACCGGATAGGTCTGCAGATGCAGTGGAACGTCGATGACGTATGACGGTCCAAATGGATCAAAACCCACTGTATCTAAGACCTGCCATGGACCCAAATAACGAGGCAACAGCTTGGGGGAGATGTCCTCCTCCCTCGACAACTCAGAACTGGCCACCCAGACATAGCCACCAGTACGGATGGGGGAAGGCCGCCTATGGCGATTAGCTTGTTCAATCATAGCCTTTTGAGCTTTGAACAAGTTCACCTGTGCTCTTTCCACATCTATGCGATAGCGTCTGGCGAACTCTGCGGTGCCTGGTGTCATATCAGACTTGGCCTTATCGATGATATCATCGAGGGGCTATCATGGTTAACGTCCACAGTGCAAACGGTATGGCCCGTATGGACTGAACCCAATCGAGGAGTGGATAGACGTGTTATAGACAAGTTGTGCACGAGCCAAGTATAGATCCCAGTCCTGTTGATATGGGGAGATGACAGGACGCAGCAGTTGGAACAGGACCTGGTTCATCACTTCAGCCTGACCATTGGTTTCAGGATGATGACGAGAAGTCATGTCCAGTCGCGAGTGTAGGTAATCCTTACAGTAGGATTGCACTCATTGCTGCAGAATCGTGGATCTCGATTATTGACTATAGAAGTGGGCGGTCCATGGTGAGTGACCCACCTCTCTAAAAACGTTGCTCTCACAGCGGGGACCCTAGCTACTTCTGGTAAGGGGATGAACGTTGCGTACTTTAGAGAACCTGTCCACACAGACCATTACCTGACGCATGCCACGAGGGGTGGTCTTGCCTAGAACTGTGAAGTCAATAGACACAAATTCAGCAGGACCATCAGGTATCGGTAAGGGTTTGAGCAGTTCCAGAGGAGGTCTATGTTGGACCTTATTTCTCTGGCAGAGCTCACAGGTTTCGACATAGTGCTGCAAATCACTCCGCATCTCCTTCCCGAAGAAGCGTTGCGACAGGGCGGCATATGACTTGAAGAACCCAAAATGCCCGCGTGCATCATGACACTCCGACATCAGCAATATCCTGAGTCACTGGTCCTGGGGAATGCGTAAGCGTTCCTCACCTTTGCTGTAGATATACAACAAGTCTTAACTCAGGGCGTAGCCGAGTTCAGAATTGGGATCCGCTTGCAAATTCGTGACTATGGGTCCATAAGTCGGGTCCTGAGGCAGTAGATGAGCAATGGTCTGACGGGTCTCCTCTCCAAAGGAGTGAGTGGAGGAGATCAGTGCAAAAGAGTCAGGCCTACGAGAGAGGGCATCTGCTACCTTATTGTAGCAACCCTTCTTATGTTTCAGTTCAAAGTCAACATGTCAATGAACTGAATATAGCGTGTCAGTTTGTCATTTAACTCTCCCTGGGATTTCATCCACTGTAAGGTGGAATGAGCAGAGAAGATCTTGAAGTGTCTTCCCAGGAGAAAGTGCTTCCAATGTCTTAAGGCACAGACAAGAGCATATAGCTCCTTCTCGTAGGTAGAGTCTTGAAGCTTCTGAGTCTTGATCTTCTTACTCGTAAATTCTATAGGCCGTAGACCATTCCCATCATCTTGTTGAAGAACTGCCCCAATGCCATACTGACTGGCGTCAGTGGTCAGGATGAATGGCAAAGTGGGGTCAGGCAACTTCAGCACTGGTGCATGTGTCAAGGCCTTCTTGAGTCGTGTAAAGGCCAACTGACAGGGAAGAGACCAAAGAAAAGAAGTGTCTTTCTTTGTTAGGTTGGTCAGGTGTGCAGCCACTGCGGAAAAGTTCCTGACAAACTTTCTGTAGTACGAGGCCAAACCCGTGAAGGACCGGACATCTCTCATTGTCTATGGCTGTGGCCACTCCTGAACAACAGCTATCTTGGCTGCTTCAGGAGCCAGACCATCTCCAAAGATTACACGACTCAGGTAGATAACAGAGGGAACTCCAAAAAAGGACTTCTCCCTGTTAATTTTGTATTGGTTATCACGTAATGACTGAAGAACTAGAGCCAACTGCTTCGCATGTTCCCTGATAGTTCGACTGAATATCAGAATATCATCTAGATAGACAACCATGAACTTGTCCAGGTAAGGCTTGAAGATGCGGTGCATCTCAGTGTGGAAGGTACCTGGGGCATTGCAAAGTCTAAAGGGCATAACCAGATACTCGTAAGTACAATATCTGGTTTTGAAGGCTGTCTTGTGGACATCCTCCTTTGCCACCTCAATCTGATGATACCCAGGTTTGAGATCGACTTTGTTGAACACTGTACAACCTTGCACCATGTCCAGAAGGTCATCGATCCTAGGAATAGGCTCTGTACTTTTCCTAGTGATCTTATTGAGACCCCTGTAGTCGATGCACATTCTGAATTCTCCATTCCCTTTCAGGATGAAGAGCACTGGTGCGCCGAATTCAGATTGCTTGGTCGTATCCAGCCCTTGCTGGTCAGGGTCTCTAACTGCTTTCTGAGCTCCTCAAGCTCAGCAGGGGACATCCTGTAGATGCGGCCCTTAGGAGGGACCGCTCCAAGTAGCAGCTCAATGTGATGCTTGGTTGGCCGGCTGGGTAGTCCAAAGGGCTCCTGCATCAAATCATACTGGTCCACAACCTGTTGTGTCTCAGGAGGACAAAAAACAGGTGGAGCGTCCGTTTGCTTGACCAGAGCTAAAAACAAACGCTCATGGTCGTATTGGCGCAAGAGAGAATAAAACTCCCTCGCTCTCAAACAGTAGTAGCTAGTCTTAGGGTGGTGTTCAACAACAATCATGCAAGGCTGATACACCCCCTGCCCATTGGGGAGTTCAACCTTAGGGATTTGCCAATCGATCCTAGGGTTGACCGCCCTTAGCCACTGCATAGAGAACACCAGATCAAAGGGTAGATCTTGAGATCATGCCAAGGGAGAGTGGAGGGATTGAGTAGGTCAGCTGGCATTCGGACGTCCTTTGGCAGGTTGGGACATGGGCAGAGGTAGAAGGACGACGTCCTTTGTGCTTCCCCTTTGAACTGGCTGAGGCTGTAGCGGGGGAAAACCGTTTTTGCTGCTGCAGAACTGCCAAGACAACTTGAGTTAGGGCCATTGCAACATTTGTATCAGCAGCTGAATCAGTCCCAGCTGATGGTACATCAACCTGGGAGTCTGAAGCACTTGCTGATGCAGACCTTGCATGTGTGAAGGCAGCCTTTCCCTTTCTGCCACCACGAGGGAAGGCTCCTTTTCTTCTGTCAGAAGAAGGGGCTTGAACATGAAGCTTTGCCTCCATGTCCAGGGCTACACGGCCGAAGGATCTCCAATCCTTATGTCCAGCGCTATACAACGCAACAACAAACTTCTCAGGTGCTGCCCTGCGGAAGTTGCTCAGCAGGTCATCTACTGACATGACCAACCCAGGGGTAGAGGTCAACTGCTCGAACTCTGCAAACAAGGACTGCAGTGACCCGTTATAGCGCTGCTGTCCCAGGCGAGCAATCCTGTTAGGAGCTTTGCGGGCCCGCTCCTTGTCTGCAAAGCGGTCCTCTAAGGCCTGCAGAACTTTGTCCACCCCCAACCCAAAAGCCCAGTCCTCCATAGATTGTTGTTGTCTGCTGGAAGTAGAAGTGGCCCACTTCAGGGCAGGCCCCTCCAGCAGTCCCAGAATCGTGGCTACTTTGGTCTGTTCTGCACAAGTAAAGCCCCTCAAGTAGGCTTTGGTCCCAGCAGCCCAGTCCCCAACATCGGTCTTTGGGTCATCACCTCTGAACTTGTTGGGAGCTAGGATCTTGGGTCCCCTTTGATCTCTTCCAGCAACAGACGCAAAAGATGGGTGGACTGCAACTTTTTGGGAGTGAGGTGGTGAAGGGGAAGAAGGGCATGAACCAGAGGGAGATGGGGAAGGAGAAGGAGAAGGTTTCACTGAGAGTGCAGGAGACTGAGGAGCGATCAATTTGGCTGCTGTCAGCTGAGCAGTCAGATCCCGAACTGCATTCAATATCTTTGACTGCTGAGCCGCCAGGTCATCCACTCTGCGTTCCTGACGGCCTATGTGGTCATCCTAGTTAGTGAAGTAAGAACTGGTGGCTTTGTGTTCCAGAATGGCCCATTCTGCCGAGTTCTTAGTCACCTGGGCACAACGGTCATCTGGCATAGCCTTGGCTAGCTGCTCCAACAGATACTCACCACGTGACGCATCTGTTGCAGCCTCTAGCTCGGCTGCCTCCTGTCCCTCCAATTCTGCAAGCAAGGCCTGCTCCTGCTGCAGTTTTTCCTGTAACTGCTTTCGCTGAGTGGCAGTTAGAGGGGTAGTAGGGGTGGAGGCAGAAGGTAGTTGTTCTTCTACCTTCATCACTACTTCCACCTGTGGCTGCTTCTGAGCCCCCTGATCTGCCATTTTCCTCTTTCAATTCCACAATAAGTAGTAGATCGGCAGGGGAGTATGCAGCGATTTTCAATTTCCTTCAGACTCTCAGAAATTGCTGCTGTCTCATGCATAGAGGTAGGTGGGTGAATAGGCAACAAGCGGTGTGGGGTAGAACGGTTTCTCTGGGTTCAGGGGTCAGACAGACAACAATCCAGTAAAATCAACCACACGATTTCCTTTTATTGACCTTGAACCTTTACTAAAGTTAGTATACACAACTCCAGCAATTCTAGAGATAATCTAGATTTCCAAAGCCCACTAGAAAGCAAAAGAGATCAGTGAGAATGAAAAGACATTGCAAGACTAGACAACAATGACCAACCAGACAGAGCGATTCAGTCAGAAAGCTTAGATCCTAGCTCAGATTCCAATTTCGGCCCTGATGACTTTGGCGGCCATACCCTTGGGTATGGCGAATTACAATATTCACTGTATCTAGTGAAATACTGCAAATCCAGACAAGCGCTTCTTCCCTACTGACAACTACTGAATTGCGATTTACCGCAAACTGATAGAATTGAAGTTATGACTGACCCTAGTTAGCACAGGCTATAATTAGACTCAACGCAAAACTACAATTCACTATATCTATACCAAGTGCAGAATTCACATTTTGAGCATGCAGGATCAAGCGCAATATAGTAATGCAGTCGCAAAACAATTTTGGATGGAAAAGAGTCAACAGAGGGTAAGAAATGAGCAGAAGGAGGTAGGAGAGAGATGGCTATGGCTGTCATGCAGTTTGCGATTTTTCATTTCAGACACTGACAGACAGACAAACCATTAATACTAACTATTCTAACCCTATCTAAATCACTATACAAAGATTTGCATGGAACGGACTCACTTTCAGAGTTTCTTGCAGAGCTTGATGAAGATCTAGCTATGGCAGACTGAAACCCTCGTCTCGCCAATTTCTTCCAAAAATTCCTCCTCTGACCTCCACACATCAAATCTCTCCAGACTTGTTGATCCTGTTCAGGATCCTGAGGCGCTTCAGCCCCTCTAGTCAGATTCACTGAATCTGACCCTGTGGCGCTCAGAAAGCCAACAAAAGATTATCTCGCCACAGTGCCTGACAGCCGTTGATGCTATAAATAGCCCAAGAGGGGGTTAATCTCGCTTGGGATTGACACAGACTGTCAATCAACCTCAGCGCTGCTCAGGGATGAAGCCCCTCAGAGGTCTCTGAAGTCCTCAGGGGTAATTCGCCACTCTGAGGCAATTCGCTGTATTGCCCTAAGGGTTGGCTATGGCGAATTAGCCCTATTCTTGCCACTTCCTGGCAAGCGCCCTGACAGGCTCAGTCCGCTTGTTTAATACAAGCACTGAACTCCTGAAGTCACCGCTTGAAATCTTCTTCTCTACTGTCTCAGTACTCGAGAAAAAGAATCGCCATGAAACTTCTCGCCAGTGGATCGCCAGATGAAGAAGATTCCTCAGTTGCGCTCAACCCTCAGTGTTCCTTCCAATCTCGCTCCGATACCAACTGTTATGAACTCGGTTGTCTGACAATTTTCTCACCACTCACACACAGAGTGTCTGACACACGCCCATACACATACCAGACAAAGGGTAGAGGAGACAGAGTCCAAACTGCACACATACAAGGATAAGCAACGAAATTCAACCATGCACAGATGGGGAGAGACACACAGTGATTCTCACTCTCTGACAGACTCCCAACAACCAATCACAAGAAGACACCTGTGAAGATAACAATCGGAATCACACTGCTGATGAGCCAACTTAAACCAAATATCATTACAGTGCGAGGCTACGCCCGCTTAGCCCCTACGGGGCCCTATCTGCAACAAGGTCGGCCGCCCTAAGTGAAGGCAGGCACGACAGGCCCTTCGGGCCTCATTCTTCAGGGTACCCCGCAACGGGGAAATTCAGACAGTTGCGTTGCGCCAGTTGGTTGAATGAATCCAGGCCCTGGGCCGCCTGTGTAAATGAATGTGAAGCAGGCCCTGGGCTGGATACGGGTACCGG
>BFEA01000001.1:12091267-12106267 GCA_003427395.1 Chara braunii
AGATTGCTTCAGGGCAGAAGAGGAGTGCAATCAGACTCGCTCTCTTTCACACTTCACAAGCATGCAAACAGGTGCGCAGCAAACCGGCGACAAGCACCCACTCAGAACTCAGAGATATGGGCAGAGAACAGGATCGATCATAGCTCGCGGATCTTCTTCCATATCCAGATTGCTTCAGGGCAGAAGAGGAGTGCAATCAGACTCGCTCTCTTTCACACTTCACAAGCATGCAAACAGGTGCGCAGCAAACCGGCGACAAGCGCCCACTCAGAACTCAGAGATATGGCAACCAAGAACGCACTTCAGATACAAGTTCACTTCGATGGCTATGGCAACTCAGCGCCCACACAACTCTCTGTTCGCATACACAGGATCACCCTGGATATCCCACACACGATACTCTGTTCACACACACACACACACGCACTGAACTCAATCTACAGCTATGGCGGCTATGGCCGCTGCTACCCTATCGCTATGGCTAAGCTCCTTCTCTCTCGCCCACTTCGTCTTGGGGCTCACTGCAGACCACCCCGCACAAGTCGCTGTGGCAGCGCTTCCGCATGGCTTACGCAGGAATTAATTAATGGCTGGGCGCTGCCTCTTGATTTATACTTCTGTAGCTCGCTGGACTGGCCCTTTCCCATGCCCGTGGTGCCCACAGTCCCATGCTGTACTTGCTTGACTGGACTAGGACTGAATGGGACTGGGACTGCTGACTTAGCACGGGTAGACTCCACCACTTGCCCACTTGCCTCAGCCTAAACGTGAGCAACATCGAAAGGCCACTGCTAGGACCTTCCGGAAGGCCGTGGACTTGGCCTTTCGATACTGTAGCAGCTACGACCTCGACCCCTCAGGACTGTAGCAGCTACAACCTTGACCCTTCGGAGGAGCTATAGCTACGACTTCTAGATTTTGCTAAGGCTCCTACACGACAGGTCTACAGATCGAACCCTTACTACCTACGGACCCTACGACAGTCTACCAACTGTTACAAATACACAGGTCACGGGTTCAACTCTCGGGTTCGACACAAATACTGTACACAGGTAAGGTGATGGCTAGGGATCGAGCCGTTGGATCTGCATCGGCTACTGCAGATAGGTGAATACCGTTTCAGTCTTCAGGATCGGACACCAGTAGGGGGTGGGTGTAGTGGGGTGTTGTATGGGGGTCACTGGGTTAGTTTTTCTTGCTGGTCTCCCCGATTTGATTGTCCACTTCTTTGCCATGATCCAGAATAGGCCACTCATGTTCGGTGGGGTCGCTGCTGGTGCCAAATTCCTTATGCTGTCTATCGCCATCGTGGTCCACGGGAGGGCTTGTTTGGTTAGGATTTTGATTATCCATTTGATTTGGAGGGCGATCATTTCCTGTTTAGGTTTAGGGTTGATTATACCTAGCCCTCCTTGTGGTTTCCTGATGACAGTTTGCCAGACCACCTTGTTTATGCAGGTGGTTCTGTTGGGGTCGCCAGTCCACGGATAGCACCTGGCTCTCACCTTCAGCTTCTTCAGGTCGTCGTCGGGGGGCCACCATATGGAGGCCATGTACCACAAGGTGGAGAATACTGTTGTGTTGATAATCAGGGCTCTCCCTAGTAGGGAGGCCTGGGCTTTGTTGCAGGTGGCTAAACGGGTTATTGCTCTGGCGAGTAGTGACTCCCCCATCCCTTGCCAGATGTCGTCCCTGTTTACCATGATGCCTAGATTTCGAAGTGCTTGGTCGCCTGTAGTCCAAGACATTGGGGTGGATGGGTCTGGGGGTTGGGGGGGTTGCCTTCTGCGAGGCACCACCCTTCTATTTTCAGCCAGTTCACCTTCATTTCTGAGGCGAGTCTGAAGGCTTCCATGGCGCGGGCCAGGGCCTGGAAGGAGTTGTTAGCGCGGATGAGGACCGTGAGATCGTCTGCGAACATCTGTGCAGTGGGGAGAGCAAAGTCGTGGAGGGGGTTGTAGTTTTGTTAGGTGAGGTGGTCTATGCATGGGTCCTTGCACAGGAAAGATGCGATGGCTTCCATTATGAACAGGAATATTGGGGATGCAAGGGGGTCGCCTTACCGGACGGATCTCGATATCGGGTAGGTTTTTGACAGTGTTCTGTTTATCTGCACCCTGCCCGTGGCATCCCAATTGAGTACTCTAACCCATTCTCTGAAGTCTCGGCCGACTCCCATCTTCTCCATGCAGCTGTGGAGGAAGTCCCAATTGACTTGATCGTACGCCTTTTCAAAGTCGAAGAATAAGATCGCCGCTTGCATTCGTTTTTCCGTGATCTTCTTTGCCGCCTCGTTTAGAGCCATCACATTATCCAGAATGTATCGACCCGGGATGAATCCTGCTTGGTCGACGTGAAAGCAACTGGCTGTTAGTTTTATGATTCTGTTGGCTAATGCTTTTGCTAGGATTTTGTACGGCGTTGTGAGAAGTGAGATTGGTATGTAGTTCTTGAGGTCCTCCTTGTCTCCCTTTTTGTATATTAGTGACACTACGCTGGTGCTTAGAAAGTGACCCAGGCCTCTCTTTTCCCTGCTGTCATTGATGAAGTTCAAGAGGTCGTTGCCCAGTGTTGGCCAGAACTGGATCCAGAATTCTTTGGGCAGGCCATCAATTCCTGGTGCTTTGTCGTTTCCAATCTGGGATACGGCTGGGTGAAGTTCCCCTATGGTGATTGGTTTGTCCAAGTCCTCCATTTGTTCTTTGGTAATATTTCTCACTAGGTAGGTCATCATGTGCTGGCGGGCGTTGATATTCGTTGTTGGAGGGGGAGAGGGGGGTTTGGACTCGTAGAGGTCGGCGTAAAAGGACTTGGCTATTCTTACCATGTCTGCGCCGGCTGACTTTGTCGTCCCCTGGTCTGCTGGGTCCTTCAGCCCCTCCATTGTGTTGTTCCTAGCGTTGGCCTTGATCTTGGAGAAAAAGAATTTGGACATCGATTCATTCAGGGTGTAGTCATTCATTCGGGCGCGTGTAGGCCTCTGAGTTCCCATCTTCTCCATTCATTTAGTTCGTCCTTGGTAGATTGGAGTAGGTTGTGGTAGGAGTTAGAGGGATCAGATGCTAGGTTGGTTTCTGCGATGTCGAGTACAATTTGTAGTTCCTCTTTCCTGTGTTTGCGTTCTGCGGCTATGCTTTCTAGACTTTGCTGAGACCGTTTGAGACAGGTCCATATAGCTGTCTATGAACCATTTGTGCCTGTCCCGACGTTTAATCTCGTCTCGCTCTCGCTGTATGAACCACCAGTTCCATCTGATTGCCTCGGTCATGCGTTCAGTGGAGCGTGGAGCACCAAGTCAGCAGGTAAGTTGCAACACAGGTACTTGCCACATCAGACAATGCCCTGCCAATCCTATGATGCCACGTCAGCACCCCTGCGCTATGCCATGTAGGCAGCACGACACGTCAGCAGCCTCGATACCCACTCTCTCTTTCTCACCAATGCCACATCAGTCTGTAGCCAACGTTGCTCTCGCCAGTATCTTGCCAGATCAGCAACAAAGCGCCACGTAAGCAATGTACAGTGTCCACGCCGTCATCTTCAAGGGAGCGTCCATGCACGCCTGGAAGTCAATGTCTAGACTCACGCTAATAATCGTGCGCGTTAATAAACACGATTCTCTCCTATCACGCGCGGCACCTCCCACTTACCTGGGCGCCACGTGGCACCTGACAGCAGATCACGACGAAGAAGGTATTCTCCGATACCAAATTGTAATGAACCCGGTCTGTAAGATACTCGCCAGATGTCGAAATACAAAGTAACTCAACTCTGAAAAATGTCTCCAATAATCATGAATGTGATCTCTGATACAATGTCTCGTTTCCAGTAGACGAAGAGAGTGGAGGAGGAATAGACAGATTAGAAGGTGGAAGAGATAGTAACCATCAATGACCACAAAGAGAGTAGCCCAACAGTTCCCACTCCTCCTCCGGGCTTCCCCTCTCCTCCACGTCAGCAAAAAAGTATCCAGTAATGAGCCTGACAGATCCTGATCACATCGAAGTGCCACATGGCACAGTTCTCTCGTGAAGACATTGGAGACAATCAGCAGCGCACAATATCGACATCAACCGCACGTAAGTATCCCGTTCCCTCTCAATCATCCAGACATCCCGATCTCCCTCCTTGTTGCATCCAACTCAGCAATGTAGACAATGTGGCAAATGCCATGTCAGCAATGAAGACAGTGGCATGTGCCACATCAGCAATGTTGAAGACAGCGTGGCTCTGCGCAACGTCAGCATAGGCTGGCGCCAAAGCAGAAAGGCGCCAGCGTGCAGCAGCAGTCTCGCATCGTCCACAGTGCCAGCGTACAGCCAGCGTCAAGCCTGCGTCCAGCCAGCGTCCAGCTAGCGTCAAGCCAGCGTCAAGGCAGCATAGCAAGACTGAATGTTGACTCCCTGGAGGTAAGGCCTAATGTAATGTTTCACAGGGCTGACCGGCCTCCGGTCTCCCACACACGGTGGCTCAGATTGACTCGCAGCCGAGGGCCTGGATTGTGTACAGTTGCAGACTTCCACTTGGTCCTGATGATGTCTTGTTACCTGCATACAAACAAGTGTGTGTGTCTGACTGGCGGCCTGCGCTGGGTACATGCAGACTTTGACTCTCGGGCCGCTGGGCAGTTGACCGAAGTCAACTGTCGGGCGCACAGGCCCTGGGCCAATCCAAGGGTTTTCCTCCCTTTGGCCCTTGCGGCCTCAGACCGGGGTCACGGCCTGTGTGTGGCGTTAGGCCATTTCAGAGGATATTGAGCGGGGTATTGCAATCCCATTACCGTCTTCGCCTGAATAGAAGGGCTGGTCATTATAGATGTATTTGGCACAACTTTCAGGCCAGATACGGCAATAATTACCGGGCGTTCTATTCGGGTGAAGATGGTAGTTGACAGATATACGGAGTTACTATATGCACTGGATACGTTTGGCAATTGTTCATACCAATCTATTTTATCTGGTCTAATGCACAAATGGAGAGTTTGCGGTAGCAGCTTATTCATCTGTTCAGTCATGGAGATTAGTCTCCAGGTGTCTACATGAGGACGTGCTCAACTGTGAACCATTCACTTTCATGAGTTGCTGTCACTGCTTCCCTGTGAACCTCACATCTCCATCAGTGACTGTGGTGAAGGGGTGGCCATTATCCTTGACCCAGTGCGCAAAGACCTTACGGATCACTGATTGTGTTCTAGCTTCTACAGGCAAAGAACAAACCTGCCCACGATGACCATGACTTGGCTATTCCTGTTTCGGCTTTTGACTTCAGTATCCACGAAGTCCATGGATACAGATTTGCCACGTCCAAAGGGAATAGGTGGCGGTCTTAACAGTCCTTCCCCCGAACATAACGTATGTGTGTTGTATTCGAGTTTTTGAATTTGAAGAAATTCGAATAGAAAGCATATGCGTTGTATTCAAAATTTAGGGCTATTCGAATAGAGGGCATGTGTGTTCTATTCGAATAGAACACACCCTATGTGTTGTATTCGTTTACAACACATATGCGTTATGTTTGGGGGAAGAAGGTAGTGGGGCCTGTCTCGTACTCTCGTTCCTTTCACATACTTCACACTCCTTTACATACATATTGCAGTCTGATTTCATCCCTGGCCATGTGTAGGAACATATGAGCTTTTCCTAGTATGATACTCTTGACTTCTTCACTACCGGGTATACACACCCTGTATTCACCACTGGCTGTGAGGAACAGTAATCCGCCTTCTATCCTACACTCAGGCCACTCATGCGGCTGCACTCTTAGCTTACCCCTAATCTTCTGCTGCGAGTACTCTCCTGTGTCTAGGTAAGTGCTAATCATTCCAACGAAATCTCTTCTTCTAGACAAGCATCACCGACGACATTGTACTTCCCCTTCACGCGTTGTAGTTCAAAGTCGAACTCGTCAATCTCTCTGGTCCACCTTGCTAACTTAGTAGACATGCAGGCCTGCCTTTCCAACCAGCGTAGGGTAGTAGGCCGTACGAAAACTTTGAGGTAGGTACCGTACAGTAGGGTGTACACAAACTTCCAGGTGGGTACGCTACAGTAGGCCGTACTGAAACATCCAGGTAGCTACTTTGATGTAGGCACTACAGCTACCGGAAGGTAAAAGTCTGTAGAAGTCAGTAGCGGTCAGCTGTTAGGTGAGGGCCAAGTGGCTGTCTCCAGTCAGTCACAGCTCAGTCCAAGAAATGCTCTATGACAGTCCCTATTGTTGAGGCCGGCCACGGCCAAGGAAAGGATCGGATGCGACAAGCCTCATTTTGGAACTGCAGAAAGCAGAGAAGGCCAAGGTGCAGCACGTGTCAGCACAGTCTAGCATTTGGGCTGTGGCGAAAGTGGTACTGCGTTATTGTGCGACCTGGCCATGGATGAGAGCAGCAAGTGAAGTTAGTGGTAGTCAACGGCGCTCAGCGCCATAGCTGTTAGGGAGAAAAAGTAAGACGTCCTGAAAACCTTCCAAGGGCTTTTGAGGGTAGACAGGAGATATAGAGGGGGAGAGAGAGAGAGAGAGAGAGAGAGAGAGAGAGAGAGAGAGAGAGAGAGAGAGAGAGAGAGAGAGACATACCTGCTTGATGATGGTGGAAGGTGGCCGCAGCCAAGTCTCGAGTGACCTGTTGTATATGACTTCGAGTTTGCGAATAATTTCCAAGCGTGTTCATAACTTCATATCGTGTGAATTTTGCCTTCTCTTGTGGAGCTTGTGAGATGGTGCATGCGTGTCGAAGTGGAATAAATCAGGTGTGAATTGCAGAATCATTGCATCACTGATGCCTTCATGTCTGGGCACAGACCGAGCACCAGATTGACACTCGTCCCGATTTGTTCTTTTATGGCAATGGAAGTTTCCTTGTTCTGCTCTTCTTTTTATCAAGGGAGTATCCTTTTGTCAAATCTTGTAGTCTTTGACCCTATCCCGATGTTATGCCTTTTCAAACATCTGCAAGCAACCGTGGAATACTATGAGAGGGCTACGGAGGGGGCCAAATGCCTAGGTTCAGTAATCTTACAGTATTCAGGCGTCATTTTTATTCCTCTACGGATGCACCGTTTCTCTGGGTCTAAGAGTCATGTTGTCTTTTCTCAATGAATTCAACACCTGTTTTGTATGGAATGTGTTGTATGGGATTGCCCAACGTGTTCATGAGATCGGCTTGTCAAACGGATGGGCTGCTTCGCTGACCCCTGTATTGTGTTGCTGCTGGATGTATGCTTTGCAAAGGTCGAGGAGCTGAAGCACCAGATACGAACTGCTGATAAAGCACGCGCAGAGAACAAGGAAATGGCAATGAAAGAGCATCGAATGATCACCGCTGCCTTTTATGATATCAATCTGGAACTTCAGAGGGTCAAGCACAAAATTGGGGGCCCAACGAGCATTGGGGGCACAAGCAGCTTAGGTGTCACCCCTTCAAGGTCAAGCATTGTTGGGGGTGGCCTCGGGGTTTTCCCGGGTGGGCCAGGGGGGATGATGATGGGCACTGCGATGAGTGCCTCGACATCATTCACCTCCTCACCTTCTCCTATGATGCTTGCATCAACAAATGGTCCGGTCCAGAACCTAGCCCGCCCGATGTCTGCCAAGATGACTATGTGTCCAGGCCGGATGCTTTATGGAGTTGGGATGCAGGGAGATATGGGTGGAGATAGAGGACACGAGCGTGCCGCATCTGCAAGACTGGGTGGACATGTGTCAGCACCTGTGTCTCCTATGGGTAAGTAAGAGGGGTTATGAAGCACAGCCGATGCATTGAATGCTTCATCAATAAGTAGTGCAGGGGAGATTCAGGTGGAGAGACGGATGGAGAGAGAGGACACGAGCGTGCAGCGTCTGCGAGACTGGGTGGACATGTGTCAGCACCTGAGTCAGCTATGGGTAAATAAGAGGGGGTTATGAAGCACAGCCGGTCCATTGACTGCTTCATCAATAAGTAACGCAGGGGAGATTCAGGTGGAGAGGCAGCTGGAGAGAGGGGACATGATCATGCGGATCAGCTATAAACTTGATGCTTATGTGTCAGCACCCGTGATTCTCCTACAGCCAATTGAAAGGGAGTCAGGGAGCACAGTTCGAGCGCCCTTGGGTTCTCCCGATCTTGGCAATTTGTCATGGAGAGGCAGACGAAGATTCACGAAAACGGTGAGGACATTAAAGACTGGGTGTAAATTGTGTACTTGGAACCATCTGGATGGGTAGGTGTGCCTGACAGAAGAGTGTGATGGCCAGACAATGATATAATCATTCTGGGCTTGAAAGTGTTGGTGGTGAGACAGAAGATTGATGAGTACGTCGCTGTTCCTGTCACCGATTGTCTATAATTGTCAATAGTATGGCAGGAGCGGTGTCCTGTGCTGTGGGCTTTTTGAAAGGCAATACGGTCACCGAGGTCGTTAAGCCATGGGATGCGGAGAGGAACAGTGAAGAACAGAAGTCGCAAACGAGGATGGAGGGCGAAGACTCCTTGGGCCGGTGGGCCGGTGGGCCGGTGGGCCACTGGGCAGGTGGGCAGGTTCCGCTCCATGATTCAGAGTACGTTTGCCTTATGGTTGCTTCCTGATGAATGTGGAAATCTGGATTACTTCTTTCATTGCAAGTTTCACACACGGCTGTGGAGCAGACAGAATGTGAGTGGGCTCAGACTAGCCACGAGGAAATCAACGATGTTCCGATTTTACCAAGCTCCCTGATGAACATGCAAAGCTGGATGATTTCTTGCATGGCGATTCCACATTTCATTATTCTGAGTGTGAAACTCTGGAGCAGACAGAATGTGACTGGGCTCAGACTTCAGACCTTTAAAATACTATATGCTACATTACTGATGTTCCCGAGGAAATAAGTAACGTCCTAATTTGGCAAAGCAGCAGACGGTTAGGTAAGAAGCAACGTCCTAATTTGGCGAAGCAACAGACGGCCAGGTATGTAACCCCAAGGATGAGGACATGAATGAGCTTCCCCTGGTCCAGACCAATCTGGTTCAGGTGGACATTTTAGGACCGTTGTTGGGTTATGGTGTATTATTACATCCAGCGGATGGAATGGATGATGCCAAACGACTGTGGCGGCTGTTTTTGCTGTTCTTGTCTATTTCGCGGAGCTGCAGAGGGAAAGTTGCTGGCCGGAGGGGGTTTACTTGTAGAATGTTTCAGACACTAGGGTGATTTTTTTGTGGAAGGCGTTTGACAAGAATGCATAAGAACGTGCAGCGATTTACACGGGAATTGCTTCAATCCCCTCAGACATGCAGCAGTTGTATCTGTAATCGACACTGCACAGGGAAAAAGAGGCAATGCACGTCCAGATTGCGGACAGCATGTCTGTTCAAGTCCTGTAGACGGCTAGAAAGAAGGATGACAAGGGAGAAAGCCTCCGTGGGATGAAGTTTGCGATAGAGGTGGTGGGTTGGGTTGGTGTCCAGGACTTGAAAATCATAGCCACTATTAGTTGTCATCATGTGGTAGAAAAATTGGTTGTAGTCTTGTTGATGAATAATGCCTTACCACGTTTAGATGTTATTTTGAATTTATGAAAAGCTTGTGAGCTTGCATTTTTTTCTTATTTTTTCTCTACAAGATGTTGAGATTATCAACTCGTTCTTTGTCCATTCTTTTTTGCCCTTCTTTTGTTAAATGTTTAACCGTCTGTTATGAATCTTATGATCCTATTGTTTTCAAGCCTGCTGAAGGCAACACTGCATTCATTTTGTAGTGGACCATTGGATGAAAGATCCTTCTGCCATGGAATTTCTTGATGGCCTCAGGCCCTGACATTGTCTTCCCATACTTAGTATCGTGGTATGTGCTTCTTGCTCCTCTTCACTTGCTTGTGAACAACTCCACTCTACATTCCTCTGGAGTGAAAGCTTTGTGTTGTCCATGCTGCTGGTAAGGGGGAAGGAGAGTGTAGCAGCAGGCAGAATGGGGGCTTGCCCTCAGGCCTCGGGGAAGGGAGGGGGTGGGTGAAAAGAGGAGAAGCACACACACACACACAGAGAGAGAGAGAGAGAGAGAGAGAGAGAGAGAGAGAGAGAGAGAGAGAGAGAGAGAACCATTTCGAAGGGGCGAGAGGGAGGGAGGATCATATGGACAGTAAGCAACAGAGATGAAGGCATAACGAGGGAGAGGGAGGGAGGGAGGGAGGATCTCATGGACGGAGTAAGCATAGACTCTCTCTCTCTCTCTCTCTCTCTCTCTCTCTCTCTCTCTCTCTCTCTCTCTCTCTCTCTCTCTCTCTCTCTTTTGCATGTGTGAACACGGCCGTCCGAGACACCCCTCTCGTGTTCCTCTGTTCTCGCAAGGAAAAGAGCATTCCGCATCACTGTCAGGGCTGGGCGGTGTGTTATGCGGCATGGGCAATACGAAGTGGGTTGGGGGGTACCATGCCCTGGGTGCTGTGTGGGTTGGGTCCTACAATGTTGATTGGTATTAGATTGGCTGGGTGGCAAAATGTGGTGTCTGTGGGCGATGAAACGTCAGCCAGGTGGCACAGTCCGGGGCACATGTGATATGCTATGCAGGCACAGCTCGGGTATACCCCCTACGACGCTCCCCATAGAGGGAGGACCAAAGAAATTTGCAACCCCATGAGAGAGAGCTCCAGTGTGTTGGTAGCCCTTTCCCTTTTCCTCGTTTTTCTTTGGGAATCCGTTTCCACTGTGTACTAGTAGCCCCAGATATTGGATTCCCCTGCAATTTCAGCTCATGGCCTGTGTTCCATTGATTCGAAAGTCTCTGGCCCTCTACTCAATTCAACTCGGGTTCAGCATACTGTGCACAACCCGAAAACCGTGCGGACGGCAAATGAAAAGATGCAAGAGCACAACAAATGAAAGAGAGATTTCACGAAAGTACAAAGCATGAAGATGGCGAATGGGAAAACGACAAAAATCAAAGCACTAAAATGGTTGAACAACAAAAACCTTATCCCCTCGATACAGGTGTCAAGTTGTCAGCCGATCTGGACGTTGTTATGTTCAGCTTTTTTTTTTTTTTTTTAATGTCCAGCTACATGTATGATTGGCCGTAAGAACAGTCAGATCTATCCAGGAATGCCGTTGTGTGAACATGGCCTGAAATGGAAGGCCATAAACCAACAAACCCACCGCTTGAATCGAAAATGAAAGTCAAGAAAGGACAAAAAACACTTTTGAGATTCATGACAGGACAAAAAACACTTTTGAGATTCATGACAGTGACCTGCTACATGAGCTCTTCCCTGCTGCCGCTTTTTCCTTTCAAGGTAGAAAATACGTCTCGATTCGAGTCCCTGATCTCTTGCTCGCCAGACAAAAAAAATCAAAACGACCTTGACTGACTGACGACATTGTCGTTGAGTGACGAAGACGGTGTTAGGGTTTGCCATCGTGGCAGGCTAGAGCCTCCCGCGCCATAGCCACCCGGAAGGTTGGCGTGGTGCGGTGCAGTCTGCCCAGCTCTGGAGAAGTTCTAGCTGCTCGAGTGGAGGTAAGGATAAGGAATGTTTCCAGTCTCACGGTGAATGCAGAGACTGGTGAAGGGCATAGTGTAGCATACGCAGAGATTGCCTCTTGTTGCTCAGCAGGTGTGGTGATGTTGCCGAGTGGGGACGGAGATTGCCTCTTGTTGCTCAGCAGGTGTGGTGATGTTGCCGAGTGGGGATGACTCTGCTCTGCTGCCGCTGGTGGATCCGTTCGATCTGCCAAGCTCGGAGGAGAGTAAACTGATGCTTCACCATGACCTGCTCGAGCGTATGGTACACGAGGCCTGTCAGTATTCTGATCAGATGACTGTGGATCAACTGTGGGTTGTTCACCTCGTTGGTGCCCTCGAAGCAGACCTGCATATGCTGGAATCTGAGCTGCGGTCCTCTTGTTGCTCAGCAGGTGTGACGATGTTGCCGAGTGGCGACGACTCTGCTCTGCCGCCGCTGGCGGATCCGTTCAATCTGCCAAGCTCGGAGGAGAGTACACTGATGCTTCGTTGTGACCTGCTCGAGCGTATGGTACATGCGGCCTCTCAGTATTCTGATCGGATAACTGTGGATCAATTGTGGGGTGTTCACCTCGTTGGTGCCCTCGAAGCAGACCTGCATATGCTGGAATCTGAGCTGCGGGATGCGGCGTATGCTGTCCCCATCCTTACCAAATTCGTGAAGTGCTATGTTCTGGTGGGAGTGCTACAATCTGCCTTCGCTCTGTCGCTTGCACGAATTGGGGCCGCCTTCCTTGCTGCTTTACAAGACCTCCTTTCGAGTCAGGCACGCCTACGGGAGGAGACACTTCCGGCTGGGAGTCGACTTGGTGACCTCCAGATCGCAGGTAACGCTGGCATTTGCTTATGCTACACTTAAAGAGGTGGGCAGGCCGTTTCAGCCGTGGGCAACATGACTCTGGTGAGCCTCACGTATGTGGAGTTGGCTTCAGGCACAGTGGGGTGTCCTTCGACTAGCACCACCGTACTGCAGAGGTGACGTGCCGTCAGCACGGCAACAAGTCGTCGGCCTACAACCCATTGGATGGGTCAGCCTAACTAATTGTTCGCATCGACAGTGCCCTCGTCAGGATGTCCAGCTCAGCCGTATTGATGCCGCCCATGTGAGCTTGCTACACGACACTTCTGAAGGTTCTGGGGGAGGCGCGCTCCCCAGGGACTCGGGGCACTTCAAGAGCATCGGCCCTGCATACAAATTGCTGCATGGGAATCAATTAAGCTCGGTGCTGGCATCAGTCACTCTCGATGAGCCAGTACAGGTGGAGGAATCCTTGTTCGCTAACCCGTCAGGTGGTGCCAGCAGAGAACAGCACGGTGACTATGTTGATGGTTTTCTGCACCTCGCCGAAGGGAGCTCGGCTCGAATGGGTTTGCTCGCCCTCCATGAGAGAGCAGGGGTGGAGGAATTATCTGCTTACCTGTCTGAAAACCTTGGGTCACACTTCTCTGTATGCTTTCAGTGGCTTTTTTCAGTTTCTGGGGAAAAACACTCTTGGCTGAGTTTATGCCTGCGCTCATCTTGTGTGTGCTAACAGGGTATAGTCTTCTTGGTCCCCTGCCCGTTCTTTTTTTCCTTTCTGTGTGACTGACGACCTGATGATTGATCAAGGATGGCGCTATGGGGAAGCCAGCACGGTGTGATTGGGTTGTTGTGCATGCGAGATCTGGGATAGGCTAGTGGGGAACCCCAGCGCACGTTCTCATCCCCCGTGGCTACGTTATGTCACTTCGGGGGGTGTTTGGTTGGATCTACTTGTTTTGCCTTCCTTGTGTTGATCCCCTGCCAGGCGTGTTTTGCCTTTCTGTGCGGCTGAGGACCTGACAATTGATCAAGAATGGCGCTACGGGGAAGATGGCACGGCGTGATTGGGGTGTTGTGCATGCGAGAACTGGATAGGCTAGTGGGGAAGAGTGAATGAGTGAAAAAGAGTGAAAACTCAAAAGATTAATAATGTAGCCGGAGGTTTGAGTGGAAAAGAGTGAAAACTCGAAAGATTAATGATGTAGCCAGAGGTTTTAAGGGGAAGAGTGAATGCTGTCTCTTATACACATCTAGATGTGTATAAGAGACAGGTCCACACGTCCAACATGGAGCAAGCCCGAAAAAGAGTGAAAACTCAAAAGATTAATAATGTAGCCGGAGGTTTGAGTGGAAAAGAGTGAAAACTCGAAAGATTAATGATGTAGCCAGAGGTTTTACTCTCAGCACATCACCGTCGAGCAGTTAAATACATCTTCAGCACTACGTGCATCTACCCAGTTGCATCGTGGTAGTTTCCCGCCTGACTACAGACCACCTACCTCAACTAGTTAGTCTGAATTAGAGCCTACTCCTGAACACTTAAATACCTCTTCAGCACTACGTGCGTCTACCCAATTTTTTCATCGTGGTAGTTTCTCGCCTGATCTAACTACTTGTTTTGTCTTCCTCGTTTCTAGTCCGCAGTGAGTTGCTGTAGGCGCCTTATAGTTTGAATGCTTCGCTGTCCACGTCTTACCTCTTCACCGGGATCAAACGAGTGGACACGCAGACCAGTGGGGAAAGAGTCGTGAGGTTTGTGCTGTTTTATCCTCATTGCAGTATACAATCTCTGCAAGATGCTGTTGGTGCCCTGTAGTCAGTGTAGTGTGATTGCTTTGTTGTCCATCTGTTACCTTGTCACCGTGATCAATGGATGAACATGCCTGTCGGTTGTGGCGATCTCTGTGGTGATGTGGCTGTTGGTTCCCCCCCATGTCCCTTCTCTCGAAAAGTTAACCCCTGCTGGATGCATGTGTTATGTGTCTCTGCCTCTCACTACAAAAATCAACAGGACTTCGGGCTGGAGATGCTGCATCTCTTCTCCCTCCTGTTTATCACCGGCATCCTCATCATTCAGTTTAACCTTGCACTCTGTTGCCTTCTGCCACTTCTCCATTGCTTGTCTCTGGCTTCCCCTCAACCGTGGGTTAAAATTGATACACCTTTTTGATGAAACCCTTGTTGCCTTAGTTGTTTTCGGTATGATTGACAGCCTCGAGAGGTTTTTGAGTGCTGACTCGCATGTGCCTTCTGGTGCTGTCTGCTGCTACACGAATATGGGTGCATAGTTGGCCAAATTTGGGGCAGGATGCTTGATGAGAGTGGTAGGATTTGTGGGGCTTTGATGGACTTGCTTGCCATACGACGGGGGAGATGTGGTTCCTCATGGCAATGGGGCTCACACGTTGTTAACCAGGGGTGTTATTTTCGACAAATTTTGCACCGAATTGCACTGAAACTGTCATATTGTGCTGATTTTTTGCTTTTTTTCTTGTTTTTCTTTTTGTGTGATATATATGTGCTTTAGGGTACGTCATGTGTGCAGTTTTGACATGTTTGGATCAATAATGAAAAAGTTGGCATTTTGTTGAATTCGTTGGACGCTTCATTTTGACTCGGACAGTGTCTTTGTGTTAGGGTTTCATAGTGTTTTTTTGTTTTATTTTTCGTTTTTTTTTGCCTGTTTCCTTTTTTGATGTTTGCACTATGGTCTTACATCGTTTGTTT
>BFEA01000001.1:12125784-12145308 GCA_003427395.1 Chara braunii
TGGGGCAGGGGCGAGGGTATTTTGGCAGTGGCGGGGGTCCGGGGGTGAAACCCCTACCCCGGCTTGGACCGCGGGACTACCCGCATGACAACGCTGGGCCCGACAACCTCCCTCACCAAAAAATGATTATAAAAAATAAACAAATGAAACTATAGCGTTGAGCCATCGCGAACCCAAGTGCTCACCGCGTCTAAGCGAGTTGTGCCCCGATCGCACACCCACTGGATGATTCCCAAAGCGCGCGACCCAAGCCGGCAAATGACGGCTAACCCTCACATTTATAAGAAATGCATGATGTCGCAGACATCTCGGCCCAATGGCTGAGGCTGAACCGCAGACGTCTCGTCCCAATGGCCGAGGCTAAACTGAGCCACACGCCACGACAACCCGTCGTGGTGGTGGCTGGTCGTGATGCTAATACGCACTCACCCACGCTTGTGGTTAGCCTAATAATCTGGAATCATCGTGTTTGTGCGTCACTGCACATGCTCACGGATTGGCTCACCGCCCGCCAAGGCCAACGACTAACCGACTACCTACCACGCGATGCAATAATGCACACCCACATTAACTCGTACCCTGCTCATGCTCGTTCTGCTACAACCAAGGTCGCCGAGGCGCGCGTCCAGACGAGGGCTGACATGCCAACGCTTTCCACGTCGTCATGGCCGCACCTTGTGCGACCTGCACAAATGACAACAAATACCTTTGTAAGGTTATTTTTCACGATAACGAGATCTTCCCGCCTTGGACTAGAAGGGACCAACTTCAGATAGCGCGTGAATGGCATGGCAGAGACAGGAAGCAGTGGAGCAGGGTGCGGGGGGCCGAGAACAAGGGCATGAAGGGAAGAGATGGGAAAGGGAGGACATGAAGTTGAGCAGTACGCAAGACGAAGGAACGGATAGGGGCCTCCTCGGGGAAACCATTTGTACATTGCCTAGAGTTTTATACAAGCGGGAATCGGATATCGATGGATAATGACACCAATCCCCCCTTCGAGGGGACTCTGGCATTCAGTGAGGCAGGATGAGGGACATATCCCACGCCCAAGGGATGTGAGGAGTAATAATCCGAAACCAAAGAAGGGGAGACCAGCCAAACCACACCGATGATGAAAGAAGGCGATGACTTTTGTCCCCTCTTTAGAAGTGGTGAAAAGGGAGGAACGAGGATGGGGGGGGTCCTTCTCAAAGGTTTATGGAGGGCACACCATTGCCAGTGGAGGCTAGTAGCGAGTCTACCAAGGATCGCTTTGCCCATTGCTCTACGCGATTATGGGAACTCGTACCTAGGACAGTGGAGAACCAGCAAGAATTGGCTAGGGAGCTCAAAACCAAGCTAACTCTCCTACAACAGAGTGGTTGAGATGATGGGGAGGACTCTTTTGGCCAATGGGGAAGTGCATATATGGAAGCAAGAGAGTCGGCAAAGGAAGAACAAGATGAGGACAGGGGAAGGCCCGACTCACAAGAAGGCCCCACGAGTCAGGGGGAAGAACTTGCAAACGAACTCTTCCTCCAAAAGAGATGGAGAATATTAGGCCAGGGTCTACAAGGGGAAGGTAGTCGAGACTTGACTCATACTCTTGGTAAAGGAGAATACTTTCCTCATAAATCTTTTAAGGATTATGACAAAGCATAGCACAGTGATGAAGATGTTTCCAACAAAAAAACGATAGGAAAAGTGATACGACCTAACTCGAGGGGCCTTCTTGTGCAAGTTCTTCCCCCTGACTCGTGGGGCCTTCTTGTGAGTCGGGCCTTTCCCTGTCCTCGTTTTGTTCTTCCTTTGCTGACTCAGATAATCTTTTGAAAGAGTCCATGAGTTCACAAGAAGGCCTCATCTTTTTGCGGACTCAGATAATCTTTTGAAAGAAGGCCCCACGATAGGAAAAGTGTCCACAAAAAGATTATCTGTGCTCCTATCAAAAAGAAATTATTATGCATGCCCATCACTGTTTTTAGGGCAGCAGAAGAGCTCAGAGTATTAATATGTACGCAAGATACTCAATTTTGTTTTAAAAGTTGGGTGATCTACTTCTTCGCAACACGTCAGGGACCCTACCGGCCATGTCACGCGATACAGTTCTTAATGAAAGCTCAACTCCTTGTACAAGGCAGGGTGGGACCCTCCCGACCGTGTCACGCAAGAGTTGGTCTTATCCTCGTCGCGAATACATAATGGAGCTTTCGCAAGCCGTTCCGATTGAGTGCGCCAGCCACACCTCTCGTGAGCCCCTACGACAGGATAGGGCCTACGCGAGGCACGACTTACCTCCACCTTACGAGAGTTGTCACCTCCTTTCGGTGGGCATATCCCCGCCGAGCTACCAGTCCACAGTACGAGAGCTAATCAGCTGCAATCCCAGAGGTGGACCAGTCGATGGCGTTTCTCGTTCGTTGTAGCATAGGGGACACACGCGGTTATACGCCTTTATCAGACCCGCACACGAACCGACGCCTTGTGGGGTTGAGGTTCCAAGTGCGACTCATCGTCGCTCGACTAGGACGCATTTCACACACCACGCGTACACCACTCTAAAGAATATAAAAATTAAAAACACACGCGCATACACATACATATACAGAACGACACAAAACAAACAACGCGACAACACTCCTAGTCCCTTAGTAATCATCCCATAAATCTCTGATGCGAAAATTGGATAGGCATCACGCGAGATACTTAGTATGAAACCGCACGGACGCAAGGCTAACTCATATCGATTCGCAGTGGAAGCATACGCAAGCGGTCATAATGATGGCGTACCATGTAGTACCCATATTCATGCGGTCCTCGTTAATCTCGAGGGTCGCATTCGACACTCAAGTGTCAGCTGACATGCGCCTTGAGGGATTGATCTCTCGACACTGGATAACCGCGAAGTGCGGTTGAAGACCACACTTTCTTCTGCACCCTGCAAAGAGTGGGTGATATACAGGTTCATACCCGTGGTGACAATCGTCTTTTATTGCCCTAGAGGCCAGCTCTATCATCCAGGGTCTGAAAATAAGTCAAAAGATTTGACTTTGACGGCTGCCACGGACTACAACGTCCAACTATAAAAATTTACAAGCAAAATCAATCGGTAAATAAATAAACATCCAACATTCATATATCAAATCAGGATTCGAGATAAAATAAAAAAAGGGGAAACGTAAACCCATCAGGTATGCAAATCCTGTGACACATGGTTGTCATTCTCACTATTTCCAAGGTACGACTCGTATACCAAGCTCCAAAATGCGAAGCTGCGTAAAACGCAGGCACCCACAATAGCCACATTTCCATACACCAATGTGGTCAACTTTATTGTTCCCTGTAACTCACACCACGCCTCACACTCAAGCCCCAGACATAGTTCAACTTTCCATAAATCTCATAAGTTCTTTATAATGGTCATTAAAAGAAGTCCGGTTAAAATCCTCAAGGAAACATATCAAATCTCAAGGCTAAGGCAATCAAGTTGAGGTACAGGTGTAAGCAAAGTTGTGTCGTGACGAGTCGGCGATCAACCAACCGACCTGTTATCAGTGATAACAGAAGATGATCCTCGTGGGATCAAGCTGAATCTTAGTCCAATCCTGAATTGAATTAATTGACAACGAAGAACCTGTAGCACGAAACAGGTCAATTCCCAGACTAAGTCTAAGCCTACCTCTAAGCAAGTGTCCAACGAAAGGTAGTCCTTTGGCAGAATCTCCTCTATTAAGAGTGGATCGTCATAATCGCCACCTGCCAAAATATAATCTATCTCATTATACTAAGAAAATTTCGGCAGCGCTTCCTGTAGGAAAAATGTATTTCCAAAATTTTTATCAGCTTGAATATGAAAACAGAAAAAATTTTCAAGTTTCCAAAGTCAAATTTTGTTTAACTCCTTGAATTAATAAAAATTTGGGCAGCACTCCTTTTAGAAAATGAGACTTTTCAAATTTTTACTAATTAGACAAGTTGAACTTTGAAGAGTTAAATTTTGATTAACTCTTGAATTTGCAGAAATTTCGGCATCGCTTCCCATAAAGAAAGTAGCTTACCAAAATTTATGCAAAGCCAAGTATAATAATTGATCCCAGAAAATGCGAAAATTGACGTAAGTAAAAATAAACTTAGCTAAAAAAATGCAGGAATTGAAACTAACTCTCATAGCTTTAGCACGTGGCGAGCATATAAAACAACTACCTGTCAAACTGAAATTCAGACTAAGTAGTGATGTCACTCAGCCATATGCCGGCTAAACCACAAAGATAAGTACTTTCACCATCCCCAAGTCAAGAATCCTCATAGATAGTTCATGAAACTTTTATATGATTTAACCCTTATACCCAGCTTACATATGGCATGGTGCTAGACCATTCAATTTAGAAACAATGTCTAACATGCCTTCAAGATACACACGAACATGTTGCACAACTACTTTTTTCTTTTTTTGGCATATGACTGGACCATTTAGCTTATAAACAATATGTAGTCGCCCTGAACTGTTTAATATCCAAAATTTAGTAATTTTCTGATTTTGTTTTCAAAAGAAGTGAAAATATGGGCAGGGGACTGAGCCATTCAGCTTAGAAACAATGCTCAACTTGCCCATATTATCTCCAATTAGACTTCGTACTTTTTTTTCTTTTCTTTAATGATATTGCTTAGCGTTGGACCATTCAACTTAGAAACAATGTCCAGCTGCTAGTTCACATGCAAATATAAATAAGGATACTTCCTATTATATTCAATTTATACTTATGTGCGTGATTTTCAGGCTAAACTATTCAACTTAGAAACAATGCTTAGCCTTACACCAAGAATTCTCCCTCAAAATCAAACAAGAGATTAAACCCTTCAGCCAGGCAAACCCTCAGGAATAAACACAACGACCAGGCCATTCAACTTAGAAACAATGCCTGGTCCTTCATAAAACATCCAATCAAACATAACCCTGGGTCATTCAACTTAGAAACAATGCCCAGCCTTTGGTTGACCCGGTCAAATATATGAAAAACTGTCTTCCTCCCACCTTTTCCTAGTTCATCCCTTAGTCTGCTTTCTGTCAAAATAAAGATAAACTTAGGTTTCACTCATACGCATTCCTTCCATTCAGTATAATTGAATCCTAAAGAGAAAGCAAAAAATTATAAGGGATCTCATTAATACAATGAGTCAAACTAAAGGGAGATAGTCAAACAGGGTGTAGTGGGTTCATACAGTCAGAAATAAGTATACCTAATAGTTCCCTGCCTCCAGAACTCCTCCTGAGTTCCGGCAGAGCTTTCGCAATCGTTGAGTGGGGAGTCTTGTTGCGGTCTTACGGGTTGCAATCCCGCCTGCCGCCTTCCTCTTTGAACAAGATTAGACTGAGATTGAGAAGGGCAAAAGATAAGGGGTTTTCGACTCTCGAGATACAGGGGGGGAACAAACTCAACTCTCAGAAGAGGGCCTTGTAATCTCAATATGCCTTGGGGTCCCGCAATGGCGGCGAATCGCAGGTAGGCCGGCCGAATCGTAATCAAAATGTGGAGTGAGATACAGGGGGGGGACAAACTCAACTCTCTGAAAGACCTCGAAGCTCACTATGTCTCACCTTCTGACCAGAGTTGCCGTTTTGTAGTCTTAGAAAGGCTATATTTAGACAAACCACATCTCTTCGTGTTCAATTTGGACGTATGTTGCAGTAAACTTTAGCCACACTTCAACGGACATGGTAATAAGTCAAAGCAGCCCAAAACAAGTTGTTACTCATCCGTTCATGCTTTTAAGCAGCAGATGCCTCAAATTGAGTACGAACAACATTACAATAGTCTTTCCTCCCTACTTTTAAGTATACGTGTGAGCGATATTGAGCCAACCAACGTGGCAACTTCAACCTGCTTCCTCGATTAACATAACAGGTGATCGTAGGAAGTTTTAAGCGGCCATAGTCAGAAACACGTTGCAGCCGCGACTACAACCTTTACACCGTTGCGACTTTAAGCCGATGGTAGCTCGATAATACCTCCCACTGCCTAAGCGTACTGTTGTTGCAGCATTCCGCACCGCTGTGGCCCCCCCCAGTCCAATGTTAGTAGTGGCAAGATGCACGGTGGAGCCGTCAACAAAATGCACAGCTGTAAGTATTGTGCAAGCAAGATACGGTGTAAAAAACTAACAAAGGAAAGCACACAACTACATTATCAGACGTAAAACACTCGCAGTAGTCTTTAGTAATTACAAATGGGGAAAAGGCAACTAGATAGTGGCCACCAAAACCGTAGTTGCCGCCACATAGCAGTAGTCGGTCACACCACATGACGCTATGGGCAGCCCCTGCTGAGCACAGTCTAGCAACCCCATGTCGAGCACAGCCAGGTACGATGCTTTCCAAATCCTAGAGAGACTACACTCCATCGATAGGCTGAGCAAATTCAAATGGACCTAGCGTCGGAAAGCGGTTGGATACGTAATGGTTTTGAAGCAGCCCTCTTCACGAACACAATGCCCATTCCCTATTCGTTGCACTTCCTCTTCTGCTGACAAGAACCCTCACGTTACTCTGAATCCGTCTTCGCCAACGGATTCGTCCCACTTCAAAACTTGAGGTTCGACTTTATCCTGCCGAAACCCGTCAAGAAACGGGAGCACCCGATCTTCTTCTCCAGCCAATATCCGATTCGACCTCTCACCGGATATGTGATGCGAGAATGAATCTCCCGCTTAAACACGGAAAAATGCACCTACAGATTTGAAGCCATCTGCCCCTTATTCGACCTCACCACTTTCCCCCGACACTTTCACGCAGCCCATCTTCCTACTGACCCCTACTCCACTTACTGCAGGCCAAACTGACCCTACCATTGCACTCGTCTGCCATTAGAACCCGCACAACGCATCTCTCCTCGACTGATTTCGCAAAGAATCGGTTGACTTTCCTTTTTCTTCCTCATTTCCTCGCCATATCCTTGCGCACTACTTTTTCCACTGACCTCCATACCTACTAACTTTCTCCCAAAACTAACCTCATAATCTAATTCGTAGTTATAAAAAACCCCCATCTTGCATCCTATCTCGCTCGAATCCATCGAGGACAAAGCGAGATATGATCTTCCTCCCTTTCGTTACCTTTCCTGCTCGATACTCTCCGCGCACTAATCTTTCTTACTAACTCTAATTTTACTAACCTATTATCAAAACTAAAACTACCAACGGGTTCGTCCGGGCATAAAACCTCTACTCCACAACTTTCCTCGCTCGTTTTCGTCGAGAAACGAGCGAGTTACGCCTTCTTCACCCCGCCTTCTCTGTAGCCTGTTAACGCTCCGCTCCTTTGCCCATACGTTGCATGCATCTGGTGCGTCTTCGCGTTCGGATTCATTTACTCCGGTAACCTGTTCCCCTGTCGCCCGCCTTCGCCTCCTTACCTCCTTTATTTTCACCCCATCTCTCTTCCTACAACCGAACCGCTGACACCAACGCTTGTATCCGCCTTCGTCCTCTACCTCCACGCGCGCCTGTCTCCTCCACTCTATGTTGTTGCTATGTTAGGTGGTGGCTGCCCCCACAACGTTCTGGCATCGTCCGCTTAGCAGCTCCACTGTCCATCGAGCGTCCTCCTCATGAGTGTACCTTACGCAAATCCGCGTCGGGGGTTCATCCCCCCTTTTCATCAATCCCACCGGCCTTGGCTCTCTTTCCTCGGTCTGACTGCACCTAACGCAGTGGCCTGCCCGACAACTTCCGGTGCGCCCCGCTCGACCTCTCCCTTCTTAGTCTAACAGTACCATACGAAGCGGCCTGCCCGCTGCTCCAACACCCAAGGGGAACTCCTGAGGGACTCAACTACGAGGCTTTGTTCGAGTAGTCTGTAGCTCCTACAACCCATTGGTGCTTCCCTATGCGCTAGCCCAGACAGCACGAGTATGTGCTTAACTGATACAAACAGCAGGGTACAGTTACAACAGTCAAAATTCGATGATAAGTATGTATTTACTCCTCTGCCGGATCCATCATTCCCAATGGTTGCTGCTGCCGCACCCTACCTATGCTCGGCCTTCGCGACTCAGCCTCTTCAATGAATAGAAGGGCGTGGGCCCGTTGCTAAGCCAGCAACATGAGCCTGGGTGGGCCGGGTCTCGGTGTAAATTTTTGGTGGTAGTAGCAAATATTGAAATGAGAACTTAAAAAAAACGTCGTGAAGGAGTGTTTCAAGCAAAACAAAAGACCACACCGCGGCCCCTCCCTGGCGTCCCGGGCGATGCCCAGGCGCAGATCAACCTTTTACGGGGCCCATTACTCATGCTCACACTCACTTCCACAGTAGCCCGTGGTTGGAGGATGGTGCACCTGTGGCAACCCCCGCCATCCTTGGGCAGCAGCCCCGCGGGCTTGATTGGAATGCCCTCCAATTCCTCCCACTTTAGGCTATCAACGCTCCCTAAGTGAGAAGGGGGCGGGGGGGGGGACCCAGACTGGCCTCACCACTTCCACGCCCGTTGACTTCATCGCTCTGTGCTTCATCGCGGGTGTGATGGAAAAATTTTGTCAGCATCCCCAATACGCAGGAACCCGAATAGGCCTGTTGAAAAAGGCGCATGGTCAAGGTCCTTGATTGCCGTGACGGGCACACGTGCCCTGCGGTATAACAACTGAGCTCGTTGGTCCCGACGTCGGCCTCGGAACCGATCACCGGACCCAAGGTACTTAGCAAAATTTAGAAGTGGGAAAGATAATAAATATAAGAGTAAACGCCACGCGTCCCTCTGGCTCGTGACGCCTCGCACACTTAGGCCGTGCACGGTCGTGCCTCGTCGTCAATACCTCGTGCGCGAGCCGCACACACTTAGGTTGCGCACGGTTGCACCTCGCCGTCAATACCCCGTGCTCGCCTTATAGCGGACGAGGCTGCACTAATACGACTCGCAGAGAACACGCCAAATACCCTTGTAAGGGTATTTGGTACAACACCGCTCGCATAACTCTAAACAAACAATCGTGGCAATGTGAGCCTCATCATATCAACTAGCCATGCGCAAATATGTGAACAGTTGCAATGATGGAGTACTATATGGTGCCCATAACCATGCGATCCATTCTCAAACATGGGCTCGCATACCACGCTCAGGTGTTGGTTGACGCACGAGTTGAAGGGTTAGTCCCTTAGCAAGCGTAAAAGCAGACCGAACACCCTGCCACCTTCTGCACCCTCTTGTACCCCAAAGCGGGATAGGGTAAGATGGAGCTGAGAGTAAAAGGAAATTACAGCAACGGTGAGTTGTCTGGCGCATCACAAGTTGTATCCTAACCCCTCTACTCGAAACTATGTCGTTCTATCAAGATAATTATAAACAAGAAAACTAAATCATCACACGCGCATGAACATGTAAACGTTCATAGGCCTTGGTCTATGCTTAACATTTATGTGCACTAACTATGACAGTTGTGCGAGAGAAAAATGGTTAAATTGTGCCTAGCCCATTTTGCACATGTTCCGACCCGTAGCTTATTCTACGTAAGAATTTCAGGTGTGGTCCGGACGAGAAAGTTTAAACCACCACTTCCCCTGCCGACCTTAAGTCGGGGGGACCGGTAGAGCAAGTTCAAAAGGGCTATCGGTAGCTTGGCGGGGAGAACCAGAAAACTGGCAAAAATAAAAAATGCGTCGAATCACCGCTGCGATTTATCTTGTGGCCTAAACAATTTTTTCTATTTTTTTTTTTTTTTTTTTTTTCCAGGAAAGACAGTGGTCAAATCTACGTACCTTTTAATTTTCAGATTTTTTGACACATTTGTTTGATCGTAAAAAATATATGAAGTCTAGATACTTTTCACTTTGGCCCACACGTGGTATATCGACAAAAATGAAAAATGAGATGAATTCACACGATACTTTTTTTGTTGTCTAAATTGTTTTTTTTTTTTTCCTGGTATTGTTTTTGGATAGATCAAGCCTAATCTACAACATGGCAAATTCTCACATTTTTTTACTAATTCTTCTGATCGCAAAAATTCACCGAAGTTGGCGCTTGAAAATTGCGGGATTGGACGTGCCCGTACTTGCCCCCTTAAAACCTGGTCCATTAGGCAAGGAAGGCCGAATTTAGGCCGACGGGGAGAGTGGTGGTTTAAAAGGAACATAGACGGAATGGAAACCACACCCTTCAGTTATGTGTACTTACGCCATCTACTTTCATGGCGACGCTTCACGCTGTCGAGCGCATTGGTCCCGCAGAGTGAACCCTCCCAGCTGCGTCATGGAGGATTTTGCAGGACTTCGTCGCAGAGCGTTGCTGCTCCGACTGAGTGCGTCAGCCATACCTTTCGCGAACCCCAACGATAGGATAGGGCCACGCAAGGTACAACTTACCTTCACTTGTGAGAGTTGTCACCATCCCTTAGGTACGCGTATCTCAGTCGAGCTACTGAACGACGTATGCAAGTTTTTCGTGTGCAATCGTAGAGGTGACCCGGTCGAGGGCGTTTCTCGTTTGTTGTAGCATAAGTGGAACGAGCGGTTAACGCATGAACCGAACCTGTGCGCGATCGTCGCCCGATGCACCGATTTCCCGAACGTGATTTGATGCAGATTGACGAGGACGGTCAAACTAACCACGCGATACACTTTGTAGAATAAACCAAACTCCGTACAAAAATCGTGCCTAGTCCGCTATTCACTTTCGAGTCATAACCTCTCGATGACGAGACGACATCAACTTTATCATATCCACTAGCCATGCATAGATGCGTAAGCAGTCATAATCACGGGACACTCAAGTGTCAGATGACACGCGTCCTGAGGAGTTAATCCATCTACGCTAGACAATCGCAAGTGCGATTGCGAGACCTACCCTCTTCTGCACCTTGCGGAGAGGAGGTTTAAGCGGGCTTCGGGACCTTTGTGGCGACCAAACGCCTTTAGCTCTAGGAATGGGGCTCCATCATCGGAAACATGAAAAGGGTTTGCCTTTGATAGCCGCAACGGATGTCAACGTCCAACTACAAAAACTTTAACAAGCAACATCAAGAAGGTTCAATCAGTAAATAAAACACAAGCAAATATCTCAACATTCATACATTTTTCACAACTTGAGATCGTCTAGAAGGGGTAAGGGATAACCCATCAGGTATGCAAATCGTGCAGAATGTGGTTGTCATTCTCACTGCCTCCAGGGAGTGGCTTGCACATTAAGCTCCAAACACGAACCAGTATAAAACATGCGCACATTCAAAAGGCCACATTGCCATACACCAATGAGGTCAACGTTTACCACTCCCTATAACTCACTCCACGGCATACTCACGCAAAACCCAACCATTGTCCAACTTTCCATAAACAACACTCAGTTCTTTTTAAAAGGTCACTTAAAAGAAACCTGGTTAAACCACCACTACCTCCACCAGTGTTGAGAAAAATGAAAAAAGTCACCGTTTTTTCGCTTTTCCCAAAATTTTCGGGGGTCGACGAAGGCTCGGTAGTTGGGCCTTGTGAGCCCCTTCGAGAAAAAAAAAAAAAAAAAAAAAAAAAAAAAAAAAGGCCAAGTCCAAGAAGGTCGTGCATGCAGTTGTGCTCACAAGAAAGTATCTAACTACGATTGTGACCACTTTTATGTTGTCGTTGCAGAAAATCAGGGTCGACAAAAACAGGCTCGGAGGTAGTGATGGTTTAAGACCCTCAAATGTACATATAAGAATCATAAGGTTAAGGCATCAAGTTAAGGTACAAGTGTAAACAAAGTTGTATCGTGAACCGACATGTTATAACAAAATAACAAAAGTTGACTCTCGTAGTCAGATATGAATTTAAGATATAATTTAAATTATGTCAGGACAAAATTTGACTAACTCTTTAAATTTGTAAAAATTTCGGCAGCGCTTCCTGTAGGAGAAATGCATTTTTAAAATTTATTTAAAATCAAATATGAAAAATAAACTTAACTAAAAAACTACGAAAATTTGAACTAACTCCTATAGTTTTTTCACATGACGAGTATTTAAAACAACTATTTATCAAAGCTAAGGCTCCGAACAAGTAGTGCTCTTTCTCAACGACATGCAAGTCTATGTCACAATGGGTAAATACTATTAAAAAAAAAACAATTTATTTTCACATAAGTAGTTTATGATCTCTCAGTTAGATAAACCCCAGTACCCTAGCTTACATATGACATAAAAAATATCAAGTTAAACCGTATCCACATTGCTTAACCTTTGTCTTTGTATACACAAAACAAAATACACAACTACTTCTATCTTCTTTGGCAGTTGACTAGACTAACTGAAGCCACAATTGTCTAGCTCTGCCAAGTGTTTACTATTAAGGTTTTATTACTCCTTGGATCCCTCAATCTTTTGAAGACTAAGACTGAGCCAAACCGAAGCCACATTGCTCCACCTGCCTTAAAGTATACTCAATATATTCTTAATTAAGTACGTTCATCCCCTTTGTGGTAAGCTATAGTCAAACCAAAGCGAAGCCATATTGTTTGGTTAGTTGTTCAATAAATATAAATATAATTTATTTATATAAAAAATATATATTTTTATATTTTATTTAGTCCTTGTAAATGAGAAAAACTAGATACTTAAATTTTACAACGATAAGGACGATTGGTTTCCTTGCTAACTAAATATACACAAAATTCACCTTTCGGTGCTTCTACACAAGTGTACGTAGAAGAAGTTGGTACATATACATCCTTTATCGAAACACAAGTTGGAGATGTATCTGCTTATTTCCTACCAATGTAGTCTTCATTACGGTCAGACAAAATTTATTGGAAACAAAACTGTTTTATCGTGGAATCCGACCTGCTATTAATGTAGGATTGTCTGTAAGTCGTGTAGGTTCTACAACTCAATTGAAAGCTATGAAACAAGTGTGTGATAGTCTTAAACTATAACTTGCACAATATCATGAAGTTGTTGTTTTTGCTCAATTTGACTCAGATCTTGATGCTGCCACTCAATATTTATTAAACCGTGGCGCGAGACTAACAAATGTGTCCAAACAACCACAATGTAGTCCAAACTCGATTGAAAAGCAAGTTGTTGTTATTTATGCGAGATTTTGCTCATCCTATCAACGGAAATAGTGCGAGGCCAGTGGCAAGGTTGGACACTTATCTTTTTTCTCTTCCTCTCTTTGTTTCTCTCTCTCCCTCACACACATAAAAAAAAAGTGTCAGTGTATACTTCCATGTTATAGCAGAAGATTCATTCCAATTTTTCCATCTATGGCGGACCCACCGGGTGAGGTGCTCCGCCTGGGATAGAGATGGAGATGGAGGATGAAGGTGGAGCAAGATGATACAGCGCAACTCCCATGCAAGACTCCAATGCACGTACTCCAAACTGTGCGAATGCAGAATGATCCAAAATACAGACTCTGGCTGGGGTATACCATAGCGGACTGAGTGGACTGGACTGTTCTGGCTGGTACCGACAGAGGTACCGGCCTGGACTAGACTACCCAGAATCCTCACAAGTCAAAAAAAGGTCTGCTACAGGATCCTCGGCCTGTGATGGATCGTCTAGATACAAGCACGCTTCCGCCAAGAAGCGGAACTCTACCAAAGAAAAGAAAACCTGAGTAGTCTAGGATGTGGAGCAAGCTCTCCATGCTGACTCCATTCGGTGCAACCTAGGCTAGAAAATGTTGCAAAAGCAGCAATGTCACAGCTAACAGCCTAAGTGAAAGCAGAAAGCAACTAACTAGTATACATGTCCGAGGAAAGCAAAAAGTAATGACAACTAAGTCCTAGAATGTTGGAGGTAGTAACCTCGGTCTGGAAACAACTGGTTAGTGTACAAGTCCTAAGAACAACCAAAGCAAAGACAACTAAATCCTAAAAATGTCAGAGGCAGAGACCTCAGTCTGAGAACATCAAAACAATAACAAGACAATCATATGTCACAGGAAGGGTGTATCACAAACCACAGGGTGGGATGGTCTGTGAGGGTGGCAAATGCAACCTAGAGGTCGATAAACTTCTAAGGGCGTCCACACATAATGACAGGGAGATACATGTCATCAGGCTCAATGAGGGTAGGGAGCTGAGAGCGAACAAAACCAATGACCCTAACAGGTAGACCATCAGGGCAGGTGATGCTCGACTAAAGGGGTGACCACTATGTAAGGTCAACCATGCAAGGGAATAAGGGAACCTGGTATACTTGGCGCACATAGATGAAGCATGCAAGGCTGCTTAACTAGGACGTGAGGGCCGACAAAGGGTAAAAAAAATGATGGGTAAGGGAATCATACAAATGATTCCTAAATTGAGGAAACTTGGAGCTAGATCCGTAAACGGGGAAGCCAGGGTAACGCTACGGTCCCGATGCCTATGCGTATACCAAGGGAGGACCCAACTCAGAGGAACCAGCTAAGGGAGACCATCAGGCGACACAACCATGGTACTGTACAGGGTAAGGTGGTAAGAGAGTGGCGACGTTTAAAGTAGCCAGAGCTAACCTTGACGAAGTCTGTGAAGCTGCCCATGACGTCCATGAAGAGAAGTCCGGAATGGCGTCGAGGAAGAGCCACAATGTCAACGATCCGAAGTAGCCAAAATTGGAGTAGACGGAGTAGTGAGAAGTCAAAGACGTGGGAAGAAAAGTCAGAGTCAATCGTCCTATCGGGCAGGACGACGAGGAGTGCGTTGTTGATGCTCAGAAGCATCCGATTGCTGTTGAAGGTCTACCTCACATGGAGCATGCTCGATGTCAGTGGTCTCCTCAACTGAGGGAAAAGGAAGACGGTCAGTAGGCTGAGGAGGAGCAGTCAACCCAACACGACGAGCACGGTCATAAGCACGCACCAACATGCGAGCGTGCTGCAAGTGGTCGAGGGGCTCCCAAGTAGCCTCCTCATCAGGGTAACCCTTCCAAAGTACGAGATACTCGACGTGAGGAGGGTTGTCGTCGGTAACTCAACGACCAATGATGTCTGAAACGAGGAACTCCTCGTGACCGTTCACCATGATGGTTGGAGGATGCTCGTATGATCGTCCAGCGAAATGCTCGGACGGTTTGCGGTAGGGACGCAGTAACGAGACGTGGTAAATATCGTGCACACAAGCCTGACGTAGGTAGTTGGGAAACTTCACAAGGAAGCTGACCGGACTAGATGCCGTATCAGAACCGACGGTTTGGAGAATGTAGCATGGGCCAAAGAAGCGACGCCGGAACTTGCGAAGCGTGTCCGCTTCGAGTTGTAAGTGGCGGGCGTTGACAAACTTATCATTACCGACTTTGAATGGATGATTCATCCTCGATCGGTACGCACGTGCGGCCATGCGAGTCTAGGAAGCGGCTATGTGCTCATGCGCGGTTTGCATGATCGACGTGATGTGTGCAACCCAATCATCCAACGCGGGACAACTCGTGTCGGGGTGCAACTGTGACGGTCCAAGGAATTCCCCGGGAACACGAGGGTAATAGCCGAGGTCACAATAGTAAGGCGACATCCCCCTGGTTGGCGAGATGGCGTGGTTGTAAGTTATGTCCGCGTGGGCAAGATGGAGATCTCACAGCTGGTCGTCACAAACAATCTTTCGGAGAATGTCTTCGAGAGTTATGTTTGTGACCTCGGTCTGACCATCAGTCTGGGATAATAAGACGAGGAGAAGCGGAGTTAGGTATCGTACAACTCGTAGATCCGTCGCCACAATCGGCTGGTAAAGCACGGGTCACCGTCAGATATGATGCTCAGGGGTAAGCCATGGTCACGTACGACTCGGTCAAACACGGATGTTGGTGACCTCACGTGCACTGATGGCATAGCGGCGCGGAATAAAGCTTGCGCGCTTCGTGAAGCGGTCGATCCATGTCTGCACAAGCGGTCAAGGACGTCGTGGAGGTGTTTGAGATGCTCCTCAAGGGTACGACTGCCGAAGAGGATATCGTGGAGGTAGACGAGAATGTATTGCTCCAGGATATCTCTGTAGATGTTGTTCATCACCGTCTGGAAGGTAGCGGGTGCATTGGTGAGGCCAAATGGGTAGGCTGTTCTTAACCGTGTAACGGTTGAGACCACGATAATCGATGCAGCGACGAAAAGTTTCATCCGCTTTGCGAGCAAAGTGAACGGGTGCACCCCAGGGGGAGTTGCTGGGTTTAATGAAACCCAGTCTTAGAAGCTCCTCAAGCTGACGCTTGATTTCGGTGGGCTCGGGGATCGAGAGTCTGTAGGGTGCCTGGTGGTGAACACGATAGTCATGCACAAGCTTGGATGGAGTGCTTGACGTCGCGCATCGGTGGGATGCTGGTGTAAAAGAACGACAATGTTCCTCAAAGGGAATGAGCCACAACCATTTTTGGATATATGCACTTTCCTCAAAGTGAAACTAACTTGGGAAAACGTTGTGACACTCTCAAATGAGGTCGCGAACTGCGGGCTCCAGGTCGGCCGTACAGCGTGTGAGTTCCACAACGACAGTGTTGGCGCGCGACGACGGGGTGGACTCAACGGACGGTGGAGGGAGGGAAGTAGAGATGGGAGCCATGGAGATAGAAGGAGGATATGGCGACAAAGAGATGAGCTCGTCGTCGGAATAGGGTGAATCATAGTGCAAGAAATCCATAACGTTCACCGTAAAAAAAGTGACGTCGGCCTGTCGGATGACGTGAGCGAACTGCCGAGCCCAGGTGACGGTGATAGTAGGAGATGGTGTGGGCATGGAGGACTCCGGGGAAGGAGGATCGGGGCATGGTGTCACAGTGTTACCTATAAAAGGTACGCGATACATCTATCCACACTTCTTCGTTCTGAGAACGAGAGTGCTGGTCGCTCAATCGGCCTCGGTGCTTCGGAACCAACACCAAGAATGAAATCGTACCCCGTCTCCATCACATCGAAATATGCAGAGGAGCGGTGGCGACGAGACGCCGGGGGACGATCAGCCGGTTCGAGGGTGAGGAAAAAAACGAGGTCGGTGACTGTCTGATCCAAGAAGCGCGGGTCTTGTCATCTCCTAGGGTAACGGAGATGGGAGTCGGAGACCCTGTCGTGGGTAAGCGTGCTTTCTTCACCACTCGTGGGTGAATGAAGGGGCCCTGAGAACCTGAATCCCACAAGGCTAAGTACACCCTTAGTGAGGTCCCGAGTCAAACTGGAATGATCGGGAGGGTGCGATCAGGGTCAGAGAGGATGGCGAGAAGGCGACGCAGTGCAACGACATGGAGAGTGAGTGGCCCCCGACGAGCCTAGACCATGCTAAAGTCCAGAAGGGAGGACACAACGTCCTCGCGAGTTGCAAGCTGTTCGCTGCAACGGGCTGAGCGAATGGCTCGATGCGTCAGTAATCGCAGAGAGGTGGGAGGGGAGAAAGTGGTCTGCGGAAGCGCAGACGGTACTGCGACAGAGGGCTGAGTCCACTAGGTCGGGTCCTGCGATACCTCAACTCAAGTAGCGAGAAGGGCAAACCTCGACGGAGATATTGGGAAGCCGACTACTGAGGAGGGCGTAGGTGTACACTGTACCGTGGCTAGGAGGCTTCGCGGGGATGCGAGGCGCCGGGGGGGGGACTTAGTGCGACCCTGGCGGAAAAGCTCAGCGTAGTGGTGGTCGAGGGCGGCGGTGTAAGGGTACTGCGAGGAGGTATGACCGTCCTGGCCGCAACGCAAACACCCACGCCAGTCCAAAATGGCCGCACGCTACTCAACGGAAAGGACACCACACAGAGGGATAAAACCCTTAGGGAGGTCCTGGTGAGGGACCTCAGGGGGCGACGCGCCAGCGTGACCAGAGCGGCTGCGTGTTCGAGAGAGGGTGGAAAGGGCGAGCTGGAGACGCTCGGCTATAGGGAGGGTAGAATCCTCCAGGTGATAGTGGACGGCCTCACAGAGATCGAGGTCGCCACTATGGTCACCCTCAGGCGACAGCGGGCAACAACGTTCTGCTCACCATACTCGAGCGAGCTGAAGCGGCGCGAGAAGTGGCGGCCTTGCTGCGCCGAACGAGGGGGACGACCGTGGAAAGGGGAACGGTGTTGGGAAGTGCCGTGAGAGAAGGAGGGAGCGTAACCGGTACGTTGAGGCGGGGAGGAGGAAGTGGGGTGAAGACGGACCCGCATCTGTTGATGGGCCCTGACGGCCTAGTAGGCTTGCGGGGTCGATATGAAGTCATACTGCCATAACTCGGAGCGGTACTCAAAGGGAAGGTTGGCCAAGAAGCGATTGATGAGGGCAGCCTGGGATAGGAACGCCATATCGCAAATGAGTTGGGCGTTCTGAAAGACCTGGATGTGGCGGTCCTGGCCGACAACGCTACCAGAGCGAGACCAGTGTGTACTGATGATAGACTCGAAGACGTCGGTCACGTCGCGTCGGGCTTTGAAGCGATCCTCGAGGAACGTCTGCAAATCCATAAAGGTCGGGGTACGACCTTCACAGAGGGAGCGAGGGTAGAAATTCTCCCAGACGTCGAAAGGATCGCCACGCAGGCGCGTGGAGAGGTGAGCCACCCACTAGTCAGGTGGGACAACCATGAGCTGGAGCGTGCAAGTGGCAGACTGCAACCACCGAGACACGCGTTTCCCGGTACGATCATACTAAGCAATGTCTGTCAAGCAGACGAGTGGTACACCACCGTTTTGGAGGCAAGAAGATCGAAGAGCAGAGGTCTGCGTTACGACCGAGTAAGTGGGCGCAAATGATTGTATGCCTGAGCCACATGGTGGAGCGGTGGGGGGAACAATGGCAGGCTGTGCAGGAGCTGCGGTAGAAGAGGTCGCAACAACCGATGGAGTAGGAAGGAGATAGGACAGGGGTGGACGGGGTGCAGGGCGAGGGAAGCGAGTCTGCATGGATGGAAGAGTGGAGGAAGAAGGGGGTGCGCCCGAGGGCGCGGCCACCTGTGAGGGTAGGGGTGGTTGAAGGCGTAAGAGGGCGAGGTCGGCTCGGGTCTGGGAAAGTTCGGCCTCGAGAAGTCGAACGCAGATCGAGCGAGGTGTGGTAGGAGGAGGAGTGGGGAAAGTAGACGCATAAGTGGCGCGAGGCATCCCACAAAGGGAAGAGTCAGGAGGCGCTGCGGTTGGAGGAGCGGGGCACCTGGAAAAGCTGAGACCGTGGCAAGGGGTTGTGCTCCCATAGCCGTAGTGACAAGAGTCTGGGTGAGTGCGCCCGTAGAGTGAGGAGAGGCCTGGTCTGTGGCTGCCATCACGCTAGGAGCGCGCACCAGGATGGTCGGGTCGGGGGCAGTGAAGGAAGAAGCTCCGCCGTGACCACCACGTCGAAGGACTGGGGACCTGGACGGGGAGGCAGGAGAAGAGAGAGGGTTAGGAGAAGGGTGATGGGAGAGTAGGGGGGTTATGAGAACCCTAAACCCTAGAAAAACCCTAACCGGAGTTTGGGTGGTTAGGGTAGGATAGCGGTGACCTAATCAAGAAAAAAAAAATAATAACCATAGAGGGGAAGGGGAGAGAAAAATAAATAAACAATGAAATTTCGAAAAAAAATAAAAAATAATAAAAAATAAAAATAATTAAAGAAATAAATAAACAAAATGTGAAGAGAGAACGAACATTTGTTTTTGAGGGGAGAGAAAAATAAATAAACAGT
>BFEA01000001.1:12156829-12175723 GCA_003427395.1 Chara braunii
GTGTGTGTGTGTGTGTGTGTGTGTGTGTGTGTGTGTGTGAGAGAGAGAGAGAGAGAGAGAGAGAGAGAGAGAGAGAGAGAGAGAGAGAGAGGCCACGCACACATGGCATTTTTGTTCTGCAATGGGCGCCCACATCCCACCCACATGTGGACATTGCACTTTCGCATGCATGGCATTTTTGTTCTGCAATAGGTGCGCTCTACGATGAGTGTATATACACAAGCTATCTTTCGGGTCCGGTTCAACCATAATGCGGATGCGTCATGCTCGGAGGAAGAAGGTAGTATGCCATGCTTCCGCCGTCGAGACACCGTGTTTGTCTTTTTTTCACCACAACTATGCGTGTGTGTGTGTGTGTGTGTGTGTGTGTGTGTGTGTGTGTGTGCGTGTATGTGTATGTGTGTGTGTGTGTGTGTTATGCAACAATGATTGTATGCATGTCATGGTACGGGAACCATACCACCAAGCTCCGAGTAATTGGCACTTTACATGTCATGGTACGGGAACCGAGTAATTGGCACTTTGTTAGGATATGAAGTAGGATGAGGTGAAAGGCCACGAACATGGACCATTACCAAACCTGTTCAGGACGCCTAGGCCGTAAGTGTGAGTACTTACACGAGCAGGGAATACAGCAAATCCAACTGCCAATTGAGGCATAAGACAATACGACAAAGGCCAGGGAGGCAAAAGCATAGAACCGACAGCAAGCACACAGGGCGAAGCGGATGGGGAAGGCGGGTGGGCGGACAAACAAGACAAGACAACTAGAGAAATGGCAAAAAAAAGACAATGGCCAACACATGAGAGCAGCTCACACAAGGCAAGGGGGAGGCGGGTGGGTAGATAAACAGTGCGGGGCAACAAAGGGAAATGCAGACAAAAGACGATAACGGAAAGAGCATGGGTCAACATGGCATAGGACAACAAGCAATAACATAGGACAAACGCTGAAGGGAGGTGGGCACACAAACAGCACGAGGCAGGGGACTGGACAAAGGGAACACCATCGGGCAACTAAGGAGAAGGCATGAGGCAACGAGGAAAGTTATAGGAGCAGAGACACTTACAGAGGTATCAACTTGTTGATTTGTCGTCAGACAAGTTTGACTATCCACTCTATTTTTTTTTCTGACGAATGGCTTGATGAGATTGAAGTATCTTCCCAAAACGTATTCACACCGAACCCATGAATAATAAGACACTAAGGCTTGGACCCCACTGGCCGGCGGGTGGAAAAGCAGGTTGGCCACAAAAGACGGGCAAAGGCATTTGGAAAGAAACTGGCAGATATCCCACTGCCACCGCCAAAACGGGCACTGGAAACGGTGCCACTTTCTTGAAAAGGAAAACCCAAAGGGGTCCCTCCTGAATAGGTAAGTTCCGTAAGGACTGTCTATCAGGACTGTCTATCACAAACCTCTCCTCTACACAATGGACCACACCCTCCTCTGTGATTGGACTACACCCTCCTGGCCTCCGATGCCATTGGAGGGGGCACTTTCTCGAAAAGGGAAAGCGAAAGGGGTCCCTCCTGAATAGGTAAGTTCCGTAAGGACTGTCCATCACAACACTGTGGACCTCTGCACCGTCGATTGGACCACACCCTCCCCAACGATTCGACTACACCCTCCTGGCCTCCGATGCCATCAAAGGACATGCCCCCCCCCGTACTCGGCTGGATGCCTTGTTTGGAAAACCTCTGGAAAGACTTCGTGGTGAATTTCCCGCCCACCGACTGTGTAGAAACGCCCCGTCAGCATTTCAGCAACCTCCTTCCATACACGGTGCGGCCCAAAATTCCTTTCCAGGAGGACTTTCCATACCGGCTTTCCACACCGATGGGGTCTGGAAGACAGTGCAGAGCCCAAAGTTTTCCAGGCCGCCGGGCAGTGGGGTCCAAGCCTAAGACACGATCAGATTAAAAGACTGGACGCTTGTCAAATCCAGAAATGATTGTTGTTGGCGAAATCCGACCGCCAAGGTAGGGGCCGTTCTGACAAGCACGTGTGGTAATTTCTGATTGCCGCAAACTGCTCGGACATTCTATTTAAATGAAACGTTTCTGACATTGACATCGGCAGACCTTTTGAAAATTAGGCACGATGACGGTACTATCATGGCGTGAGTTTTGTGAGAATATTATCTGAGGCCGCGTACTAACAACGTGCACGACCCTTTCGTATGTAATAATGGCAATGCAGGTGCTGCAGTAGCCGGTAGTGTTCCACCTTTGATGGCGCCTTGTGGGCGCGTCGACATGGGATTATTAATATTGAGCCTATCATATTAAAAATAGGGATGTGGTTTCGAAGCTACGCGATTCAGAGTCTTAGTGTCAAAGAGAATGGCAGGTAAACTGCATATTGCTCCTGTGGAGATTCCTAACAAGTAAACTATATATTGCTCTTGTGGGCTGGGACTGGCTAGGGCGATTGGAGACTATCTTACTGTGCCCTGTGAAAACACGGTATCATCCTTGTCTGAGTTGAGAGGAGTTCTAGGCGAGTACCGGGTACTTTCTGAAGCCCCTATTAACTGGCACAAATCTGTTTATAACTTTATATCCTTCACCCCCTCTACTCCCTTCGTGTGGATTGAGGCGTAAGGCTAATACCGGCCGGTACTTCGGGTCACTTCCCGGGTTTCAGATCTCCCTCACGAACTGTTCTACGGCCCAAGACACCCTTTTAAAGGACAAGGTGGTAGAATACTGGGATGGGTTAGGAGTCGCAAGCTTTTGCATTTTGAGAGAGCCGCGATGCCATCCTCAGCTCAGCACCATTCTCGATATTGTGGTTTCCACTTACTTCCCCACCTATTGGGAGAGGAGGCCTATCAGAAATTTAAGAAGCAGCAGCCAGATATTTCTGGAAATCACTGGCTTTAGAGCAACGTTTTTTTTGTTTTTTTGTTTTTTTTTTTGGTTTAAGAGGCCGTGTGTAAGCCCTCCATTCCGATGGTGGTAAGAGAACCACCAGAATCGAGGTCTAGTGAAGGTCGCATGGGAGACAATTGCACGCGCCAGGGGCCAAGGCGGTATGGGCAGTCTTAACCTGCTCCAGCAGAACATAGCCTTGTTGGCCAAATCGCCTATCCCATTGTACCAGCTATAGACTCACCGGCACCACTCCCGGTGCTCTGCCTGGATGCCTGCATGACCATCACACCATTGCTCTTACTTACAAGCGCCTGCTCTCTTGACCCTGGACTGTGCACTGCCCTGCCCAACCACCTCCTATTGTCAGTCTCTCTCTTCTAAGTCTCCTCTCGTCCCATTGCTCTAACTGCTGGAAGACTAAGGTAGACTGCCTGCCGTCCTTCTGGTGATACTAGCGACAGTCAAGTTGAGTCAACTAATCCCTCGCTGTTACTACCTTCTTGACTCGTCAACTAGGAACAGAGTGCCGTCCAAATTGCCTATTCAGATCGGAACTGCTGTTACTGCCTTCTTGACTCGTCAACTACGAACAGAGTTCTCCAAGGGAGACTTCTGTTCCTACCTTTCACCACCAATATATATATATATATATATGAGTCGGTGAAACTCCGACGAAACAGTTTGTCACAGCCCCTCGTTTGTTGTCCTCTTCTCCCTCTTTGCCTACGGTTTACCGGGCAGTTCTATTTGACGATATATATATATATCGTATATATATATATATATCGTCACAAACAGAACTGCCCGGTAAACCGTAGGCAGAGAGAGAGAAGAGGACAACAAACGAGGGGCTGTGACAAACTGTTTCGTCCGAGTTTCACCGACTCATCAGGAGGCTGAACCCTATATATATATATGTATGTATATATCGTCATATATATATATATGCCCGGTAAACCGTAGGCAGAGAGAGGGAGGGAGAAGAGGACAAGAAACGAAGGGGGGCTGTGGCAAACTGTTTCGTCGGAGTTTCACCGACTCATCAGGAGGCTGAACCTTCAACAGTCTGCAGAATCCCCTAACTGATTACACTGTAAGTGATAATCCACCTTAACCCCGGCTGTGGTTAAGCATCAACGACTGCCCGACAACTGATACCCTGAGGTGGGCACCAACCACTGCCCTCAAGGTACCTGTGGCAAAAGTCAAAGCAGACTATCAGACTCTACAGACTGTCGGTTCACACCCCATCACAAGCAAGCAAAACACCCACGAAACAAAGAAAGGTCTGTCGCAGCCAAAAAATACACTCCAGACACGCCGCTGGCACTAGAGGCACATAAAAGCTATATTCGTCTCTCAATTTCACCTCACACTACCTACCCACCACTACTCCTATTTGTAGGCATACAGAGAACCCCGTAGCAGCGAGAACCGTGTTCACGAGAGAACATCGGTCAGCAGTCTGTCCATACTAAGTTACTATCCATACTAAGTTGCTAACTGATTAAAAAAAAATAAATCATCTGATACATAAGAATTCGTGACAAGCGGAAATGGGCAATAAAAGCCAATAAGTACTGAATTCGTTTTCAGCTGGAATCTACCCCTTTCTGTATCCCTGCGATCGTCGATCGTCGTTCCGAACGGCATCTCCGGACGCAAAAATGAAAAGCAGCAGTGACTTATTGTGAACTGGCCCACCCCTGTGCCTAAGCATGCAACCATTGGCCAGCCCCGACCACAACTTCTTTAACATCGTATGCGGCACAGCTCGGGATCCCCATATGCGGTACGACTCGGGATCCCCGTACGTGGTACAACTCGGGATCCCCGTACGTGGTACGACTCGGGATCCCTGCCATAGAATCTTCTAGATGGTCCGGTACATGTCTCACCGCCTAGATCTGGCCAAACCGAAGATGCTTTCTATGCGCAGCAAGACCAAACTGGCTCTCAGTGCAATGGACGCATGAACTGCTCCCAGCAGGTTGAATTTCGTCATAATCCTGTGCTTCGTCCTCCCAGGGCACTTACACAGGTACCGCCCTTCTCCCACCAGATGTGCCAGAAGATTGCCGACTCTCTAAGGTAGAGTGCCCTCTCTCTCCTCGCCAAGCGACGACTCTCAAGCTGGACTCGCTTCGACAGCAATTTCGTTAAAACGGACATTTTTTTTTTTTTTGGACGAAATTGAAGAATCCGCTCGAGCCAGGCCAAAATTTTGACAAAATCGAGGGTCCGGCGTTCTTAAAACGCCTTACCCCCTGGACTCCAGCAAGTCCAAATACGTCCAGGAGGTCCGGCATTCTTAAAACGCTGAACCCCCTGGACTCCAGCTATGTCCAGATACGTCCAGGGGGTCCGGACTGACTACACAGCCGTTCACACTGAGCACTGATCCTGCCTAGGAGTTTCCTCCGCCGTACCACTGCTCGCCCACCACTGCCACCAGGGCTACAGCCAGAGGGGGGGAATATTGTAGTAATGATACAAAATAATAAAATATTCATTTCAGAATTCTTTCATTTCATTGGTATTTTGAATATATATATCGTCTACCGGCTAACGGAGCGCACTTTGCAAAACGAACGGCCAAATGCACCAGACAAACATGAAGGGCACACTGAAAACATTATTTTGATCATTTCTCCTTTGAGCTCCCCCTTATGCTAATTATCCAAACCTGAAAAAAGAGATTGCCTGTGAGAAATTCCTGGTTCGTCGTTCCGATTGTAAAACAGGAAAAGTTGGAAAACTCAACAGAATAGCCATGATTTTGAATAACAAGAGACTGAGTAATTGTGAAATTAAAATCTTCTTGCCGCGTTGATGAAGTTGAGCACAAGCTGCCTCCATTCCCATGTGCCATAACGGCCCACGTGTACGCTGTGTGAGGACTGAGCCACTTGGCAACGCTACACAGAGGCCTGTTTGAGCAGAAATGGGGCCCCGTGGGAAGTTGCTGCAGTTCAGCATCTCCAACCGACCGACTGGTAGGGCCCAAGTCCGGACGGTTGAAGGTGCTGAGGCCCAGGGTTCAAGCAGTTTAGGCCCCGGGCACGTTCCAGAAGGGGCCCAGGGTGCAGGTACTGGGACAGGGCGCAGCCAGTCCAGCCAGGCCTAATGCCTTGCAACCAGCACAAAAGAGGGAGACGCTGCCTCACTCGGGGATTCTGGCTGGCTGGAGGCAGCAGCGCTAGCTCACGCGGATGAGCCCCAGGCCAGCACGGAATCCACCCAGTAGTGAATATTTGTTGTTAGAAGCATAACCTGCTATTAATAATCCCAGAGGAGTGACTCTTACATGTCCAAGGCCACGAAGTGGCAGCGGCGCCAGTTCAGTCTATTCAATCGAGTTGGATCAAAAAGAGTTGCAAACGCGAAGCGGTCTGTTCCACCAAGAGTCCATTCGATGGTGACCAAATTGAACAAGTGTAAGCTTCGCTACCCGAACGTTATGAGTACTGACCACACTTGGGGACTGATGGCGAGGCCACTGGGCCGTCAATTTGAGGTTTGGCGGTTAGCATCCCAAGGGACATGGAAAGAGAGCGGTCCTAGGTTCCAGAAAAAAAAACATTTGAATTAAGTCCATAGATTCCATACCATAAGAGGTGGGTGAGGGTGCTGACGGGCGTGAGGACGCCGCATGGCGCAGCGAGGACGGAGGGGGCAGCAGCCATAGCTGAAGGAGGTAGGCGGTGGGGGAAGGGGACTGTGAGGGAAGTCAGGGAGAGAGGAGCGGTGTGACGAGGCACTCACCTGGTGAAGCGGTACAGGCCCGTGCATTTGGAGTCTTCGTACCCTCGCTGGGCCGATGATCTTTCGAGCAGACCTGTTGTAGATATAGGAGTCCAGGTCATGGGAGCTGTTTGTCTATATAGCTTGGTCGCTGAGCGCCGCCAAATTCGCCAATGTAGGCGAGCTACATTGTTGAAACCTGGCGACTGGAGGCGAGAAGAGGGCTTTCATTATCATGCGAATTGAATGCTTTGCTCATACTTATTTGGTGTTATCTCGGTTTGCAATCTGCTTTCATTTCAGGCTGCTCAAAGTTATCTGCATCTCGCAATCTGGTTTATTATCATTCACATTGCTCATTTCCTCGCAATTTGGTATCAAAGCCGGTTCATAGGCCTACTCATTAGGGCTCCAACGCTATCTGTTTCGTTGGAGCACGTTGGTTGGTCCCATGAAGTTCAGGTATGATCCTGCTGTGCGGAAGATAGTTGGTCCCTGCGTAGAGAGGACCCAGATGGAGGCTGAGAAAATTATTGGGCGCATCATCCGTGTTGAGAATGAGATGACATGGCATTTGCATTGCATAGCATTGTCCGTGGTTCTAATGTCACGGCGACCGGTCGATGAAATGCACGTGGACAGCCGGTGAGAAATCTGTGATCGGGGGCAGCAGCATTATGAGGTGCGTTGTCTCGACCTTATCTACCGTCCTTTGTTGCTTCTTACCATGGACAATTTTTATTATTTTTCATTTTTTGAACGAAATTGAAACCGACTAATTTGGCCCGAATCCGTCCGAGCCAAGTCAAAATTCTGAGGAAACTGAGGGTCCAAGGAATCCAAAAGGTCTGAAAGAGGGCGAGAGAGGGAAAGAGGAGAGCGAGCGAGGGGGAAAGCAAGAGCGTTGTTATGGCCACTCAGTCAATCCCCTGGGGCTCAGGGCAATCAATGCTGGCTGGTGTTATTCTCAGAACCATCGATGTATATGGGACGCTAGACACGGTTTCCAGCAGGTGACACTCCCCACCAACAGATGGGATCGCTCTAGGGGTACTACCGGTGGTTGCTCTTATCAACACCACTAGCACCCACGACAGGTTTCTTCAAAAAAGAAAAACAAAAAAAAACCAACATAATGTCTTTGCAGATATTCCAAAAATCATCTAAATAGCAGAGCATCATCAGTCACACACACACACACACACACACAGAGAGAGAGAGAGAGAGAGAGAGAGAGAGAGAGAGAGAGAGAGAGAGAGAGAGAGAGAGAGAGAGAGANAGAGAGAGAGAGAGAGAGAGAGAGAGAGAGAGAGAGAGAGAGAGAGAGAGAGAGAGAGATCTGATATCTAATTTCGAAGTGCTTTTCATGCGATTATCAGATTATCTACTTTGGAGGTGCTTTCCGCGCAGAATCTGTCCAGTGTATGCAGGTCCAATTTTAATGATGTCCCAGAGAGGGACATTGCATGTCAGCTTCTTCCTTCCCTGGCAAGTATTTTTCAATCAAGTAGCCTTCTGCACTTGAAAAACTGGAAAAGTCTGACTTATGAATGATTTATATGCTTTCGTTCCTGGTGCAGCAAATAAAGGTAGAAATACTAGAAATGAAGCACAAGGAAGGACTGCTCATTTGGAAATTGTAACAGAAAAAAATTCAAAAAACACACTTGCAAATTCGGGAATCGAGATAATGTTCTCCCCAACCTGCCCATCAATGTAGCAGCTAACTTCGGACTCCCAAATCATTTTTCTGTGTTTTTTTGTTAACTCGCAAAAGTCCCAATTACAGACCACAGCGTCACATCCATCAAGTGACCGACTTGTACTGACAGATGAAGAAAACAAACAACATCACATCCATCAAATGCAAGTCCGAACAAAAGGACCCCGAGCCAAATGGAGTCCCGGAAAAAGACCCAGAAGAGTCAACACGAAGTTACGCCTGCAAGAGTCCAATTTCCGTTCAATCTTCAGATTCTTTACACAAAAGAGTTGTGAAGGTGCAAAACACATAGTCGCAGTCCGGTTCCAGTTTAAAACGATGGTGCTGGAGGCGTAAGAACTTACGGTAGGTAACTTTTATGCTCAGATTCAATGATCACGAGCGAGGACGTCCACGACGTCGCCCAGAGCCAAATGGAGTCCTGGAAAAAGACCCAGACCCAACACGAAGTTACGCCTGCAAGAGTCCAATTTCCGTTCAATCTTTACGCAAGAGTTGTGAAGGTGCAAAACATATAGTTGCAGTCCGTTCAATCTTTACACAGAAAGTTGTGAAGGTGCAAAACACATAGTTGCAGTCCGTTCAATCTTTACACAAGAGTTGTGAAGGTGCAAAACATAGTCGTCGCAGTCCGGTTCCAGTTTAAAACCACGGTGCTGGAGGCGTAAGAACTTACGGTAGGTAACTACCGTAACTTTTACGCTCAGATTTAATGATCACGCGCGAGGACGTCCACGGCGTCACCCAGAGCCAAATGGAGTCCTCGAAAAAGTCCCAGAAGAGTCGACACGAAGTTCCGCCAGCAAGAGTCCAAGTTCCGTTCAATCTTTACACACGAGTTGTGAAGGTGCAAAACATAGTCGTCACAGTCCAGTTCCAGTTTAAAACCACAGTGCCGGAGGTGTAAAAACTTACGGTAGGTAACTGTTACGCTCAAATTCAATGATCGCGAGCGAGGACCTCCACAGAATCAAGTACGAGAAAGAGGAAGAAATGGCATCGCTTTGCTATTTCGTCCTGATCCGTCCGTTGCCCATTTTATGAAAAATCTGAGCATCCTGAGATGAGGGTAGAGCAAGAAACACGTTCGTTGCAGGAACCACAAGAACAACCTTTATGACATCGATGATGAAGTCGCCAGAAACAACAACCCCACGAACAATAAAAATGAGGGCTGTCAGAAACCCAACCCTGCCCTTTTCCCTTCCTCCCACCTCTCACTAACCCCCCCCCCCCTCTCCCTCCCTCCCTCTAGCTCAATGCCCATTTCAGATACCACTACGTCAACCTTTATCCAGTTGTGAAAGGGAACAACCCCACACACTACACACATAGGAGCTACCAATACAGCTGAAGGCGACAGGCCCCCCTCTTTCCTCCCATCCCTTTACCTGCCTCTCCCTCAACCACAACCTCACAGACGGTATAAACGGGGGCTGTTTGAATCCCCGCACATACCTTCCTCCCTTCCTTTCATCTCGATGCCCCTCCTCGCCACTCCATTTCAAATTCAGTACACCAATCATCGAGGAAAACTACCCCACACACCACAGAAGATAAAAGCTATCAAGATGAACATCCCATCAACCTTTACAAAAGGATGAAGTTTCTAACAACGTGAGCGCAAACCTTCCCTACCCTACTTCCTACCTACCCATCCCTCCCTCTTCCCTGATTCACATTAAAACGAAGCACCCTACACAAAATCAATAACGCGCAGTGTAACGACCACGAATGCATTCCTCCCTTCATTCCTTCCTCTTGGTCTTCCTCCCTCATCGCGCCTTCATCGCTTCCCTCGTCTCAACCCTCAACCGAGTACGGATTAAGAATAATAGGCATCAGTAGCGGGACAACCAAGACCGACTCTGGCTCAGGCTTCGTCTTTAACCGCACTACTGCTCACCACTGCCCTGAAACCAATGAGATACATAATTGGCTAAGGTCATCCACTAGGTTCCTCCTTGCTCTCTCCATCACATTCTCTATCATCTGCAGCAACCATTCATTATCCGCAACTTCTCTACATGCAAGCCTAACCCCATGTGCCCTATACCACATTCGGACGCAACCCAACCTTCTCGGTCGCAGATCGCCCACTTTGCACCGGTCAGATGCCCTGCCTAATCTGCAGGAAACATTGAGAGTTGCTCCAACCCAGTCACCCTACAGACTAAAAAAATTATCAAACCTCTTAACAAGTGTCATCGATCGTCAATACACATCAAGAGTATTCCTCATCGACACAACATGCTTCCCCTTCATGAGCACCCAATTCACCACTTTCCCGAAGATGCCCTCAGCAAGCACATACGCTTTTCCCGATGTCGCTTGTTTCAGAAGGCACAACATGCTTCCCCTTCATGAGCACCCAATTCACATCTGCACCATACATCCCCATCACCTCCTCCTCCCACCACTCCCCCTCCATTGTCTCCTAATTGCTGAATCCAAAAAATCCTACAAAAGAGGATTAGATACAGGAACGGACAAAGAGTTTATAGACAAGACAAGCACTGTCGCTAGGAGGAGTAAAGGACAATGGCAGGTCTAAGTCCTCCTCCTCCTCCTCCTTCTCCTCCTCCTGCTGCTGCTGCTGCTGCTGCTGCTGCTTCTGCACGAATGCCGCGAACCGCTGCCACAATCCTCAAGTGCTGAAGTTCCGCGCAGAAGAGGAGAGGTGCTACAGGGCTTAGACACATGGGAAGGAAAGGCAAAACACAAAAACTCCAATACAAAAGATCCCACATCCTGCAAACAAAATGGCATGTTTGTCCACATAACAAAATCTAAAAACCTAAAATACAAAACCCATCCTGGCATCACGCAAGTCGAACAGAGACGAAAGTCGGCCATAGTGGTCTGGGGACCCCGTGTGGCGACAGTTCCCACTTAACTGATCAAAGGTACGACAGGGATAACAGGCTGTTGACTCCCAGGAGCTCATACCAATGAAGTCGTTTGGCACCTCGTCATCTTGGGGAACTTGCACCACCACCTAAAACCATTCCCAATGCAATCCCATGCCATGCATAGCATACCAGGCAAATATCCTTGTACGATTATCGCAAAGCAGCAAGCCCCATGACATGCCTGTCTTGTTAGGGCAATGGCTCTTGTACATTTCCCAGGCGATTCAAGTGGAGGTATGCATCAGTCCCTGGAAGAGAGAGAGAACACAATAAAGGCCACCCAGAACAAAATCAGCAAAGGTGATCGTGTCGCCCCGAACTGCCCGGTAAACCGTAGGCAGAGAGGGAGAAGAGGACAACAAACGAGGGGCTGTGACAAACTGTTTCGTTGGAGTTTCAACGACTCATCAGGTTTCAGATTAGAATATTCAAATTCATCTCCACCGCTTGTGCGGGCCCCCATCAATTCCTTTGAGTTTGGGAGAGCAGAAAATTATGGACGAACGTCATTCCTCCACCATGTATTTGCTGTTACAAATTTTTTTTTTTTTTTTTTTTTTTTTGCTGTTACAATTTCACCCCAGCATACCACTTGAGTTTTTTCMCCCCAGCATACCACTTGAGTTTTTTCACCCCAGCATACCACTTGAGTTTTCAAACTTCAATTCTCTTTCCTTTATCTTGAAATGGATCTCCTCACAGCTGCCATCAACAGCATTTCCCTTGTGATGCGCAGACCACTTACCTCATCGCCATCACATCACCATATGGCATATGCTCATCTGAATGGACCTTGACTAGTCTTTCACTAATGCAAGGAACCAACTCGTTTTCAACTCCAAATAGCAACTTGCATCATACCGAACACTCGCAAAATGTTCGCAGAAGTATCGAGATGGCAAATTAGCTCAACCAATATAAAATACTTCAAAACATTTGATATCATACAGGATTCGAGAACAAGCGCTTATGCCCGTTATCGCCAACAACATCCCATAGGTAACCTCTCCCTCAGTTCTCTCTCTCTCTCTCTCTCTCTCTCTCTCTCTCTCTCTCTCTCTCTCTCTCTCTCTCTCTCTCTCTCTCTCTCTCTCTCTCAACCTCACCCACTCTCCTCTCAACCCTTGAATCTCACACTCGCTCTCTGAATGCACTCATGAGTATCTCACTCTCCTATGTCAGAGCTATGGCTCCCGTCTTCCTCCTTGACAACCCTAGCTATGGCGCCGATCGCCCTTTGCCTTCATCAACCCTCCGACACATCCAACCCACTTCGTCACGCAAGGGATACACCAGAGATTCTGCAACATATGAATTGACAAGTGAAGTTAAATGGTACCGTAGCATCTACAAATAGCAGCATCCGTTGATGTCTTCTGCTCCAGAGGGACCAGTACCGATCTCCACGGCCTGTCAGCTGCAATTGCCAGTTCCGCAACTTACCTGACTTTCCAAGATGCTGCTGTAAAATTGGACTTTGGGACTTCGAGACATTTTCTGTTGGGTACCGGGCCTGACCTCTAACCGCCTACGATTCTGCCGGACCCTACTGGACTCCTAAAGGACCTATAGGACCACCTGTGGGACTGGGTCCAACCGGGACCAACTTGGGACTACAGGACTGCGACTCCGCTATTGACAAATCCTTTTCACTCCCACCGGCCTAATTTCAAGGTCCTCTGAGAAAAGCCCACCGTACGGGATCTTCTGCCGCCTCCCACTGCCTGATGTTTTCTACTTTTTTACCTTTGTATGTAAAGGGACGTATGACTTTGATGTTGCCCCTTCGTTCCCCCTCACCTTCTCCCATTACGATCTTCATCTGCATCTCCATCTCTATCCTCATCACTGCCCTCTTCTCCATCCGGTTTCCTCCGAGTACATTTCTCTTCCACCTCCTTCCAGATGTTCTCCACTATTCCCACAGGATACCCTTGGCATGTGTCATGTAGCATCCATGGTCCAGCATGCCGTCCCACTTGTCTATTACGGTAGTATTACCTCATCCTGGCGCCTGGCCAGGTTTTCCACAGTCACTCACAAGGCGTCAGTCTCATCAGCGAAATGGAGGGCCAGTCGCGAGAGAAGGGCCATGTCGGGGGATCTCCTGTTTCATTCTCTCCTTCACTTGATGTATCACTGCAGCCCCTTCTTGCAGCATCTTCTTCTTCTGCTCCAACCCTTTCTTTTTCTCCATCACTTGTTTTGCTTGCTCAAACTGCTGCTACTGCTCCGGAATCTTGTTCTCCTCCCCTTCTGCAGCAGGCTATGGCGGTGTGCACCACCCGGCCCTCCGCCTCGAGATATTACAGCTGACCTCTCAGGGTATCCCGCTACCGTCTTCACCCGAAAACAACGCCCGGGCGTTATATTCAACTTACCTTGAAAAGATCAGATTCTCGTTTTTGCTCTCTTTTCTCAAATAGAACGCCCCTTCGAATATAACACCCGGTGTTATATTCGAATCGAATGCCTGGGCATTATAATATAACACCCGGTGTTTTATTCGAATAGAATGCCTGGGATCGGCAGAGTGCCTTGTAGAGGTAGTATAGATGCGTTTGAAAGGGCGGGGAGGGGATTACACATGGGTTTTAAAGGGGGTTGAAAGGGGGTTTGACTTCCAAGGGGCATATTTCAGTTTGATTTTTTATTTTTATTTGTTATTTCCGAGTTTGAAAGGAATTCTGTAGTGACCCTCAGCCAAAAGATGGTCGCATTGCAATTCTGGACAACATATTTTTTTACAGAATTTTTTGAATTTTGTTTTTCGGAATTTTGGGCCCCCACCAAAGTTGCCACTAATTTACTGTATATAACGCCTGGGCGTTATAAACGAATATATTCGCATACGATGCCCAGACGTTATTTTCGGGTGAAGACGGTAGCCTCCTTAAACCACTGCAGGTGGTCCTAGAAGCTGACACCTCAGCTGTGGAAGGCAGGGTACCAAACTCCGCGTTTTCTTTGCCATTCCTTTCTTCTCCAACTGCTTCTCCATCCTTCCTTTTTTCTTCTTCTTTCTTCTCCTCTGGTTCTTCTTCCTCTTCTCCCTCGAAACTCCACTTTCTCATCTCCTCCTCCTGTCTCTTCCTTTTTTCTTCAATCCCCCTCTTTTTTTTCTCTTTCATCTGTTTTCTTTTTCTTTTCCTCCTCCACTCTCTTCTTCTCTGCCTCGTACCGGCTTCAAAATTTGATTCCCAAATCTCAAAGTTGCCTTGTGCACCCTGCACATACAGGAGAATCCTAACGGGAAGTTCTCAGATAAGGACAAGTCCAAAAAAGTGAACATCGAATAGTCATCTATGGCGATCGGAGACGCAACAGTTAAGTAACACTGCTCCGCCTCCTCTACACCTAGGACTTAACTCAACTTAGCCTATCACTTAGGTTGACTGCCACATACTTTCCCTTTCCCGGCTATGGCTGTCAACGAGCCAACCAGGAAGCGAGGGCAACGAGCCAACCAGCAATTTTAGGACTGCCAGCAACATCCTCACGAATTGTTCAATGCTGCAAACAGGACAGCCTGGCTCGTTGACACAAGTAAGGTTCACCTCTCTCTCCCTCCCTCTCTCCCGCTCTCTCACTTCACTTCTGCTTCTCAACCTCACTTGCTTTCCTCTCAACTCTTGGATCGCTCACACTCACTCTCTGAGTCTCTGCATGCACTCACAACTATCTCACTCTCCTATCCTACAGCTATGGCCGTCATCTTCCTCCTCCACAGCCCTAGCTATGGCGCCGATCGCCCATCTCCTTCGTCAACCCTCCGACCGTCCAACCCGCTTCATCGCACAAGTGATACAGCAGAGCTTTCGCAAAACACCAATTGGCAAGTGAAGTCAAATGGTACTCTAGCGTCTATAAATAGCAGTGTCAGTTGATGTCTTCTGCCAGCACCGGACCAGTGCCGGTCTCCACAGCCTGTTGGCTGCAAGATGCTGCTGCAAAATGGACTTTGGGACTTGGACAATTTCTGTCAGATACCGGGCCTGACCTCTAACGACCTACAACTCAGGACCTGCAGAACTGGGACCAACTGGGACTTTGGGACTGGGACTCGGGTACTGACACAACATGAGATCTTTTCGCTAAGAAGAGGAGCGAACTGCACTCTGCCCCTTGAGATAACTTTACCTTCGACAACCTTGGCTAGCCGGGCAGCATCAAGTAAAGCAAGTAATCCGACAACCAGGAGCCAGTCATCTCGACATCTGAAACATGGGTTGCGGAAGCCTAAGTAGGCCAAAACTCGGGAACCCTGCATACATAAAAGTCCAGAGACTTTCACAGAAAGAATCTGAGTCGTCCAATAGTTGAGCAATGCCCGGCACACATTCGCTCCCAGATACATGCAGCCCCAGCTGCAGACAACATTGCCTCCCCCGCCATTCTATTAGCACACAACACAACGGATCCCACCCTCTCCTCCCCATTGATCAAAGGCCCTAGTCCATCAAATATATCTTCAGGGCCTACTGAGGTGACTTATTACCACTTGCCGCCTACCGAGACAACTCGTTGCCGCTTGCCAGTTTATGCACTGAAGCAAACAGTGTTGCCTGATCCAGCAGATCCCAAGGCAAAGGAGCCTTCAGAACTTCAGAAGCCTACCAGCCATACCTAATACAGAGGAAGGAGGCAGCTAACATAGCTCATCAGAAGTGGCCAAGGATACCGACGAGGGGGAAGCAAGATGTTTCGTGGGGAAGACTGAAATCGGGAGGACCTATGGCTTACCCTGAGGTGGATGGAACTGGCAGCCAGAGCCACCAAACTGCTACAGAACCACTGTGTTTGACGCTGTTTTAACAAACCAGCACTTTTTTTTCCAAGCCTGGCCAGCCGAACCAAAACTATGTAGGCCTACTGATAGCAGCTGGTAGCCCCTGCACAAGGATGACACACACAAATCGAGAAATGGAAAAAAATGCGTTCGTTTGCCGCCAGTCGCTTGTCCCCATACAAAATCTTTTTGTTTAAATTGTTTAATCTTTTGAATATTCTTCTTGAACAGATGAGCACCCAGTTCTTCTCCCCGATATTTTTCATATTTTTTTATCAAAAAGTCACCAACAGCCCACGGACGAGCCTAACGACCCAACCCATTTACAGCATGCCAAGTCACGATTATGCATTTGGCGCATCTCCAGCTGTCCGGGGCACTGGTGGTCTAAATCACTTCTGAAATTCATGGATATGTTCTAGAGGCACATCCTGCTGAAGACCTACATCATCAGTCTTCTTGACACAATGACAGGTTCTTCTTCAGGAGGACCTCCTTTTTTTTTCTTTTTTTTTTTTGAAAGATTGTCTACATGTCACACAGAGAAAGAATGGACCACAACACCCCTACGAGAGAAATTGGTAAATTCCTTGGCATTGGAGCATACTCTGCAATTCAGCTGGCAACAGGAGGGGTCCATTTTTGCCCCTATAGTGTGGACTCGACATCATATACATGGGGCCCTTTAGCTCGTAGAGACCGTTTTTCATTCTGAGATGGTGACTTCAGTGGCGCACACACAAGAACGACACAGCTGCTGTCCACCCCACGCGGAGAACATAGAAACTGACATCTTTAGAAACCCTATCTTGAGATTCCAAGCCACTTAGCTGTGCAAAAGAAACATCCTTGGCAAGAATCTTACCGTAGCCCTCCATGGAAATAACTTGGAGGTCCCCTCCAAAGTAGCGTGCATACAGGCGACTGACTGGCAATCCATAACCGTAACCGGCCAGCACACTTGGGAAACCACCCGCCCTATACGAGGCCAATGGCGATGGCGCTGTGCTGTACAGATAAGTCCAAATCTTTGGCAAACCGCTCCGAGGAATGCCTCCACCTTCATCAGAAATCTGCCATGCAAATTTATGTACCAAGCAACAATGGCTCACAATCAAAAACAGCGTAATGGCTCGACTAGATTTCAGTAACAATCAACCACATAGCAAGCACCATGCCTCCCCAGTTCCAGGCAACAGCAACAGAGTTGTGACATGGGTTCCTAGTCATGAGCGCTATATGTTCTTGAAGGCATAACTTTCTTCCGGTGTCGAGCCACAAATCTGGAGGTTCAGCTGCTTGTGGTGCTATGCTCATGGATGATTCTTGCCACTTTCTCAACCAGGTCCGTTCTTTCTATCCATGAACATAGGACAGCTCAGGCCTTCCCTTGACCATTGGTACCATGGGTTCCGCCGTTAACCGACGGTTTTGGAGAGGTACATATTCGGAATCGTAGCCATTCACCCTTCTTCACTGGCAATTTAGTCGATCCAGGACATTGTTTCCTAACAGGCCACCGAAGCAGCGAAGATAAATCTTTATGCAACAGATCAAAAATTTGAATGCAATTGAATTCAACTTTGAAAACAGGACTCAGCGCTTTAAGCTTTGTGTGATGCAATGGCAGGAAAACTCTGCCCGATACACATGCTTAGTTGACCCAAACAAACACACAGACACACACACTGACAGACAGATAGACAGATAGACAGATATCTCTTATACACATCTAGATGTGTATCAGAGGACAGCTCAGGCCTTCCCTTGACCATTGGTACCATGGGTTCCGCCGTTAACCGACGGTTTTGGAGAGGTACATATTCGGAATCGTAGCCATTCACCCTTCTTCACTGGCAATTTAGTCGATCCAGGACATTGTTTCCTAACAGGCCACCGAAGCAGCGAAGATAAATCTTTATGCAACAGATCAAAAATTTGAATGCAATTGAATTCAACTTTGAAAACAGGACTCAGCGCTTTAAGCTTTGTGTGATGCAATGGCAGGAAAACTCTGCCCGATACACATGCTTAGTTGACCCAAACAAACACACAGACACACACACTGACAGACAGATAGACAGATAGACAGATATATAAATATATCGATATATATATCGTCACAAATAGAACTGCCCGGTAAACCGTAGGCAGAGAGAGAAAAAGGACAACAAACGAGGGGCTGTGACAAACTGTTTATATATATATATATATCATGTAGTCAAACAGAACTGCCCCGTAAGCCGTAGGCAGAGAGGGAGAAGAGGACAACAAACGAGGGGCTGTGACGAACTGTTTCATCGGAGTTTCGCCAACTCATCAGGAGGCTGCACCCTCAACAGTCTGCAGAATCCCCTAACTGATGACACTGTAAGTGATAATCCACCTTAACCCCAGCTGTGGTTGAGCATCAACGACCACCCGACAACTGATACCCTGAGGTGGGCACCAACCACTACACTCAAGGTACCTGAGGCGAAAACCAAAGCAGACTATCACTCACCCACACCAGATGGAAAACTCTACAGACTGTCCGTTCACACCCACGAAACAAAGAAAGGTCTGTCACAGCCAAAAAATACAATCCAGACACGCCGCTGGCACTAGAGGCATATATAAACAGCTTGTCACAGCCCCCTCGTTTGTTGTCCTCTTCTCCCTCTCTGCCTACGGTTTACCAGGCAGCTATATATATATTGTCACATTGTGAATCAGAGCGCAAAAAAGGGAAAAGAAAAAAGGAAAAGGAAAAAAGGGAAAGGGAAGGAGGTAAGGAAAGCTCCACCTGTTCATAACCTCTTACGTACAAGGCCAGCCACGTGGATGACAGGTTGAGCGCTGGCTG
>BFEA01000001.1:12214643-12229824 GCA_003427395.1 Chara braunii
GATTGATGGGGGGTTTCTGAGTCGTTTTTGAACTTGGCCTAAATTACGGGGATGGCCTCGGTCTCTCAACCTTTTATGTTTTTAAGTACATTTCCGTATGGGACGATGAGCCTGGTTCCCAGCACGTGCTGCTCCCCACGAAAAAAAAAAAAAAAAAAAAAAAAAAAAAAAGATGCTGCCTCTGACTTAAAAAAAAAAAACACCCACCATTGCCATCTTGTGCTGAAATCGCCCTTCCTATGTCTGGGTATGGGCCCACACTTGGCCCATGGTGACCATCTTGGTTGCATCATGATGAAGGAACTGGGACGATCTACCGAGCCAGCCTGGTGTTGAGAAGTCGTTCTATGGTTGTCCACACGACCATCTACTCATTGCCCTTCTCATTATCCCCATCTCTTGGCTTTTTTACCACCTTTTCTTTCACAAAGAGAGGAGTGTGTGTGTGTGTGTGTGTGTATGTGTGTGTGTGTGTGTGTGTGTGTGTGTGTGTGTGTGTGTTATTCGCATTGCATGACTTTTGTAACCACGTCGCGGTAAGACAAGTAAAATAAGGCAAGAGTCGAGAAGCATCCCGACAACAAGATTGACAAAAGAACAAACAGCAAAAAAAATCAGCGAAAAAAACAAAACATAATAGATTGTTTCGTCGGAGTTGCACTTACTCTTCAGGGGGCTGAACCCTCGACAATACGCAGAATCTCCGTATTTGAACCCTTTGACCCTTGTTGAAGGCAGACTATCCCCAAGCAGAACATAGCAGTGGGCAGCAACCCTGTGGAACACCACGCAACACAATAGAGGCAACACAGGTGCACAATGTCAAAAATGACTGTAAGGAACGACATGGCATGCAGGGCATGCAGCACGACAACCGTGAAGTGAAGCATAAGACAACACAAGCAAGGCAACAACACTGCAGGGGACGACAGGGCGAGAGGACCAGCAGGTCGACAACCATGGAGCGGAGCACAAGGCACCAACAACAAGGCAATCAACCTACAGGGCACACAAACGACAAACACGAAAGGCACGGCCAACGGATAAGCAGCGTGGCAGCAGAGAAGCGAAGCGCAAGGCAACACCAAAAACACGGCCACACCGCACAGCGAACACATCAACCTGCAAATAACCACATGCGAAGCAAGCGGGACAGGCAGCAAGGCAGCGACCGTGCCCAGACGAGGACGTTCACACATCCAACACGAAGCAAAGCAGCTCATGACCTACTCACATCACGATTGAACCCTATAGACTGTTGGTTCCCATCACCCACTTAGTTAGGGAGTCACTCCAACGAACATCCGTCATCACTGACAGGCAACACAAACATCTTGAACTGAGCAGCCTCTATAAGAGTGCAGTAGGCACTCCAAACAAGGAACCACCGACTGTTTGGCATTACTTAAGGGTGCTCAGTTGGGTAGGTTTTCCTTTTTTTTTTTTTTTTTTTTCCAATTTATGCGTGTCATCCTTGCGCATGGGACATGCTTGATCTGCGCGCGGCCGATCTCAGCTGTGCGATCTTCGCGATCGACGGTCGAAATGGACCGCGCCGACAGAAAGGTGGCCAGCTCCAAAAGGAGCTAGCCCAGTGGTGTAGTATGTCGGATTCGATCCCGGTACCTGCTGGGTAGTTGTCTGGCGCTGTAACCTACTAGGCTAACTCCTATCACGATAATGATAGGAACATAGGAGCAACTCTTCTATATGAACAGCTAAACCCTATCCCTATCCCCTTGTCGTGGCCTTGCAGGCCTTGCCTGCATGTGGCTCTGCAGGCCTTGCAGGCCCCGCCTATCTGTGGTCTAGCAGGCTCTGCCTGCTTGCTACTTCCCCGTGGATGGCTGCCCATCCACAGCTCCGGGGCCACCCATCGGGTAGGCCTCGGCATAGGACTGCTGGCTCCACCCCGGCTCAAGGTTAACCCGGCGGGCCCAAAAAAAAAAAAACCTTGTTATTCCTCTCGCGTTGTGGCCCCATACCCGATGCATCCCCCTTTTTAGCCCATTTAGGCCCTGAATCGCGCGACTTAGCAACCACGCGACATTACTTTAGGTAGAATAGGTATAGTTCTACCACTTTCATGTCCGCACGCCTCTACGACTTCGACAAGAGCGGAGCACTGCCAACTACTATCGTTATACTCGGACGCCAGAAGCGTCCGGACTAAAACTCGAAACCTTTTAATATCTCAGTCATAGGTCAGGTTTGAATAAACTTTTGGCAAACGTCAGTCTCATCAAGTCTTTCAATTCAACGAAAAAGTCGGACAGCGTCCGATGTTGTCAGGGTATTTGCCCCGACAGGGCACACAAAAAAACTTTAGAACAAATCAGGGGGAGGGCAGACAACAGAAGAAAGATTGACAAACATACAACTGATTTTTTTTATTTATTTTTTGCGTTTGGGGCGTTAAGACCACCATGCTTCCAACACATCAGGCCGCACCTCGCTATACAAAGAAACGAGGCAATCATTAAATCATCAACATTGTAATGAGGATGCATCATCAGAGATGTCCCTCTGTTTGTTTTTGCTTTAGCAGCAGTGTATATTAGTCATGTTGCTTTGATTTTTTTATATGCTTCATAATTTTTGCAACTTTTTTCTGCTTGTGGTTCATTTTGTTTCAATTGTATTGATAGGATAATTTTGTCGTTTCTAGAAATTGTTATTCCACACCTTAGCAAACCCTTGTTGGAATTTAGAAATTCTCTCAAATTTGCATATGCGCACCCTCACCTTCGTTTTTTTGGCAATGCTGTTTTCCTTTGTCGGCAGTTCGCCTAACAGATTTCATCGTCTTTTCATTTTTTTGCTTTGTTGTTCTCACTTCCTACTTGGGGATAACATTCCTTCCTCGGTTACTTCATACCAACCTTGAGCACATGTGCATTCCCTCCTCGCATTTCCTTTTCCTCTCCCGACCCTCTCTAATTTCCTCTTCGTTCTTCATCTTCACTTCCTTTTGCCCCATCTTTCCCCTTGGCTCTTTCCTGCTTTTCTTACTCCTTGTTATTGGATTGACTTGAAATCTGATGATTGTGTGAACAGAGGCTACATTCCCCACACCACAGTCCAGTCATGCACTATATTCAAACCTTTCCTCCTCTCTCTCTTTTTCCTCCCCTTTTCCACTCCTGCATTTCTCTCGCCCATGCGTGGAAGCCTCAAATTTTACTACTATAAATCTCGCAAACACGGTGTCGAGGTTAACACCCTTACAAGGGTATCAGCCAATGTTTTTGCATTCAGCAGAGCGCCAGTGTCGATTACCATGTTGGAATCGGGTTAAACTGAAGTTTACTCATTTTTGCATGACACTTTCAGACGAGGTCCTCGACTACTAAAGTTGAGGCGTGTGGGTAAGTAAATTTGATTACTTTGCTCGCATGTTATCGCGATACACTTTAGGTTGAATAGTTATACCCCGACCACTAAGATCTAAGGGTTAACAATAAGCCGAAAAAAAAAAAGAAAAAAAAAAAAACGTAGATTTAAGGGTGAGTATGCAAACATGTATACAATTGGCGGTATGGTTAAAAGTAGTAAGTCCTAACTATATGGTCGAGGCAATTGAAAATTTGAATAGCTGACTGATTAAGCCTCGATATGATAGGTGATAAACAAAAAAAATGGAATTAATAAAGATCCCTCGATCACAACATTAAAGAGGTCGGTTGTGTGAGATGAATCGACAACTTGCACTTGGGTTTTATAGGTTAGTATCTCGTTTTGTCATGTACACGGGTACAAATTAAAATTTATGTAAACCTAAACCATATTGTCGAGACAATTGAAAGGGATATCGTTGGGCTAGGCAAAACTTGATTTGCTGGTTAGGTTTAATTTTAAAAGTGGTCATATCAGGAACTGGACATGAGTCTGCGTGTTGAAATAATAACGACAACTAACTTCTTACTAAAAAGGAGCTAAGGCCCTGAAACTTCTCACATATATTGTTTGAAACCTTCACGTGATACCTATTGGGCTAACTCCTACCACGTGAGGTTGAAAAGCGACCTGACTATTAAAAGGAAGCTTTGAAGCTAACACAAAAAAGTTATGGGACACAAATTTTGCAGTGTTAAAAATTGATCGTTTGACCGATAAATTTCATTCACCTAGTTTCACCTAGATTCGAACTTGCGTTTCTTTTCAGAGTAGATCTACGTAGATTTCGTTGAAAAAACTGCATTACACATAGCAGTAAGATGTCAATTGTGGGTAGATTTTGTTAGTTTTTTTTTTTATTATTCCAATTTATCCCTTTCCTACATCTTTATCATTAGTTTTAACGAAGTGTCGATTGATTGGAAATAAATCCGCTAGGCACATGTATTAATCTCGTGTCCTCGTTCTTATAATCAGTTAGAGTTTAATAATCCCTATGTGACAATTGGCATGCAATGAGGATATAAGTTAGGTCTTGTTTCTTATATTTCAATTCTCTTTCTTTTTCTTTTTCTTTTACATGTTTGTTTTTCTTGCTCTTATTTTTATTTTTATTTTTATTCCTTCCTATTTTTTCCTCGCGTACGACTCTTTGAAATGTGCGGATTTACCTTGATGGATTTACCCAGGTTCATGGGGCAGATTCATCCATGAGAGAATCAAAGTCAACTAGCCGCCGAGATCGACGTTCAGTAGTGACCTCGACCAAGACATTGTGATAGTGGGGAAATACTAGGACTGCATGTGTACGGAAGCAAGTAGAGGAGACCTCGTGGAAAGTGAGAAATAATGAGCACGAAGGGGAGATAGGAAGTTGCAAGGAGCAGGGAGATGAAGAAGTTCACGAAGTTGCAAGATGAGGGCATGCGAGACATAGGGAAAGAAAAGCATGACAGTTCATCAGATAAGTCGACCCGAGTCATAAAGTCCGTTTGGAAAATCGACGTTCCAACCCCGACTCCCATACGGGTCGGTCTTAAACATTCTCCTGCGTATATACCTATGCTACAATGATCAAGAAAACGACATTGGTTGACCTAACTCTACAATTGAAAGTAAAAAATTTTGTATGTGGGTCAGTAGCTCAGCAGGGATACGCCTACCTCGTTTTTAATTTGGTACGATCACAATAACTTTCGATAGTCTATGACCCTTATAAGTAAATCGAGTAACTGGCCGTATACTATCGTTTATTTGTGGTTTCCGTTCTAGCACTGATCGCAGTAGCATAACACAAATTCTTGCATAGTTGTGTCCGTCATAACTTCTGTTCTCGCCAAGTTATTGCATCAGTTACTATATTGGTGTTCTAAGCTATGTCGCCTAAGGTATGTGGATCAGACACCGGAAGGTGTATAGGAGCACAATAAGGAAAAAAACATGAGAGACCTACTGATTTGACAAGGGAAAGAGAGGGATTGAAAGAGGAGGAAGAGAAATGCGAGAAAGCTCGGTTGTACCGTCGTATGAATGAGCGACATGAGTGTACGTTGCGCCCTAACACGGCTTATTACTCATACAAATATGAGCAACACTACAACGCTCCTCCTCCACGTTTCGAGCCACCTTCTCAAACTTTCCTATAACTTATTCTCCTCCTTCCTCTTCTATTTTGCCTCATCCTTGACAACTGGTCGTCCTTCCTCAACTGCCTCGCCCCGCATTTCCACCGTCATCACGCATTTTTTATCTGCCCGTCGTTTCTCAAGATTTTTATTATTATTTAAAAAAAAAGCTCCAATCTATTCATGGGGACCAACACGTGCTGGAAACCGGGTCCAGCGTCCCATGATCGTTTTTAGAGAAAAATTGAGAAGACCTCCCCTACTAGCATTAATTACCTTGCAATCCAAAGGATTAACTGAGCAAAGAACGTCCTTTGATGGTAATAAAAATGAAAGAATGGTATGCAAAAGCAGAGGAGTAAACTCTAGGCTAACCAAGATAAATCAAACTTGGAGAAACATGCAACCCTTGAAAAAGACAACCAGAACAGTCATGCCTTCGTCATCGAAAGGAAGAACCTCAAGTTGATCCAGGTGGAGCTAAGTGGCTAGTGGCCGGTACCCACCAAGATACTCGGCGCCAATCTCATCCGCCCCTACTTCCTCCATCCAAATCCTATCCGTCCTCCCAAACTCCGTCGTGTGAAAAAATCCATAGGACCTCATCTCAGCAGGGAGCGAGCACCATCATCACCCTGAAATTCCTTGCCCCAACAAGAATTTCGGTCTCCGTCCTCAAGGAGGTGGACCAGCGCTACGCAACGCCAATCGCGCCAAAGTTCGCCCTCATCATCCGGTACCCATCAAACAGCCTAAACTACCCAATGCGAATCACATCTGATAAGAACTCCCCCTAGCCGGTACCCGTCAATCAGGCCAATTCCATTTCCCCTCTCCGTCCTCGCGAAGAATCATTTCATGCCCTTTGCCCCCCACTTCAAAACACAATCCCCCAAAAAACTACAAGATGCTCCACTTGGTCATCCCATGGGGCCCCTTTTTGAAAACTCTGTCTTAACCTCTTGGAAAGAAAAAGGAAATCCTAAAGGAGTAGAGGAGAAAATCTTTGAAACTACCCTCCCGCTCTCTCCACAACATAGAGGGGAAAGGAGAAGACAACACCTCTCGGCTGTGAAGAAAATTAGCATTGCCCTCATTCTTACCCAAATCCCTCCCACTCGTCCTTGAGCTGCCCCCGTCGAGAGCAACCCCGTTCTCCTCACTGACCCCAACTCAGGACAAGCCCCTAACAGACCACCGTTCCCTAAGAAGTAAGCAATTCCCACCAAAAGCCTGTCTCCGCAGAACGACGATCCCCCAACCCCCCTCCCAACCCTCTCCATATTGGGAAAGTCCCCCGAGGACAACCCTAAAACCACCTCATCCCTCCACGCCTTCTTTCCACGACACAGAGGGGAAAAGAGAGGACAACACCTCTCCGTCCTGCAGAGAAACAAATTTGCCCTCACTATGATAAAAAACCTTCCCTCCTATCGTCGAGCTTCCCCCGTCAAGGGGTGACCCCTTCCCCTTATTGACCCCAGCTCAGGACGCCCCCTAGCGAACCACCACTCCCTCAAGAACGAGCAGTTCCCCGCGGAACAGTGGTTCCCCCGACCTCCATCCCAACCCTCTCCGTATGGAATAGTCCCCTGAGGACAAACCTAAAAACTACCTTCCATCACAAAACAAAGTTTAGAATCATCTACTCCCCTGCATACTCATTTTGAAGCGAAATTGAGAAATGAAATTTATCCAAATCATTACACGGAAACAAGGAATTCAAAACCAAAAGACCTACCTCTTGGATTTTGACCTCGAATCGAAAATTCAGAAAATCAATCGAAATTCTTTCAAAAATAGGGAATCAATTAGGAAAGAATTTAAACATGTGTATTTAAGGAAAAACATTCAGTTTGAGAAACGTTTAGCATAAGACTTATGGATTTCAAAATTATGAATTTATTTAGGACGATCGGCCAAAGGTGGATTGCAAAAAGGATTGGCAAGTTTTTGAGAAAAATTGTAAGAAATGAATTACAAAAGAGAATGAAAATTTCGAAAACAATGAATCATACGACTTTTAAGATTATTGATCAGAATTCAACAGCATCAACTATTTTGGAGTTACTAATTGAGAAATCATAGAAAGAAGCTAAGGATCGAACAACACTAATTTCAAATCAAAACCAGATCAAAATCAGAAGGTTATTAGTAATTATTTAAGTATGAGCAAGCCAAAACACCCATGGGCAAAACCATGACCCTAAGGACTATCAACCAACGAAAAACCTTTATCCCTACTTCCTCAACATCACCACCTTACCTCTTCGCCCTCAAATCCTACCCCACCATTTTCAGGGAAAGGAAGACACCCTCCCTTCCACTACTAGTCACTAGGCTCTACAACATTACGAGCACTGAAAACTTCAACGACCATCTTCAATCCCCCAAGAATAATCGAAAAGAGTGCGGCGCCTCATCATCAGATCATCATTTTTGTATCATGTTTGCATTTTTTTTCCTTATGTCAGGTTGAACTATGTGGCTTAATCTTCTACCTACTGTATAATGGAAGCGTTAAAAAGACAAACCTGATATGTTAACACGCCGCTCGTCCCGTATTAACAAGGGTTTAAGTGCATGTCCTAATAGGGTATGGACCTCTGGTCCAAACCACCATAAAAAACTTAATGACGATCACAACATATCAGCCTAGCTACAACATCTTAGACCATAGTGGAAAAGTAGGTAACTACTGTCATGTAGGTTTTAAGCATAATGTCATTATTTATGTCATAATTATGTATGGTCATCTCAATTTTGTTGTTGTACGTTCACCTCTTATACAATAGGAACAAAATTTTGTATAGACAAAACGAATATAATTTAAAATTATTGTTGTCTTCTTCAAGTTTAAGACTATGACTAAATGCAAGGTACATTTGCTATATCATTGTAAGAAACAAAGTTTAACTCTATAAGTATTCGTTTGTTGATTAGTCATTTGAAGTTTATTTGTATTTAATTGTGGTAAGGTATGAGTTTTGATTTAGGTTACGCGACAACCAATTAATTATACGATACTATACTTTCGAGGATACAATTGGGTAATGTGGCTTATACTATTTGTACTTGTTTCTATACAGTTGTGTAACATAACACTATTGATTGATAAGAGTGTCATGACACTGTAATTAGTAGAAATCGGCCATTGTACTTTTAGAAGTGGCTAGGGAAATATCTTTAGAAATACACTGGTATAAATAATTTTGATATTTGGAAAGTCCCTTAGAGGTGTCCGAATGCTATAAATATTGACTTTCTCGATCATTTTAGTCGTTACGAATATATGTTTAGACACTTTAGGTAACTCTTATTATTATTTTTTTTTTAACTTCAAGTCAAAGTTTACAATGACTGTAAATTATTGGAACACCTACTAAAAGAGGGAAGAATCTTAACTTCTAGCAGAAACTTTCGAAATAATAAACTTATGATATTGTTAGGGATTGTAAAGTAAGGCAGAATTGTGATAAAAAACGTTAGTAAGTGGATGAATAAAACGAGTTATATGTTGAGGATTTGATAATAGTATGATTTTAGGGCAACACCCATAACACTATTGATTGATAAGAGTGTCATAACGCTATAATTATTAGAAACCAACAATTGAACTTTTAAAAGTGGCTATGGAAATATCTTCTGAAATACACTGGGTATAAATAATTTTGATATGGGAAAGTCCCTTAAAGGTGTCAAAATGCTATAAATATTAACTTTATCAATCATTTTAGTTGTTACGAATATATGCTTAGATACTTTAGGTGACTATTTTTTTTTTTTTTTAACTTCAAGTCAAAGTTTACAATGACTGTAAATTATTGGGACACCTACTTAAGGAGAGAATAATCTAAACTTGTAGCAAAAACTTAAGCCTATCATTTAACAATTATCTAATTTCTATGAGTACATTAGGTAGAGTATTAATTATTAAACTATCAACATTATTTGAAGTTGATTGCATCATTGAGATCACGTATCATACAGTTTGATTATGTGTTAAATCGACTTCACCTGTCGTAGAAATGTGAAGTCTAAGTGCAATCGATTTTCTGAAACTATATAATGATGTAATCCGCATGATTAGGTATCTCTTTCTGACAATCTACTCCGTACAATATACTTACTGTCATGCACATTGGGCCTATAGGGGGAACCTTCCGGCCACGTCATGCACAATTGTGAATGACTTTTTCGCAAAATGGTTTGCCGCTCCTGTCGAGTGCGGCAACCATACCTCTTATGAACCCCAACGACGGGATAGAGATCATACGAGGCATAATTTACCTCCACCCAAGGGGTTGTCACCACCCTTGGGTAGTCGTATCCCTGCCTAGCTACCGAATTACGTGTAAAAGTTTATCGACTACAATCACAGAGGTAGCCCAACGGAAGACTTTTCTCGTTCGGTGTAGCATAGGGGGTTATGTGTGGTAGAACACCTTAACCAGACCCACGCACAAACCAACGCTTTGGGTCTGGTCTCCCAAACGTGGCTCTACGCTGGTCGACTAAGACGACCAATCTAACCACACGTTACTTTACAAAATGAAAACCGAGCTTCATACGTAAGTCGCGCACCCCTTATTCATTTTTTATCCATAACTTTTCGACGGTAGAGTAAGCATGCGACAAGTGCGAGACTCTGAATAAATAGAACAACGATGACAACTCTATCATATCGATTAGTCATGCATGAATGTGTAAGCAATCGCCCCGTTGACGTACAATATCATACCCATTACTATGAGGTCCTAATGATTTTGAGGGTCGCTTTCGACATTCAAGTGTCGGTTGACATGCATCTTAAGGAATTAATCTCATGACGCTAGACAATCGTGAATGCGATTCGGAGTCCTACCCTTTTATGCATACTGGTGAGAGCAGCGGTAGGTGGGTTTCGACCCTTTCTGGCGGTCAAACGCTCTTGACTTAAGGGAGGAAGCCCCAACTTCGGAGGTCAGAGAACATGTTAAGGGGTTTGACTTTGACAACCGCCACGGACCTCAACGACCAATCATAAAACTTAACAAGAAGGATCAAAAAAGATCTCTCTTTTCTCTCATCCCCAGTTCGCACAACCCTTGCGCATGGTCAAACAAACTGTGTGAATACCCAAAATGTAAAATACAATGGGTTTATTTAAACATGAGGCGATCACCTGCACAATCATTGTGTGACTTCCTTTCAAAATATGTAAATGAACGCAGTCTTGACTTCAAATCACATAACAGACTTGCAATCACACTAAAAATCCCACATTCACAGAGAACACACTGCACGAGGTCACCTTCAACCACTCTCTCCACTTACACCCCTTGCCTTATCCACACGAGCCATAGTCTTTGTTTAACTTTCCAAAAAAATACACTCAGTCCTTTTTAAATGGTAATTTACTAAAAATCCAAGTAAAAACCTTTAAGGAAAAAATCAGCCCACAGGGGTTAAGGCCTTAGGTTGAGTCATGATAATGAGTTAGAGTTGAGTGAGGAACAGATAATCGGTGACCAACCTGTTGTCAAACAATAACAGAAGATGATCCTTGCAGGATCATGCTGAACATTATTCAACCTTGAATCGAGGTGAATGAAGAAGATTTGTAACACAACACAGACAGTTCCCAACACTATACTTAAGTGTATGGAGAACAATTTTCACATCACATCTGACCCAACTCCTCATACGACTAAGTCTAGGTCTGTCTATCTTTGATTGATATAAGAAAAAAAAAAAAAAATTGGCAGCATTTCCCCTATGTTTGGTGAGTTGCCAAACTTAAAAAAAAAAAAAAAAAAAAAAAACCTTGAAACTAAAGAAATTTCGGCATCACTTCCCTAGAAAAATGTCTCTTCATAATTTATACTTAGATAAATATAAAAATTAAAATAAAATTTTGACTTTAAGAGCCAAAATTTTATCTAACTCTCTGAATTAGTAAAATTTTCGGCAACACTTCCTCTAGTGAGAAATACTTCTAAGATTTATATTAAGTCGGATGTAGCTAAAAGACAAAAGTTAAGTTCTGTAAAAGCAAAATTAAACTAACTTTTTAGATTTGTATAAATTTTTGTAACACTTCGTCTGACAAAAATAATTTTTCAAGATTAATAATACAAAGTTAAATATGAGTTTCAGAGATAACCCTTTGACTTTTACAAAAGTTAAATTTTATCTTACTTTCTAAGTTAGTAAAAATTTCGGCAACACTTCCTCTAGGAAGGTAAGATTTTAAGACCAATACTAAGCTCGATATAAAATCAGACAAAACTTTGAAAAACTTCGATTTTTTTTTTTAAACAAAATTTTAACTAACTTCTTGGATTTGTAGCAATTTCGGCAACATTTTCCTTAACGAAAATGTCTTTCGGAATATATATAAAGCTAAATATACAGTCGTTGCTACTTAACTTTGCAAAAACAAAAATTGATCTAACTCCTATGACTCCAACACATGACGAACATTTAAAGTAACTGCCTATCAGAAAATAACTTAGAGTAGGCTCACAACTAAAATAGACAGATGAAACTAAAACAAGTCTCTCACAAAAACCCACAAGTCGCCTTTACATAACCCGCAGATAATTAACCATTTATCCCATCTTACATTGCACATTGCGTGTGGCTTGACCATTCACGTTTAGAAACAAAGTATAGCCTACCTTGAGTTGTTTAAAATACAAGTTATAATAATTATTTGAACCTTGCCTTCAATATAGGCATAAGGCTGAGTTATTCATCTTAGAAACAAGGTTTAGTCTGCTCAAGTCACCTTCACTTCTAACTCTTAATTGTACTTCTCTCTGGTATGATAAAGCTATAGTCAGACCATGTATCTTGTAAACAAAATTTAACTACCCTTGTTCATATAAACATATATGTATATAGTAAAATACAGAAAAAATATATTTTAGCTTTCCATTAAGCCACTTGAATACTACCCCAACCTTGCTGGAAAAAAAAACTCGTCGCCTACTAAATTTTCGGAGGCCCAACGCCGTAGATAAATTCAATCGGCGGAAGACAACCTCCGAAAATGATCCGCAACCGATAGTTGGATGTAGTGGTGGTTTAAGTAAGTGATTTCATACTAATTCATTAAGCTTAAAAACAAAGTTTGGTCCTTTCCCTGTATCTGCCTTAAAATTCAACGTTCAAGGAGTTGAGTCATTAATCTTAAAATCAAAGTTCAACCATTTCTTCAAGAACACAATGAAAGTAGAGTACTATGGGTCATTCACCTTAAAAACAATACCTAGAGTCTGTCCAGAAACCATACAAATCAAATAAGCGGTCATATCATTCATCTTTAAAAACAAAGTATGACCTCTGAAAATCATTCAAGCAGAACCTCAAAGAAACAACAATCATACCATTCATCTTGTAAACAAGATCTGGTTGTGAAAAAAACGAGTCGAAAAAACATAGCAACCAGAACATTCGAATTAGAAACAATATCTGCTTCTTAGGAATATAGAAATAAACACATCGGTCAGACCATTTGTCTTAGACACAAGATTAATCTCTTTGATTGACCCAGTCAAACACAAACAAAACCACCTGCCTCTTACCTTCCCCCTATTTATTCTCATTTGTCCGAGTTCGAATAACAAGATAAATGAGTTTCACAAGCATACATCTGTCGAAAAAGTTGAAGGATGGTTAAGTATCAGTAATGAGGTAGGATGAAGATAGAGGGAAGAAAACCTATCTTTAGACAAATATAGAAAAGTGACTCAAGGCAAGGTAAGGAGCGATATAGTACTCTTTTCAAAAAATACTAAGCCACTTTACCAAGGGAGGTCGTATGTTTGGGTTAGTCACCCTGATAACCGTACAATCCCATACCATTTGTTTTTCTCTCTTTTCTCATTTTCCCCCTTCAATATTTTTCTTCCTCATGCTAAGTCAATAGTCTTATCTAGTGACCTTCCTTATCGACTCCATCTTTCTGAGTTGGTTCCTTACTTGTGTTCCTTACGAGGCATAACGACCGGACCTTTATATGCAGGTAAAGTAACACTTGCAAGCCTATTAGCTAATAAAAGCTAATAAGTAAGAGGTATAATAGTGCAATACACCGCATTAGTTAACACAATACACCTGTGCGGTTAAGGAAATCATGATGCAAGCAATGCTAGGCGGGAACTGTATCGGGGTGAGATAGTAACGGAAATGACCGGGCTATCGAGTATGATCATCGATTGAGCACGAGCATAAATATAAGTAAAGCTAGATTGAGTTTACTATTTCTCTCTCTACTCTTTATGGTTTAAAGATCTTTCGCTTAGTAGCTAGCCATGAAAACTTGTTTACTTGCTCGAGATGACACTTTGTTTTCATAACAGTTAAAGTATCCTCGTTCATCCTCGGATCGCATCAAATCAAAAAAAGAGGAGACATGACATGCTCATGAGCAGTAGACGTTACGACTTAGTGTTCCAATGTATTATAACCGCCCTAACTTATTAGGAATCATTATGACGCTATAACTATCACAATAGATTCAAAGCATATTGAGGATAAACCAAGATAGTGAGAAGGATATATGTTGTCATCCTACTTGTAAAACAGTCACTAACATTCTGAATTAAACATATAAATAAAAGACCTGTTAAACTAATAATTCAAATAAGTGACGAAACTCAAATCAAGGCAAAAAATAACTAATAAAATTTGCATATGGGCGGTTTAAAAGCAGATGAATGTAATATTACTAAACTCGTACTTCATTGGGAATGACAATGTTGATATAATCTAATGAGAAAACAAACTAATAACTTATCACTAAGTTCGACGCTAACATGGAAGTTCAATTGATGACTTAAACAAAGGAGGACGTAGACATAGACATCACACGATGTGTTGAACAACATGAGTTACTAAGCATTAAGAATTAGGAGTCACCTCATAGTTGTGATGTCTCGATGATTATCATGTTTGTCCCTTTTTAAGGGTTTTATCCTTTTATCCCTGCATCCCCAGTTCCACTTCCTGCTACTAACTCGCTTGTCATTAGCAAATCACATTTGATCACAGGACATAAGATGTTGAGACAACAATACTTCTTGAAGTGCATATGAAGGCTAAACAAGTATCAATGCCTCTCTTACATATAACAGTGATTACTCTCACAAATTACACTACAACTGTCTAAAACCACTACTTGAAATGACTATCATAATTTTACATTGTTGATAATGACTCTAACTATGTTAGAGTCTATGACAGAGATATCTCTAAGATATTTGACAAAATCCTGCTATGGATTTCATAAGCGTTAGGAATTCATACTTAAACTAGCTTTTGTTAGTATATGAGGACATCGAAAGTAAGTCCCTCATAATTTTCATCTACAATAAACTCAGGACTAAGTATTTCTTATTTTATACAAGAAGTAGCCCAAAAACACGGTTAAGATGTAACCTTGATAGTTAAACTATTCGTAACGACTCCCTATTAAGGAAATCATGACTGAAAAAATCATTCACTAGGACCTGTAAACTTTTCAGCATCCAACTGTTATTGTCTCTATTATTTGACACATCTCAAAGACGTGGTGGGTTTTTTACCTTCTAACGTGGTAAGTTATACATTTACTAGATAGTTTCACTACACATAGAACGAAAGTATGTCATAACCTTACAACTTATACATGG
>BFEA01000001.1:12269503-12291129 GCA_003427395.1 Chara braunii
CTCTCTCTCTCTCTCTCTCTCTCTCTCTCTCTCTCTCTCTCTCTCTCTCTCTCTCTCTCTCTCTCTCTCTCTCTCTCTGACGGACCGGCCAGGATCAAGACGAAGGGATGAGGATGGGGGGGAAGGAGATGAAGTTGGAAGGGACAATGCAACTCCAACGCAGACTCAACACACACGTACTCCAAATTGTGCAACTTAAGAATGAGGTTGAAAACAGATTGTTGTAGGGGTATACCTCCAGCAGGCTGACAAGACTGGGCTTAGACTGGCCTGGCCTGGTACCGGTAGTGGTACCGGGGAGGACTGGACTGGACTGAATGAGCACACAGCCTTTGGGGTCAGGCCGCGGCCTGGTCCCACAGGCTGAACAGGCAAAATAGCCAGATATCCCTGGCTCTACCTTAGGGCAGCTAGAGGCAAGTTGCATGATCCTCAGACCTGTAGTGGATCGCGAAAGCCATAAACACGCTCCCGCAAAAGTAACAGAACTATGCAACAATAAAGTTGAGAAATCTAGAATGCGGAGTCCATGCGATGCAGCCTAAGCTACATAATATCAGAGTAAAAACAAATGTTTAATATACACATCCTAGCTAACAACAGGAAATGAAATGTAGCAGGGTACAACTCTAAAGTCCTAGAGGCATTTGCCTCAATGCTGAAAGGAAAAAATAGCAATATATCACAAGATCATGTTGTGTCGTTGGACCACTAAGAGTGGGATGATCTAAGAGAGGATGAATGCAGACTAAGAATCAAAGTTCCTAAGGGCAGTCACACACGAAGATGAGATAGGTCATCAAGCTCAGGGCGAGAGAATGGTAGCGAAACAAAACCAATGATCGTAACAGATAAATCATCAAGGCAGGTAATGCTCGACAAAAGGGTGTACTATGCAGGGTCGACCATGAAAAGAGGGTTTGAATAGGGTAGAGATATGCCTAACTGAAGGCATGCAATGACCGACACTAGGGTGATGAGGGTACACAATTCACCGACTAGGGAGGAAGCCAGATCTGGGAGCAAGGAAACCAAGATAACGCTACGGTTTCAATGCCTATGCGATATCAAGGGAGAGCCCAACTTGGGGAGAACCAACTGAGTGAGAACCATCATGTGACATATACAAAGGAATGCGCAAGGTAGTGGGATGGTGTGAAGTAATCACATCCAAAGTTGCTGAAGTTGATAAAGTAGTTGAAGTCGAGAGGTGGCAAAAGTCATCGAGGTGGTCGATAACGTTGATGAAGTAGGAGTCGAGTCAATGTCGAAGTAGAGCCGCAAAACGCTTACATCATGAAGAAGTTGATGATGGAGTACCTGATAGTATGAATCAATAATAGAGGATAGGTATGTGATAAGAGTGTCCGTCGTCAAGACGTCGACAAGTGCGTTGTAGACGCATGGAGGGCTTCGTCTGCTGTTGAAAAACGACCTCAAAGGGAGTGGGTTCATCCCTAGCAATCTCCTCAGCCGGAGGAGGAGGTAGAGGGTCAGTCAGCTAAGTAGGAGCAAATATCTTAGCATGACGAGCACGATCATATGCACGCACCAACATCCGGGCATACTTCAAGTACTTAAGTGGCTCCCAAGTAGCCTCCTCATCAGGATAGTCCTTCCAACGCACAAGGTACTCGATGTGTGGGGGGGTATCATCAGTAACTCGAGAAGATACGATGTTGGAAACGATGAACTCCTCGTGAACGTCCACCATTATAGATGGAGGGCGCTCATAAGGGCGTCGGCGAAGCGCTCAGACGGTCTGCGATAAGGACGCAACAAAGAGATGTGGTATATATCGTGTAAGCGGGTCTGTCGAAGGTAATCAGGTAGCTTCACACGGAAGATGATCGGATCAGCGGCAGTATCATAACAGACGACATGAAAGATGCGACATGGACCGAAGAAGTGATGTCTGAACTTGTCAAGCATATCCACTTCGAGGCGCAAGTGGCGTGCTTCAACGAGCACATCGTCACCGACTTTGAATGAATGATTCATTCACGATCGGTTCGCCCGTGCGACCATGGGAGTCTGAGAGTCGGTCAGACTCCCATGTGCACAACTCATAATCGCCACCATATGGGCGATCCATGCGTCAAGCACAAGGAAACGAGTGTCTGGGCGCAACCACGAGGGGTGTAGGAAATTCGTGTGTACGCGAGGGTGGTAGCCGAGGTCGCAATAGAATGTCGACATAACCGTGGTTGGCGAAACGGCGTGGTTGTACGCAATCTCCACATAGACTAAGTGTAAGTCTCACTACTGGTCATCCCTAATAAACTTTAAGATGATATTATAGAGAGTTTTATTTGTGACCTCAGTTTGACCATCCGTCAGAGGGTGGTAAAATGACGAGAACCGGAGTTGGGCTTCGTACACCTCGTATAGGCGTCTCCAAAATGTGTTGGTAAATCACGGGTCACAGTTGGAGATGATGCTCTAAGGTAAGTCATGATCTCTCACGATTTGGTTAGACACAATGTTAGCGACCTCACGAGCGCTAATGCGATAGCTTCACGGGACAAAACGTGCACGCTTCGTGAAGCGATTAACAACAATCAAGATAGCATCATGACCCCACTCAGTGAGAGGTTGAAGGAGACCAACAAAATCCATAAAGATGGACTGCCAACGACCCTCAAGTATGGGTAAAGGCTAAAGTAACCCATACGAAAGGTCGTTCCCACTGTTTACCTCCTGACAGGTAGGACACCCTTGAACGTAGACTTTGATGAAGTCTTTGGACTTCAGCCAGACATATAGACGACAAACACGATTCAATGTCTTGTGAAAGGTCATATGACCGATAACTGCCTAGTCATAAAACTCTACTATGACTTGGATGCGGAGCTGTCCAGTTGAGGGAACACAAATATATGGTTTGAGTTGATCAAGTATACCATGTTAGTACACGATATCGTTCTCACTGAGGGAGTATGAAGAAACAGTCATGCAGCGCCACAATGTCGCGTGCATGTCGCAATAATCTGGTAAGTGGCGGTACTGAGTGCGATATGCATCGATCACTGACTGATCAACAGTGATGACCGAGATGACAGCAAATTGGATGGGTTCCTGGTTATGGTCAGGATGATGGGACAAAGCATCGGCGACGTGGTTTGTTTCACCCTTGATAGGCTGAGTGTTGAAACTAAACTCGGATAAATCATGCCACCAGGGTGCCTGTTAAGGGGAAAGTTTGAACTTTGTGAGGAAAGTCTGGACAACAGAGTTGTCTATATGTATTGTGAGGGGCGTTCTGTGCAGATAATGACATCAGTGTCATGTAGCATAAACTACTGCGAGAATCTCACGTTCACCGACAGTGTAGTTTATTTCAGTAGGCAGTAGTTGACTTGAGTAGAAGGCGATCGAGCAATCCCCAACGTGAACCTGGACAGTCCTGTCCTCCTCGATGGTCGAGGAGTCGACAACGAGAGGACTATTAGTGGAGGGAGCCAGTGGAAGAATAGGCGTCAGTCGAGAAGCAGTGTCAACAAGAAGGGAGTAAAGAGAGGAACATGAGGATAAGGGGAATCAGAAGCAGTTGAAAATATTTAAGAAACTACAACTCCTACTACAAAATTTGACGCATCGGTGGTGACGACGAAAGATCGACCAAAATCAGGGAGGCGTAGAACCCACGTACAAGTCATCGCCTTCTTGAGGGCACGAAAAACATCCTCACAGAGGGGTGTCGAAAACCATGGCGGTTCTTTTGAAGGAGGGTGAGGTAAGGATGAAGGAATATTTATCGTATCCCCGAATGAGTTACTATAGTAACTAGTGAGGCCTAGGAAACTATGAAGCTGCTTCATGAATGTGGGGACAGACCACTCCACGATAACAGTGATCTTCGCGTCATCCATGTGGAGACCCCAGTCAAACATATAGTGTCATAGAAAGTCCACTTTGCAATGGGCAATGCGGCACTTACTGAGTTTGGCACAAAAGCCATGCTTCCGTAAGCGTTGTAGGACATCACAGAAATGTCACTGAAGCACAACAAGGTACGACTATAAACCAAAATTTAATCCAGGTACACAAGAATATACTCTTCGAGAATGTCCCTGAAGATATCGTTCATCATCGTCTGGAAGGTGTCGGGTGCATTAGCGAGGCCGAATGACATCATTGTGAACTTGTAGTGACTGAAGCGCGATCGAAAGGCGGTCTTCGACTGATCCTTTACACCAACGCAAATCTGGTAGTAACCGCCACGAAGATTGATCTTCGTAAATAAACGGTTGTCTACCAGACGGTCAAGCAACTCATTTGTGTGAGATATGGGATAATTGTTTCCAACTGTGTTATGGTTAATACCACAATAATCAATCCAGAGGCGAAAGGTTTCGTTCGTTTTGCGAGCAATGAGGACTAGTGCACCTCTGGGGTGTTACTAGGTTTAATGAAACCCAATTGAAGGAACTTTTCAAGTTGATGCTTGAGTTTCGTCCCCTCTGGAATCAAGAGTCAGTTGTGGGCATAATAGTCACGCACGAGCTGGATAAAATACTCAACACCTCACATCAGAGAAATTATGGTGTATGAGAAATATAAGGGAAAAACGTTGTGGTATTCTCGAATCAAGTAACAAATGACAGGTTCTAAGTCAGTCGTGAACCACGCAAATTCCTTAGCGTCAGCGTCAGCACAAGATGTATGTGTGGACTCATCAGTGGACGGCGGAGGAACCTAGGATGTCGAAGGGGTATCCGGAGGCTGAGATGTGAATGTAAAGATGCGAACCGCGAAAATGGAGGAAGGGTCCGGGGATCGGGCTCCAACATTTTTTCAGAGGGGATTGTACTGATGAAGATCCATGACGTTAAGCTGCCACTTCCTCCAACGCAAAAACCTCCTCCAACCGGAAGCGCCGTTTCACGAGGGGTACCGGTAGCATAGTTGAAAACTGGGTGAATGGCAAAAGTAGAATTTGCGTTAAGAAATTGAAAATGTGCCGACTCGGCGCGGTGATTATTTCATAGTCAAGATGATTTTATTCATTTTTTCTGATATGTTTTCTTGAAAAATCACAACGTTATCTACTAACCATAACATTTTCTGAAATTTTAAAGAATTATTTGGAGCACGAAAAATCGCCAAAGTTCCGGCTTTCAAATGATAGGACTGGACCCGCCGCTGACGAACGATCGCCGCCCCTCAGTAAAACCTGACCCTAACTCACAGGGCCGAGGGTTTTCGGTTGTCGGGGGAGTGGCGGTCGAGTAGAGGGTGACGTCCTCTTGACACAGGAAGTGCGCGAACTGGCGGGGGGTGGTGAAGGCAATGTCCAGGTGAGACTCAAAAGGATGAGGGTCTTGGGGAGGTAGGTCAGAAGGGGTGTCGCCCGTGGTGCCGAGGAATGGGACGCGATAAGTCTGACCACACTTTGTTTTCAGAACGAGTGTCTTGGTTGCCACTTCGGCCTCTGTGCCACGAAACTTGCGAGACCAATGAGTGTCAAGGATAAAGTCTTATCCAGTCTCTAGCACGTTGAAGTGTATATGGAGGAATGGTAGCGCCGAGGCGCGTAGGTACTATCCGATGGCTGGAAGGTGAGGGAAAAGTGGAGGTCGGGGACCGTCTAATTGAAGAAGCATTGCGTTTTATTATCTTCGAGGATAATGAAGATAGAAGAGTGAGACCTAGAAGTAGCTAGATGAGTTTCCTGAACCACGCGAGGGTGGACAAAATCCCTCTGCGAGTCGAAGTCCCATAAAGCGCATTACACCCCCATAGATGTCCCAAGGAGAATAAGAATAATGAAGAGGGTGTGATCAGGGTCAGAGAGCAGAGCGAGAAGACGACGCATGACATTTATGTATCTTGTGAGTCACTCCGGACGAGCTTGGAGAATGCTAAAATCCAGGCGAGATGACACAACACCATCACGAGTCGCCAGTTGAGTGCTACAGCGAGCTGTGCGAATGGCACAATGTGCCTGAAGTATCAGAAGGGAAGGACTAGATGTGGTGGTCTGATGTGGGGCAGACGGTACCTCGATAGATGGCGGGGCAGAGAAAAATGCGTTTGTTGTGTCCTGAGGATCCTTTGATATGGTAGCCAAAGGGTCAAACCACGACTCAGATTTCGGGAAACCGGCTACGTATGTAACCTCGACGATACACGACACTGAAGCTAGCTAAATGAGATTGGTCGGGCGCGCCCGGGAAGGACTGAGATCGGCACTGACGAAAAATGTCACTATAGTGTCAATCGAGGGCGTAATGGTATAAACATCGTGAAGAGGTGTGTCCATCCTGGCAGCAACGAAGGCAACTGCGACGGGACTCGATGGTTGTGCGTTCAATAAGGCTCCGCGAGGAGGGACGAAACCTTGAGGGAGGTCAACATAGAAACAACGAACGTGTGGGCGTCAGCTTGTGCAAGGCGACTACGAGCACGGCCCATGGTAGACATTGTCATCTCCAAGCGGTTGACCATCAGGATAATCTCATCATCCAAGTGGTATTGGATGTTATCATGAAGCTCGGGGTTCTCGGGGGCGTCCCCGAGGGTAGGGTCAACCTCTGTTGTAAAGTCGTCGATGTACTCGAGGGAACTGTAGCATCGAGAGAATGACACTCCAGGTTGAGCTAAGCGGCGAAAGCGGCCAGAAAAATAAGAACGGTCTCGAGTGGTGCCGCATGAGTGGGTGGTGGCGGCGGGTCACAAAGAGGATGGAGCGTCGGAGAAGCGACTCTGCATCCTCTGGTACTGTCGAGCAGCTTTGTCGGCTTGCTCTGTGGACGTGAATGTCTATCTCGAAAGCTCTATGCGGTAATCAGGCGGGAGACTCCCGATAAACCTATTGGTCAGAAGACCCTCTGGTAGGAGAGTTTTATCGGAAATGAGGCGGGCATCGTGAAACACCATGACGTAATGCTCCAGGTTTGTCGGTGCGGAGGACCCGGGCCATTGGGTCTGTGTGACCCTATCTAAGGCGTCAGTCAAGTCCTGTTGAGCGACATAACGGTCATAAACTTGAAGAAAAACGGTAATGTCCTCGAAAGTGGGAGCCTCACTTGTGCGAGTACGATGCATATAATAACTCTCTCATGCGGTGAAAGCGCCGTGTAATGCTCCAGGTTTGCCGGTGCGGAGGATCCGGACCATCGGGTCTGTGTGACCCTATCTCAAGCGTCGGTCAAGTAGCATTGAGCGACAGCGACATAGCAGTCATAAAGAAAGAAGGTAATGTCCTCGAAAGTGGAAGCCTCACTTGTGCGAGTATGATGCATATAATAACTCTCTCATGCGGTGAAAGCGCCGCCTCGCAATTTAGTTGCGAGCAAAGAGCAGCACAACTTCTGACTAGTGTTCGTCAGTGTTAGTTCGCACGTGGCTGCCTGCAACTAATACGACATGCGAAGTGTGCTATCGTAGTCGGGTATATCTGACAGGCGCACAAGGTGGGGACCGCTGTACTGACGGCGAGGGAGGGAGGCTGAGGGGCCTAGACTGCGACGACAAAAGTCAAGGTCGGTGCAGAGGTGGAAGTGAGAGCAGCATGTGGGCCGTAGTCACTGGTGAAAGGTCCAGTAGAGGTGGAGGCAACGACCGTAGGCAACTGTGATGGAGTGGTGAGGTAGTAAGGTAGAGTTGGCAAAGCAAATCGAGGGAAACTAACTTGCAAGACCAAAGTAGAAGTAGCAATGAGGGAAGATGAAGGGTGAGCAACCTGAAAAGGGTGAGGTTGTCTCAGGGTAAGTATCTCCCCTTGGAGGTGCGCCATGGTGCCCTGCAAGGTAGCCACTCGCTGGGTGCGCGGGGTCGGAGGTAGAGGGGTCGGAGAGGGTACCCTGGCAGGAGGAAGTGAGGAGACAGGGGGGGAGGGAGAACTCCTAGTCGCAATGTCGCGACTGGTGTGGGAAGTTGTGAAGCAGCAATGGAATGGGTGAATAAGCCTGCTTGGCCAACTGTCGATGGCTGGCGAGCAGTGCATGCAATAATCGTTGAAAGGGAAGGAATGGCAGGGTCCGATAAAGGTGTCGCAACGTACGGGGTGGTCCGAGCGGAAGCGTAACTCACTACTACTGAGCGTGAGTGTTGGGCATGAGCCGCGGAGGAAAGAGAACTACCACGTCTCCATGTCTGAAGTTATGTGGAATTGGACTGGGAGCCTGTAGGGGATGAAGTGTAGGAGCGGTGGGGGGAACGATAGGGAGATCCCTTGAGGCTGTCGACGTCAAGGGTGAACGCAGTAAGTTCGCCTGTATTGGTGCGAGGAGGGCCGCGAGGACACTCTCAAGCTCCATAGGGGCCTAATGGATAATCGTTGTCTGAATGGGCGCTTGAGAGATGGATGGCGATGCAACAATCTCCTCGGATGTACGTCCATATGCGGTGGATGGATAAGAGTAGACATGGCGGGAGGTGGAGAAGGAGGTGGGAAAGAGATGGGCCGATGTGTGGAGAAAGAGGCCCACCTGTGAGAGGAAGAGGACCACAGGAGCGGAGTGGGTAGTCGTGAGTCGGTGCATTCCATGACCAGCGGGTCGCACGTGAGAGGATAGCGCGAAGTTGGTCGAGCGGAGAGGATTCGTTCAGATCCAGGGTGCCCGGCGGGAGGAGGCGGGAGAAAAGGAGGTTTAGGAAAATCTTAAGAATCCTAAGCCCCATAGAAACAGTAAGAAAACCCTAACCGAAATTTGAGGGGTTAGGGTAGAGTAGCGATGACCTAGTTAAGAAACAAAATAACAACCACGGCTTGAAGGGGGAAAAAAATAAAAAATAGTGAAATTTTGAGATAAAATAATAATAATAATAATAATAATAATAATAATAATAATAATAATTTAAAACGAGTAAATAAGCAAAAGGTGAGGAGAGAAATAATATTTATTTTTTTGAAATTTTCGGCAACATTTCCCTACTACTCTACAGGGTCAAAAATGTACCAAGAGGAAGGAGAGACCAATAGAAACACACTAAGTTTCAAAATGCCAAAAAATAAATAAATAAATAGAAATAAATCGGGAGGTGGAGGAGAGTAAAGAGAAAACTAAAGTTTTGATTTTTTTCTAAATTTCGACAACATTTTGTTACGCTCATGGGGTCGAAGTATGCCGCCAATAAAAATAATTAAGTAAAAAATGGAAACATTTTGCCAACACTTCGCTATCCCCAAGGGCTGAAAATATATCAGAAGAAGAGAGTAGCGCGAAAAAAGAAAATTTTGGCAGCACTCGGTTACCCCTAAGCAAATGTGCGTCGATAGCAAAAAAAACTAAATCCTAACAAAATATTGAGATGTCGCAACAAAATTCAAATTTTCAGAGAAAAAAACAGAAATCGAAAAATAAGAAAAGAAACAAGGAAAAAAACAATTTGACTTTTTGAAAGAAAAAAAATTAAATAAAAAAGAAAAACAAAAAAAATTGAAGGAGGGGGGTGGGGAGGGGAATAAAAAAAGTGATGAAGAAATAGAGAAATATATGAGAAAGAATAAGAGATTGAAGTGAGAGGTGGGAAGACGATGGGGTTGTAATTGGAAGAGGGAAGGGGGAGAGGAGGGTGAGAGAATAGGAGAGAAAGGGATGCGATAGGTGGAGAAGAGATGGAAAAATTAGTGGAAAATAGTGAGTAAGGAGTAGAGGGGAGAAACAAATGGTGGAAAATGAGTAAGCAGGAAGGGGGATGCGAAAAGAGTGGGAAAGAGATGAGAGAAGTAAGGAAAAAAGAAAAGAGGAGTGAGGTAGGATGAGGGAGTCATGGTAGTAGGGAAGCAAAAAGAGAGGAGTGAGGTAGGATGAGGGAGTAGTGGTAGAGTTTAGAAAAAATAATTAGAAAATGGGGGGAGCAAAAAAAAAAAAGGTTGGGGAAGAATAGGGTAGTCAGTAGGGAGGTTATACCAAACTCTTGGAAGGCCAAGAGTAGAGAATACTACCAAGATTCACAAGATCTTGGCCTTCAAGGTGCTACTGGTCTGCTGCCGTAGCAAAAAAAAAATAATGATGGTAATCTGGGGTTGGCTGAGATCTTGATCAGCCACCATGATTGCACAGTTACGCACCCCCTAGCCAGGGTGGCCTTCACTGCTGCCAAATTGCCGCTGCAGCAGTAAAAAAAAAAAAATCATCGTCATCGGGTGTTATGAGATCTTGATCAACCACCCAAATCCCACTATAGTGCAGCCCCCTAGCCAGGGGGGTCCCCAAAAACTTTAAGAAGCTGCCACGTGGCACTGCATATGGTCACGTGAGCAGGCAGTAACAGCCACGACGCCAGAAGATGAGGCGGGGGGGCAAATAGCAGCCCACCCATTGTTGTCGTGTTGGCTACCGCTCACCGCTCGTCGACGGGCGGTGGGGGTAAATAGCTGGCGTGACACTCTTCAACACCAACGTGCCACGCTACAGGGTTATGTATAGAATTTGGCCAGTGTGTTAAGCCACTGACTAACCACACGCATGGTTGGCATCTGGTCACGTTCAAGTCCTAGCAGTTGCACTCTTAGATATTGATAGAATATAATTTGGGGGTGAGGTGGGGCGGGGCGGGGCAACGGGTCAGCGTGTGCACGTGGCGAGTGCTCGTGCAGCGGCCTTGGCCTTGGCGCTTGCGCATCGTTTTTGACACGTTGTCAGAGGTCGACGCGCCCCGTCAACAGGAGTTGACTCGTCGGAGTCAGGCCCTGCGCCGTATTAGCTCCAAGGGTTGTCAGTGGTTATGGTCAACAAAGTGTCGGTGCGCTGGTTAGTTTCCTTGGACCTAGTTAGCGAAAAAAAACAGCACGATGGTCCAATCTTAGGGAAGCCGAATCGTGGCCTTTGGTATGAACTGCCGTGTCTGCAAGGGCCAATTTAGTGGCCCCCGGTTCAAACGACACTGAAAACGGGCCAACGGTTAGTGAAAAAAATATAGTTCATCACTTGGGACTGAACCAACATGGCCGTATGGCCTTGTCGGGAAAGGTAGGGCCCCGAATGGTTAATGGAACACGATATAAGGCCCTTATAATAATTTAGAGGGGTCGGGGTTAATTTTAGATCGGGACCAACCCTTCGTATTTCAAGGTCGGGTCTGTCTCAGTACCACACTATTTTTAGCGCAGTTGCTTGCTATTTTTAGCGCAGACCCGTCCTATTTTTAGCAGAGGCCCATGTTGTTTTTAGCACGGGACTGGTTGTTCGTGTCCCAAGGTTGGGCTTATCCCAGTCCCACACTATTTTTAGCACAGGGCCGTGTTATTTTTAGCGCAGGTCTGAGCTATTCTTAGCACAGGCCCATGCTATTTTTAGTGCAGGCCCGTGCTATTTTTAGCACGAGACTGGCTGTTCCTGTTCCAAGGCTGGGCCTGTTCTAGTCCTGCGCTATTTTTGGTGCAAGCCCGTGCTATTTTTAGCACAGGACTGTTTGTTCGTATTCCAAGGTCGGGACTAGTGGTAATTTTAGCGTAGACCTGGTCTATTTATAGCACAAGCCCTAACCATGGGACAACAACACTTGGGCCCGACCTTTCAGTCTCTCCACTATAAAAGGAAAGGCTATTTCATTGATAACACATGCGGGAATGCAAAAGTGCTGGTGCAACGCCAAGAGGAAACTAGGACTAAAGCAAGGAGTAAGTAAGGGGAGGAACGAGTTGAGTGAGGATCAGGCAGACAGGAGGTAAAGGGAGGGGAGAATTGCTATGGCAGGGGCATAGGTCAGGTTTCTAGCCAGGACCATAGTCCCATCTCCCGCCTCCTCTCTCTCTCTCTCTCTCTCTCTCTCTCTCTTTTTTTTTTTTTTTTTTTTCATCCTTGCCTGTGCACCTTCCATCTTTCTGGCTAGCTATCCTCATACACGGTCATTTGATCTATATGTGTGTTTATCCAATGCACTTGCGCTCATACTAGCTAGTGCACACGTGGATCAACACGGTCACGCGCACCTGCTACACGCCCACTGGATATGCCTTGTGTATCTTCGGGATCACTACCACGCGTGCCTGTTGTGCACCCACAAGATCTGTCTTGTGTATCTTTGGGATCACTACCACACACTCCTGCTGTGTGCCCACAACATTTCGAACTGAGGATTGTGTTGTGACCGCGTGGATCGCATTGTGGCCGTGCGCTCACAACACTGAGGATTGCATTGTGGTTGTATGCCCACAACATCTCGAACTGAGGATCTCATTGTGACCGTGTGCCCACAACGTTTTGTATTGAGGATTGAATTATGGCCGTGCGCCCACAACACTGAGGATCACATTATTGTTGTGCGCCACTTGCGCTCATACTAGTTAGTGCACGCCTCGATCAACATTGCCACGCGCCCCTGGATCAGAACTGCCACGCGCACCTGGATCAACACTTCCACGCGCGGTTGCTGCGCGCTCACTAGATCTGCCTTGTGTATCTTTGGGATCACTGCCACGCGCGTCTGTTGCGCGACCACTGGATCTGCCTTGTGTATCTTCGGGATCACTACCACGCGCGCCTGCTATGCGCGCATAAGATTTATCTTGTGTATCTTCGGGATCACTACCACTTGCTCCTGCTGTGCGCCTACAACATTTCGAACTGAGGATCGTGTTGTGACCGTGTGGATCGTATTGTGGTCATGCGCTCACAACACTGAGGATTGCATTGTGGTTGTGTGCCCACAACATCTGGAACTGAGGATCGCATTGTGACCGTGCGTCCATAACGTTTTGTATTGAGGATCATTGTGGCCATGCGCCCACTACAGTGAGGATCACATTATGGTTGTGAGCACAACATTCCGAACTGAGGATCGCATTGTGGTCGTGCGCCCACATTACTGAGGATCGCATTGTGGATGTGCGCCCACAATATTTTGAACGGAGCATCATATTGTCACCGTGCGCCCACAATGTTTTGTATTGAGGATCGCATTGTGGTCATGCGCCCACAGCACTGAGGATCGAATTGTGGATGTGCGCTCACAACATTTCGAACTGAGCGCCTACAGTAATGAGGATCTCATTGTGGTCGTGCCCCCACAACATTTCGAAATGAGGATCACGTTGTGACCATGTGCCCACTACATTTTGTATTGATGATCACACTGTGGTCGTGCATCCACTGCATTTCAAACTAAGGATCAGATTGAGGCCATGCACTAGTGGCATTTCGTATTGAGAATCGGATTGAGACCGTGCACCCGCTACATTTCGTATTGAGGATCTAATTGATGTCCTGCGCTCACAACATTTTTTTACCGAGAATCAGAGTGCGGTTGTATGCCTGCAACATTTCGTATGAGGATCAAATCACTCCATGCGTGAGTAATCGTGCCCACTGATATGTTGGCGGTATTCGCACTCTGAGCAACGAAATGCATGGGGGTAATGTTGAACTGTGTTCATACTCATAACGCTAATGCTGAGTTGTGTTCCCACTTGGATTTAGTAATGCTAGGCAGCGTTTCGACATGGCTTGGTGATGTCAGGTCCTTGTGTCCGCACAGAGAAAAGAGCAGGGTTACTCAGCCTATTGGATTGTTGCTGATGTATTGCGCGTCCAAGCACGAACTGGTTGTTTCAGTGTGCGCCTAAGCCCGAACTTGTTGATTTAGTGTGGGCCCAAGCTTGGACTGGGTGATTTAGTGCACGCCTAAGTTCGACATTATTGTATTAGTACACGCCCAGGCTCGGTTGTCGATTTAGTGCGCGCCCAGGCCCGACATTGTTGTTTTGGTGCACGCCCGTGCTTGGTATTGTTGTTTTAGTGCGCGCCTAAGCCGGAATTCGCTGATTGCGTGCGCGTTGACGCTCGGATTGGTTGATTTGGTGCACGCCCAAGCTCGAACTGGCAGATTGAGTGTGCGCCCAAGATCGGGCTGGCTGATTTGGTGCTCGTCCAACCTCGGACGGGCTGATAGAGTGCGCGTTCAAGCTCGACCTCGCTGATCTATGCCCAAGCTTGGACTTGCTGATATAGTGTGTGGCCAGACTCAAATTTGCTATTACTGAGCACTGTCGCACTTTTTCCAGTCAGGCCACTTCAGGCGACCAAAAAGCCAATAAGCTGTCACGTAGGATTTTTATGAATTTTTACATTAAATAAACAAATTAAATAATGCAAATCCATTCTTGTTGTGTGCGTCCAGCTTCGAGCGAGACCTTTCAATTGCGGTCTTCGTCGGTCCCCGGTCTTAGAAATCTTTGATTACGATTCTGAACAATAATGATAATGCCAATAATGAATTGAAAATTTAAAAATATGTTATGTATAAATCAAGTTTTGTTGATTTAAAAAATTTGAGAACTGCTACAAGATCAGTAGAAAGCATAGTCTCAGGCAAGGTCAATGCAAACAAATCGGGATTGACTGACTCAAAGCAAAAACAAGATGAATGAAAGAAAGTAAGAACTTATAATAATCTTAGAAAGTACAGAAGGATAGATATGGTCAGTACTCGTCAATAGTCCTCCCTCTCCCGCTCAAGTTTCATCCTCAATCTCTCATTGGACATTGCGTCTCTTGTGCCTTGAGCCACACCTATGTACTTCCCAAGATTATGGTCTAGAGATGTGGAGCCACCCTAAAACCTGCAAGTTTCAAATACGTCCATCCAAAGCCAAAGATACGGAAAGCATAGCACATAACTTCTCTCATACAATAGGAAGATGTGGCTTGCAGAAGATCCCTTGTCTGAGATGCCGAAACTATGAGTGTTCAGTTATTGCCTCTTAGTCAATCTCTATAGAGGAGATATACCTCTTGGGTCAAATCGACCAAGTCACTCAGTAAGAACCATCTGTGAGGAGAAAAGGTACCAGAGGTCCGGGGTCATCAGTGTAAAGCTTGGGTCCAAAGCTACGAATCAGATTTGTGCCACTATCGTCAAACTCTCGCTCTCTCGCCTTAAGATATTTGGCTGTTGGGATCCATACTAAATCAAAGGCTTCACATAGATCCTTAGGTCATTAATAGTACCTTCTGCAAACTCAGTGAGAACCACAAAGATTGAGAAATTTTATTGTCTGAAACCAATTGGACTGACATATCGGTACTGGAAAGCATCCTTGAAAGCAATCTGGTTGAGACTGGTCAAGACCAACCCTTCAATTGAAAATGACTGAACTACACTCATATGAGTGACAATTACTGCAAGTTTCTTATGATATATCTCGCCTGTTTGACTGTCTACGACGATGTAGCTGTGTTGATCGTCTCACCACTGTGATTATGATAATTCACTGTGTACTCGATTATGGATTTTCTTTTGACAATGCTAAGTATTTTTTTTCTCATCTGATTCTTGAATGATGTGATGTAGTTTGTCTCAGTGTCTTCCCACTTGTCCTATCTCTTATACACATCTAGATGTGTATAAGAGACAGGGTGTAGTTTGTCTCAGTGTCTTCCCACTTGTCAGATCTCTTTCATAGTGTTTTCCATATTACCCACAAAGTATTTTTTTTCTCATCTGATTCTTGAATGATGTGATGTAGTTTGTCTCAGTGTCTTCCCACTTGTCAGATCTCTTTCATAGTGTTTTCCATATTACCCACAAAACGTTCCTCTTTCTCATTTCTTCCCCTTACTATAACTGAGAATTCAAACAACTCTTATGCCACAAAGCAAAGTTATTTGTTCTCAACTGTACTTTGGTCCTTTCTTATTTTGTCACTTGAAATGAGATAATCAGATTGAACTCACTATTACGGTAAAATTATTAATGGTTACCGACAACCCTTATTGCTCGGTCAACAGTCTCGATGGATAAAAGTGTGATGTGCAATTTTTCGTCTTATCCATACAAATATATGATATATTCAATGAACTTATGATTCTTCTCTAACTCTAGTGTTTGCTATCTCATTGACTTTATGTGGTACTGGACATCTTCAACAACTTTCTCCTCCCAGCCTTCCACTTTGTCTTGGTAAAGAGTATGGAGGATTACTTGTATATTCTCACTTCTTAAGGTTTTCCCTTCTTCTCTGCAAAATCCCATTGCAAAGACCCTTGGATGAGAGGCTAAAAAGTATACAAGGGAACCTTCATTATTCGGAGGTCTTGAAAGTCGTTCAAATTTATCATCAATAACAGACTATTGATACTAACTTCAACGGGCTCAGGGTGAATTGACCCGTAGTCAAAGCACGTAGGAACAATATATTGCTAAGGCTAGCGACAAACAAGCCATAGTAAATTCGAACTACAATCCACCCACTACTATTTTTTTAGTAGACAACTAACTGCAAAAATCTTCAACTCCTCCTTGGTTGTAAGTAGCCTTTGATTTCAGTAGTTGAAGAGGGAATATAAGTTTATCTTGATGTGTAACCTTATGACACGATTGAGGAAACTATTGGTAATTTACTACACTGCCAGTTTATTCTCCAAAATAAAGGGCTTGCTGACGACAAACAACTGCTAAGAGGCTAAAAGTAGCAACACTTGCAACTGATGCTCTTTGTTGCTGCGACAAATCTCTGAATCTCTTCACGAGTAAACCACTGTAGATACTAGCTATACACAGTCTGTTACCGAGTCTTACGAAAAACTGTCCATTGCCGAGTCTCATAACGAAACGGCTTACTGCTGAGACTCACGGTGGACAATATACGCTTTTATGACAACAAAAAGTGTGATCAGCCATAACCCCTGTTCACATATAATACAACTTGTTGTTGGACACATCTGATTGTATACAGCACGGGGATGTTGCAAAGCAGTAACCTCATTCGTATATAATACGGGGAGTAGCAGTAAGAAACCCCCGTTAATATACCACCAGACGAAGTAATTGAATAACGCTTCACGAAGCAATCCTCATTAATAGTTAGAGCGAAATAGAACTCCTAGTTGTTTCTGTTCAAGTACTTGATAGCGCATCACCAGTGGTGATTTTTTCTTGAATAAGTGTGTAACTTACTGACGAAAGCAAGCAATGTTTGAATAATGTGTTAGTTCTACTAAAATGAATCTCACTAGAATACCGCACAGGGTGTTATTGAATACTATTCTCGTTGTAATGGTTGGTTGGAAACTAAAGTACCAGGTGCAGTATAATAAATCAAAATTAACAAATATGATTTAATTATTAGTTAAATCTTTAAAGAAGATTAAACTTTTATTTGTCTGACGTTGGTACGCAATAAGTTAGAAAGAAATAAATAATGCAATTATCAAGATTAGGGTAGTCCAACTTGTGCATGCATAAGATAATCGAATCTCTAGGTTGATCCCTCTATGTCTCTAACACGCTTAGTAGTTGTGGACTAATCAGGTCCACATGGCGTTCATAACCTACTAACGCTAATGGGTTGAACTAATCTCAACAAAATTCAAATCGGTGTCAATTCCTACCTCTTCACTTATTTACCTATTTTAAACCACCTAGAATGTTTAATATTAGGACAAGTCTCCATCAATTAAAAACTTAGCAAGCAAATACATTATTTTCCTTAGAGTGCGTTCTCTTGCTCATTGAACGATGATGCACGATAAGAAGGAGTTAATGAAACTGATTTGCATGTTTTTCTTACATTTCTATGTCAACCCTTCTTGCAAAAGAAACGTTGAGTTACCATCGACTTCTGATTCATAAAATGAAGCTCAATCGATAAGCATACAAAAACAAGTGTTTACCATTTCGTCATTTTGAGTCAGTATGTTCATGAAGCAAGTAATAAAGGACATTGCTCGATACCAAACTTATCACAGTTAAAAACTATGCACGTTCTTAATGCTTATTTTAAAATTAACAAAACATGATGGAAATGGTCAAAAAATTCAAGAGTGGAAACGTGAGTTTTTATCTGTCAGATTCGATCATGCGCCACTCAACTCAACTGTCAGAATCTCATGACTAACGATCAAATCCTTCGCCGATCAGAATTATCAGAAAATAATCGTATTACTACATTCTTCCATTCTTTATCATAATCAAACTAAACGAGTAAGGACAACTACTAGCACTTTGCATCGTGTTATTCCCCACTTTTGTTGTCCATAAACACTTCATGTGTGATCCTCTTCAATGCGCCGGCGTACTATTAATGATCAGTAACGCCGCATTGTTTCTTTTTCTGGTCACATATGATAAAAGTTTGGAAACAGTACAATTGACATTGACTTCTTACTTACAAATAAAACTTCAAAGAGAGATTTGCATACGAGTCTCTCAAGTGTAGCACATCTCATCAAAATAAAAATGTGGTTGGAGTCACTGGGAAGCTACTCTCGCATCGTCGTCTGAGTAACAATCGTCCCATAGTTATTTCACATACCCTACCTCATTTAAGTAGCGAACTCATCTGCACTTGGCCTAGGCACTAGTGAGAGGAACGACCATCTTGGCCGTTTTCCTGAAATCTAATTTTGGCAGATCACTCGACTTCATGACCTCTCACTCATAGTTGATACTTACTAGTCATGCCTTCATAACTTCAAGACAGATACCGGGCAAATACAATTCTCACGTGACAGCCGGTACCTGATTTGGTCACTCTCTCGCACTTCTACTTGATAAGAATATTAGTAACAGTAGCAACAATGCAGACCGCACGAAGAAATATGTGATATCCAAGAAAAAAAAAACGACATCATTGCTCACTTGCGTCCCTGAAGAAGCTTAAGCCTTAGTCTTGCCATCAATGACTGTCTTATGACACTTCAGCATCTATACACACAACACTATGGCTTAAATGATAGAATGCGACGTCAATAAAAAAATTCTCACACAACACGTTAACGAATGTCTGATTTGCATCATTCGTGTGTCGTTAATCATACCTTGCTCGTACTTCAAGAGAAAACGTTGCCCGAAGGTTACCCTACTCGTAACTTACAGCGTCGTCCTCTATACTCGCCTTGTCATCTTGTGGACAACAAGCGACTCAACCTTTCCTCCTTCTTTACTCACCAAAACACAAGTGAAAGTGAAGTCGATCATCGCTTGTAGTCCAATAAAGGGTGTCCGTGCAAGCAACCTCAACCATGCGTTCAATGAATGTCTGATTCCTTTTATATGCGCTCACTAATGGTGTTCTTAGTTGCTCGTTCTTTCTCATTTTGTCATGACATGAACGAAGTTGACAGGAAAATCAGGTAAGGCGAGTCGAATGAAAATGTAGATGATAACGACTTCAGGAAGTGTGCATCTCTGCAATCACTTTCAAGATATGACCGCTATCACCCACGCTGGAGTTAATGACCCGTATACGTCAACTTTACTTTCTCTACGGCTTACAACCACCTCATGGACTCATTGCGTTTGTTAGTAGCGTCATGCCTTGAGCGAGGGAGGTGACGTCAACTAAATTGTCTTCACGTTGTCGAGCGCTCGGTCCTGCAGGGGGACCCTCCCGGCCGCGGCACGCAGGATTTGTGCAGAATTTTTTCGTTGTAGAGCTTTCGTCGCTCCAACCGAGTACGCCAACCATACCTCTCGCGAAGCCCTACGACAGGATAGGGTCACGCAAGGTACAACTTACCTCTGCCCGAGGGGTTGTCACCACCCTTGGACATGCGTATCCCTGCCGAGCTACCGAACCACGTGCAACGCTTCTCAGTTGCAATCGCAGAGGTGACCTAGTCGAGGGCGTTTCTCGTACGTTGTAGCATAGAGGGTACGTTTAGTTGAACGCCTTAATCAGACCAGTACACTGTCACACTTTTTCCGGTCCGACCACTTTTGACGACCAGAAAGCCAATAGGTTGTCACATAGGATTTTGAAGACTTTGGCATTAATTAATTTAAGCAAATATGTCGTGTGCGTTAGGCTTCGAGCGAGACCCTTTAGTTACGGTCTTCGCCGGTCTCCGGTGTCGAGCGCATCAGTCCGGCACCGCGCAAGGCAGCGCGGGACCCTCCCGGCCGCGTCACGCAGGAGTTGGTTTATTCCTTCGTCGCGAATACACATGGAGCTTCCGCAAGCCGCTCCGGCCGAGTGCGCCAGCCATACCTCCCTCGAGCCCCTACGACAGGATAGGGCCTACGCGAGGCACGACTTACCTCCACCTTACGGGAGTTGTCACCTCCCTTCGGTGGGCGTATCCCCACCGAGCTACCAGTCCATAATACGAAAGCTGATCAGTTGCAATCGCAGAGGTGGACCGAACGAGGGCATTTCTCGTTCGCTGTAGCATAGGGGGTACACGCGGTAATACGCCTCTATTAGACCCGCACGTGAACCGACATCTTGGGAGGCTATGATGGTGTACTATGTAGTGCGCATAATCAAGCGGTCTCTCGTGGATTCGAGTACCGCTTATGACGCTCAAGTGTCAGACTCGAAGTGTTGTGAGAGTCTGATTCCTCACGGATATTGCACGGCTGAAGGAATAGTCGTGCAGCCGCCACGAGACCTCCGGCCTTTGATCTAAGCGTCTCGGTAAGCAAGGCAAATAGGCTTTGCACGGGGGCAGATTCCTTCCTTGCAGAGTCTAGGGCTTGGGATGTCCTGGACAAGGGCCTTGAATCCCGGTCCATGACCAACGTCCAACTATAAAAATCTTCTAAAAAGCAAAGGATAAAAGAGGGTTTTCCTTTTCTCTCAAACGCATAATATGTTTAACCCTTACGCGCGGTCGCAATAGGCCGCACGAAACACTCGAGACACATATATATAGAGGGTTATTAATATAGGACGATCACTTCTCACAGTCATAGTGAGACTCCTCTCAGCCATATATGTATGTAATCGCAGGCAGTCACATCCTGAGTCCGAACCACAATTATACCTGCAATCACATCAAGATTCAACAAAAGTCCACGCACTTCACGGGGTCAACTTCAACCATTTTCTATGCTCATATCCCTCGCGTTAGCCACACAAACCTCACTCTTGTGCAACTCCCCAAAATAAATACTCAGTACTTTTGTTAAATGGCTATTCAATAAAGTCCGGGTGAAAAACACAATGAAACAGTTCAAACCACAGGGCTAAAGCCTTTAGGTTAAGTGGCAAGAGTAGATTGGAGTTGAATCGTTAACCGACAAATCGGCAACCGACCTGTTATAAGTGATACCAGTAGATGATCCTCGTAGGATCAAGTTGAAACTAGTCCAAATCCTGAATCAAACGATCAAGAGGACCTGTAACACATGACAGGCCAATCCCAAAGCTAAAATTATAAGTGTATGGAGAATACAACTTCATAACACATTCTCACCCAAGACCCTCCTAATTGACTAAGTTTGAATCTACCTTTAAGCAGTGCCTAAAGCAAAGGTAAGCCCTGACATAATCTGCGGGGTTTTTGTAAGCAGTGCCTAAAGCAAAGCTGCCTAACACATTCTCCATGAACTGTAACAACGACGGCTCGATCTGCAGTTCTGTCCTCTCTCTAGCGGAGGAACTGAAGAAATCGAGTTACCCGACTACAGTAGTCATCTCTGGCCTGAAGTGGATGTGCAGGCGTGACAAGAGACCCCTATGGATCATGCTGCAGAAAGTTGTTGAGTTACTGTACATGGGTAATCGGCGACAAAGAAGATGAGGTCCGCCTGCCTAGGCTATCCCTGTCAAGATTTGCGTTTTGACCCATTCTGAATACATGGTCGCAAGTAACATGCTGCTGTTCCCTCGGTTTTGCAGGAAAGCCCAGCAGGCTGAGTGCCTTTTGCGCGAATGAATCTGCATATCCTTTTGTTCATATATCATGTTTGTCCGTACCTGTATGTAACCTCCGTTTCAGAGGAATATA
>BFEA01000001.1:12291174-12340455 GCA_003427395.1 Chara braunii
TTTGCGCGAATGAATCTGCATATCCTTTTGTTCATATATCATGTTTGTCCGTACCTGTATGTAACCTCCGTTTCAGAGGAATATACAGGTATGGACTTGAAATTTTTCTCTATTTTCTACAAATTCAGTAGGTGCCATGGGATCTGGCGTGCCTTTGTGCGCGGATAAATCCGCTTATCCTTTTGAGTCTGGGTGGAGTCTGTACCTGTATGAAACCCCCTTGTCGTGGGATATACAGCTATGGACCATAATTTTCTCTAATTTTCATAAATTAGTGGGTAGAGGTACCAAGAGATCTGGCTAGTTGTACATGTATGTAACCTCCTTTCGTGGGAATATACAGGAGCTGACCGAAAATTTTAGCTGTTTTAGAAAAGTAAGAAAAAGTGTCGGACCGAAAGCGGAGGGCGCGCACCGAAATGCTTGTGTAGGCTTAGCATAGAACGAAGTAGTATATTATGATGAGTAGAGAAAAGTAAATCCTCAATCTGAGTGGCGTGATGAGTGAAAGGGTTGAGTTATCCTGACGGATGACGCCAGGGATGGTGAGAAGGAGATAACGACGCCATGATATTAAAGCTCATGTTATCTTCTTCTTCTTTATTATTGTCATTTGTGTAACCTTTCTCTCTCATGGACATCACCCTTAGTTTCAACCCTGCCGTGGCTCGGTAACGAGACTAAGGTGCCGTTTTCACGTAGGTGAATCCGCGCTTACCCGTCGTGATTTATTTCCTTTGTTACCCATTTAGGTAACTGCGTGCTAATCGCTATCGGTGTTTCCTTGCTTTCCCTTTATTTACTGCGATTTGGTTGTTATATCGCGATACTTTGCCACTGATAATTGCTCAATTTTACCGAGCTTGTTGTATAGGTGTGTGTCCTTTTATTTTATTTGTATGAATGTCATCACGTACTAAGTAGATATATACCCCGGGAATCTGTTTTTTTTTAGTCTCGCTCCGCTACCCGCTTTCCTTCCTCCGGGAAATGGAGATCCGATTGTTCCTATGAGATTTACTGCGCTTGCTTCAATCACTTCGGAAGAACGCTGTTGCTACTTCGAACTCCTCGCCGGTTTTGGGGCTGGGTGCAGTCTTGCGTCACTTGTTTTCTTAGGCCTTATGTACGGGAAAGGGAGGAGAAATAAGGGTGGTACAGGACTAGGGAAGTGGTCGAACGACGAGCGTTACTGGATGACGGGAACACGAGTAATAGCTACGGCTAGAATGGCAGGCGGTCGGCGTATCCCGGGACGAATTCGGCTCCGGCAGGAAACCCACCCCCACCCCCACCAGGGATTGCCCCGATCGCCCCTATTGCAACTTACGGAACTCCACACGCTCCTATGCCGGCGCAGGCTCCGACTGTACAGTACCAGGTTCCCCCCAGTCACTGGGGTGGACAACAATGGCAATGGCCCGGACTATGGGGCGCTTTGCAATCACCACCGGTGCAGGTGGTGCAACCCGCCCCTCCTCCTCTTACTATTCTAAGTCTCTCTGCTCCTCCTCCTCGTCCCCCTCCACCTCCACCTCCTACGCATGCTTCCAATCCGCCCGCGCAGCAAGGGCAAACCAGAAGTGGCCACGCTGGTGGCGGGAAAGGGTCTGCGGCAAACGCGTTCCCGGGACCAGGTAACCGTGCCTACTTCACAAAGGAATATATGGACATTCTTGAGAATATCAAGATGAATAAGGCTCTTGAAGGTGCGAAGAAGAAGATTGCGGCTCCGAGACAGCGCCCCCTGAAGATCGTGGGGATCCCGGAAGAATCCAGTCGATCTGGATCAAGATCGACTGACAAGACCGATGAAATGAAGGCCTGGTGTCTTCTACTCTCAGCGATTCGCTCAGGTTGATAACGGCGAAGTTGGAAGAAGTGGATAAGAAGCCCAATATTTTCGCCGCTGAGAAAGCCCAGTTGGAGATGCTGTGGAAAGCGAAGGCCGCAGAGTCAGACGCAGGTGGGAACAAGGATGGGAGTAAAGATAAGGAAGCATCAAGCAGTGAGAAGAGGAAGAGAGCAGTGGCGCGCACCCCGCTGGAGAATTCACCATCCGCTGCGCGTGCAAAGCGCCGATCACGTGGGAGTTCGAAGTCCCGACCGAAGAGGATCGAGATTTCATCAGATGAGGAGGCTGGCGGCAGCGTGAAACAGAATCTCCAGCCTAAACTGGAGAACAACAGCGAATTGGCCGACATCAAGAGGATGCTGGTGGCGCTGATGCAAGGGATAGGCGACACGAAGGGTAAGGCGAAGGTGGTCGAACCAACTCCTCCTGAGCCTATTGTTACGGAGGCTGGGGCGAATGAAGATGTTGACCTCGCTCAGAACTCCACGCCTGCCGAGGAAGAAGAGGATGATGAGGGTGGCCTTGCTGCTTACATGAAGGTGCGTGGGGAGTATTACAGCTCGTTGCACTACACTAGAGTGCAGGAGGTATGCAAGGAGAAGGGGATTCAATACTTTCGTAAGGATATGGGGGTGTGGGAACTTGTCAGGCGCGATGTGCAAGAGTACGCAGATCTCCTCAAGGAAGGGAGAGTCGAGCCATCGACGAAGAAAGGACCAGATGCTGCTGTTGATGAGTCATCTGCATCGGACTCTGACAATGTGAAGGGAAACTGAACCTATGCAGTTTGAGGTCGCTTGTTCGGCTGACCCGAAGAATCATACGGTTGAAACACGATGACTCCTGGAGACAAGTTTTAGACAGTATTCACCTTCTTATTATAGTCCTGGCATGTCTGCTCGATGCTATAGTATGGGGAAACGCCTACGTTGCGTACTGGTTACGAATGTCCCGTGCTGACTGGGATCGGTTACTTAACGCCAATTGCTGTGTTTATGTTGTTATGTCATTAACTCACAAATTGGTTTATGTGGGAAAGACAGTTCGTCCACTGCGAGAGCGCTGGGCAGAACACCGACGGTCGACCCGAGGGGATAGCAAACAGCGAATCCACTCGTGGCTCCGAAAGGTCGGGGACGATCACTACGTTCCTATCCCGATCTGGTTCGAAAACACCTCGGCGATTGAAATGCTAGAATAGGCCGTCATCAAGGGTTGTAATCCCGGTCTAAATGCACGTGGCAAAAATAAACAGCGTCGTAGCAGGAAACCTCGTGGTAAACAGCGGAAAGGTAAAAAGGTAGGACTGTCCCCGTCAACTATTTATGAACCACTTTTGTTCACATGCTTTGACATTGATGTGCATTGCGAACCGGACTTACTTTGGATCTTGAAATCACTTGAGAAGAATAAGAAACGTCGTGGTATTCTGGTCCACAACAAAGCTGGGGCAAGATGGTAAAAAGCTTCGCGTCTTGTTGTGTTGCTATTTGGGTTTTCAAAAATAAGGATGAATGGGGACAATCTTCTACTAAAAGATGTGAAGGATCGTATTGAACAAGGGGTTGAATGGCTGATCGTCGAATTATTCCGCACTCGAACAAAATTTGAATTGAAGAAAAGCGAGTTGATTGCCTTGCTCCGCGCCCCTTGGAAGAGGCGGGATTTGTATAAATGTGACTTGAATGAACATATTGAGCTCAACAATGCTGTAAAACTCATTAACCAGGAACGTAGTCGACAGATTGTCTGGGGCATACTTACCAATGTTTTTAAGAAGAAATTTGGTATTAATCCTCGTGTTAACATTACCGTAAAAATTTCATATTGCATGACTATTGATAAGGCATGTGTGGTCACGCAGCTAAGAAATTGGATTAGAAGCGAAGTGCTTCCTACGTCACTGGCTGACCTGTATGCTAAGAGAACCCGGACCGTGTGGCTCAAAGCAAAATCGGTCGGGGACCTCCTGCATAACCAGGGTCTTTGCACAAAAAAACAATCTTGTGTGCGCTTGTGCGGACCTTGACTTGCCTTGTAGTAACGGGCACGTCGCAGTCAAGCTGAGTGAAGTAGATGATATCGATGCTTTCCTTTCGAATGCTAAGAATATTCCCTTTCCTGGGAAGTTCGTTGTTAAAGATGGATTGAACATGGCTTGTAATGAAGCCTTAGGATGTTTGTGTAGGATGGGGATCGCTATCCGTCCTTTTAGGATTGACTGTGTCACTGCTTGTAGACCTGGAATAAAAAAAACCGTTTGGGTGTGTCTTAGTGGAATACGTTCTGGGTGTGAAACATGCGTTCTCCGGTCTAGTGATGTCTCCTCTGGATCGGAACTCGAACGAAACTTGGATTGAATATCCTTGGCGGTACGACGAAGGACTAAAAACAATGTTTTGCTGAATGAGAACTATGAGGTTGTGGATACTGACAAATGCAATTTGTTGCGCCATATGAGGGAAAAATACGTTGAATCTGGTTTCTCAGACATAGCAAAATGAGACTCGAGCGGTGTCTTGCAGCATGCCTACATCATGGCAAAAGATAAAGACAAAGAAAGAAGAAGACCCATTGTCCCTTCTTTTTTGAGTCATTTTCGAACTGCTGCCAGTGTGCTTTCCCTGGGATTGAATGAACTGGTGCGTCGAGTTAAGGTTCCCCACTTTAACTTGAGGTCACTAAGCGGTGTTATGGAAGAAATTAACTCCGTGAATGAGAGTTGTCAGAAGAACTTGAAGCTCAAAGTCATAGCGCGTTCTTATGACATTAAGGAGATGTTTACACAACTCCCTCACGCCGACATACGGTGTGCTGTGGAATGGATTATTAGCCTCTTCTCTGAAAAGAACGTGAAATGGCTAAGGTTTAACCTACGGAAGAAACTTGTAACCTTTGGGAAATCACACGGAGAGGCAGGTTGGAAATCAATGAGGGTAAACCTGCTTGGGAAATTAACTAGCTTCCAGCTCGACAACACGTTCTTTCTTGTCGCCGATCGGGTACTGCGTCAGAAAAACGGGATCCCCATGGGAGGTCGTGCTAGCCCACCGCTTGCGTGTGTTATGTGCATGTGTGTCAAATATAAGTTCATCAAAAACCTGGGTTCCGATGCTAACTTCATAAGGGGAAAACGATACATTGATGACTTGTTACTCCTGGCACAATGCGACACCAACGATCGTACTAGGATTGAAACAAAGTTGGATTCGATCGAGGACTGCTACCCTGATGGGTTGAAACTAGAACGCACCGACGCTGGGAACGGGATCCTCGATTTCTTGGAGACTCGTATTGTGGTTACTAATGCGTCACCAGCAGTAATGTTGTCACATAAGTTCAAAAACGCTAGGACGATATGGTCCGCATGAAATCTGCGACTGTGGACATACAAGGATTTTGATTCTTTTGGTCCAAAGGCGGCAAAATTTGCTATTGTCGCCAACACCATCCTACGGATCTCTATGAACTGTAACAACGATGGCTCGATTTGGAGTTTTGTCCTCTCTCTAGCGGAGGAACTGAAGAAATCGAGTTACCCGGCTAAAGTGGTCATCTCTGGCCTGAAGTGGATGTGCAGGCGTGCCAAGAGACCCCTATGGATCATGCTGCAGGAAGTTGTTGAGTTACTGTACATGGGTGACCGGCGACAAAGAAGATGAGGTCCGCCTGCCTAGGCTATCCCTGTCAAGATTTGCGTTTTGGCCCATTCTGAATACATGACCGCAAGTAACATGTTGCTGTTCCCTCGATTTTGCAGGAAAGTCCAGCAGACTGAGTGCCTTTTGCGCGAATGAATCTGCATATCCTTTTGTTCATATATCATGTTTGTCCGTACCTGTATGTAACCTCCGTTTCAGAGGAATATACAGGTATGGATCTGAAAATTTTCTCTATTTTCTACAAATTCAGTAGGTGCTATGGGATCTGGCGCGCCTTTGCGCGTGGATAAATCCGCCTATCCTTTTGAGTCTGGGTGGAGTCTGTACCTGTATGAAACCCCCTTGTTGTGGGATATACAGGTATGGACCATGATTTTCTCTAATTTTTATAAATCAGTGGGTAGAGGTACCAAAGGATCTGGCCAGTTATACCTGTATGTAACCTCCTTTCGTGGGAATATACAGGAGCCGACCGAAAATTTTAGCTGTTTTAGAAAAGTAAGAAAAAGTGTCGGACCGAAAGCGGAGGGCGCGCACCGAAATGCTTCTGTAGGCTTAGCATAAAACGAAGTAGTATATTATGATGAGTAGAGAATAGTAAATCCTCAATCTGAGTGACGTGATGAGTGGAAGGGTTGAGTTATCATGGCGGACGACGCCAGGGATGGTGAGAAGGAGATGAGGACGCCATGATATTAAAGCTCATGTTATCTTCTTCTTCATCATTATTGCCATTTGTGTAATTTTTCTCTCTCACAGACCCTGGCATAATCTCCCCTATACTTCTGGATCGTCAGAACCGCCACCTGTCAAAATATAACCTATTTCCCTTAACTAGGAAAATTTCGGCATCGCTTCCCGTAGGAAAAGTGTCTTTCTTAAATTTATATCAGACTGAATATGAAACCAGAAGTAACCTTCAACGTTTCAAAGTCCAATTTTGTCTAACTCCTTGATTTAACAAAAATTTGGGCAACACTCCCTTTAGAAAAGGAGATTTTTCAGATTTTTACTAAGTCATATATAAACTTTAGACAAGTTGAACTTTGACAAGTCAAAATTTGACTAACTCCTTGGATCTGCAGAAATTTCGGCAGCGCTTCCCGTAGAGAAAGTAGCTTACCAAAATTTATACAAAGCCAAGTATAACAAAAGATCCTAAAAAATGCAAAAATTGATCTAAATAAAATAAACTTAGCTCAGAAAAATGCAGAAATTGAACTAACTCTTATCGCTCTAGCACGCGGCGAACAACTAAAGTAACTACCTGCCAAACTGAAACTTAGACTAAGAAGTGATCTCACTCAGCCACATCCAATACCAGACCAAAAAGGTAAGTACTCTCACCATCCCGGAGTATACCTGAATCAAACAATAGTTCATAGTCTTTCAATGATTTAGTCCTTTATACCCAACTTACATAATGTGTAAAGTCAGGTCATCCAATCTTATGGAACATGCCTAACTCAGCCATTGAGTATACACGAACAGGCTGAACAACTACTTATCGCTTTCGTTGGGCATGTGACTAAGTCATTCATCTTAGAAACAATGCTTAGTCACCCTGAACTGTTTAAATAACCAAGTTGTATATACCTCTCTAAACTTAGTGTTCAAAAACTGGGCGTAGGACTGGGTCATTCATCTTAGAAACAAAGTTCAACCTGCCCAAAGTTACCCTCAGTTATATTCTTAATTATAGTTTCTTCAAGTTTATGATAAGCTATAGTCAGACCACCCAATCTTATGGGACCCTGTCTGACCAGCCTGTTCTTAGACAGAGTAGTAATAAGATATAGCCAAATTATAACCTTTCGGGTTCCAGCATGTGCAAGGCTTTGGGCCAGACCATCCAATCTTATGAAACTTGTCTGGTCCTCTGCCAGGTTCGTTCTTCTCTGGTTCAGTTGTGTGTGGCATGAGTCCAAGGATATCCAATCTTATGGAACATGCCTCGCCCCCAACCAAAGTTACTCCCTCGGAACAAAAGCAGGAAGAGGCTGGGCCATCCAATCTTATGGAATTTGCTAAGACCCCCTCGCTCAGAAACTAACGAAACAGAGTAAAACCCAATTAAACAAGGCAACCAAGCCATCCAATCTTATGGAACATGCTTGGCTCCTGAAAGTCAATCACAATTAAACCCTTGCAAGTCAGAGCAATCAATTCGAAAAATAAATTATGGAACAGTGCCTGACCCTATAAGATTCATTCAAACCTCAAACAAAACTGCCTTTCTCCCCCCTTTCCCCCTGATGCAATCCCTTTGTTACAATCTGCTTTCAGACAGACAAACAAAACTGAAACTGCCATTATACATACTTTCCTTTACTTAATCTGATTTGAGTCCTGAAAGTCAAACTAAAGTCAAAGTAGGGCTGCATACAATACACTCAGTCAGATACATAGAAAGATGTATACATAGGGGTTATACGGGGTTTATAAGGAAAAGCAATGATTACCTCTGAGTTCCCTGCCTCCAGAACTCCTCCTGAGTTCCGGCAGGGCTCCCGCAATCAGTGGGTGGACTCCTCACAGAGTCTTGGCGCGGATTACGGGTTGCAATCCCGCCTGCCGCCTTCCTCTCAGAACAGGACTAGACTTAGAATAAGAAAGGCAGAAGGAGAGAAGTTCAGACGCTCGGATCCAAGAAGGGTGCACTCAGACTCGCGTAAGAGGGCCTTGAATCCTTAACGTGCCTGAGGGCCTCGCAATGATGACCGAGTCGCAGCGAAGATGGTCAAACTGGAGTCGAATCGTCGACTGTCGACCTTCTGACGACTCTCCAAATCACTACAACATCTCCGCTGTTGACTTCCGGATGATCCTCCCATTCGCAGAAAGACCCCTCCTCCCAACGACTTAGCTTTTCCGCCCAGTTCGCCACCCAAGTGCTTTATCTATGGGTGACCTCGCACCCACGTGACTTGTCTTTAGCCACTCTATGCCGCAGGACGAGCAGCACCTCGGCCAGTAGCTAAGCATGTACCTTCGCAATCGGTCTGCTGCTATCTCAGTCAATAGGATTGGTGTGTCAGTCGATGGTTAACGTTATAGCCTCGTTCCGCTTGTCAACCGCCCCCTTACTTGTCAACCAGGCAGATCACTCCAGCCAAAAGTCAAAGCTCCTTCTCTGTTTGTTCCTCGACTGCCGTGATGGCCACCCGTGGGGGGTTTCAATCGCTCCCCACCGCAATGCCGGTCACAGCAACCCATGCTCGCAGGCACCCCACGTCCAACAAGGGGGGCGACAACACAGTCGCCGTCGACCCCTGCCCAGACGGGAGCGCACGACTTCCCCTCGTTCTCATTCGTGCCTCTCCCTCGTCTTCCTGCTGGTTCTTCCTCAACGCCCCTTGCTATTTCGGCCCCATGGCCGGATAGACACGTAAGGGCCAACAGGTAAGCTCACCGGTCCCCAGTTCTCGAACCTTGCTAGTTCGATCGATGGCACAAACAGTCCCCCAACTAACCAGCGAATCTCCTACCTTGTTACCGTCTTCTACTGCTTCGCCCGACTGAGTGGGCAGCCCCCTCGCCCAATCAAAGTGCAGCGGGTTGGCAGGGATCTCCTGCCATCACGTGCTGCCCAAATGGTAAGCTTGCCCCATTGCCACCAGCTTCGGTTCATCCCGTTTCGCCAGTTCGTCTTTTCGAGGTAAGTCCTCTCTCCCTCTCTCTCTGCACGTGCGCTTATTGCAAAAGGCCGTGCCTCACATGAATATGCACAAAGAAACAGAAAAATGAATCTAACGCGGAAAGATACATCTTTGCTTTCGAGCACCCCCCTTGCGCAGTCCGTTTTGTCTCTGCATGCACGTGGTGCGCCTTCCCGTCCGGGTTCGGACCCCTCTTCGTTACCCCTTCGCGCAGTGACTTCCTCTACTAACACCTCCTTCGTTAACTTTTGTCCTAAACTAACCGTGGAATCAAGATCGCCCTAATCTAAAACACTAGAAATGAAATCTCACTCGCCCGTTTCTATCGGGAAACGGGCGCAAAACCACCTCTTCTTCTTTCTTCTACCATAGCCCAGCGCACTGACTTCCTCAACTAACTCTAATCCTACTGACTCATTCCTAAAACTAAAGCTACTATCACGCTCGCCCGGCCAACAACCCTCAGTTTAGAACCTCTGCTCGCCCGTTTTCATCAAGAAACGGGCGAGTTTCACAACCTGCACTCCCGCCATAGTCGCTTCTCCCGATACCTCCGCGCACTGACTTTTTCGACTAACACTTATCCTACTAATCTACTGCCAGATCTAACCACGGATTCTGATTCGCTGGCCTCTAAAACCCCAACTTCGACCTCCCCCTCGTCCGATTCCTTGGAGAATCTCGTATACTATCCCTTTTTTCGTTGCGCCCTGCCTACTTCCTTCATAGCCTCCCTCCGAACGAATCCGGCGCAGAAACGCGCCCGGATTCATCCGTTTTTCTGATCCCTCCTCCAAGCTGCTCCGGTGCTGGTCGTCACTCTGCTAGCGCCTGCGTCCGACAGCACGCTGCCTGTCTCTCCCGTTGCTGCTAGTGCAGCCCAGCCGGTCGCAGCAGCCCCACAACACCCAGCGCCTGGCCACACTACGGCCTGTCTCCCTTGCTACCCCGCACCCCGCCCTTTCCTACTGCGCAAGTACCCAGCGTCGAATGCTGTCTAGGTTCATTCGCCCTCCTCCGAGCCTTCGCCTCCCCGCTCGTCCTCTGCAGCGCTGTCACCCCGCCCACTATCGCTCAGCGATGCCCGTCGGCCCTGTCTCAGCGTTCCGCCCGTTACTACGCAGCACCGCCCCTTCAGCCCCATTGCCTATCTACTTCTGCCCGCGGCTGCCTGGTGCGCTATCCCCTTCAGCCCCATTGCCTATCTACTTCTGCCCGCGGCTGCCTGGTGCGCTATCTACTCCATCCGCGGCAGCCCGGTATTACCCGGACGGACCCACGCCCGTTACTCACTGGTGCCCATAGGGGGAGGGGACCGGGGAGCAGGCACAGTGACTGGCCCATCGAAACAGCCTGGCCCTGATGCCTACCGGTTGGCACCTGGCCGGCACCGCCCATCTGCCGTAGCAGGCACCGCTCTTGCCGATGGTCGCAGTGCCCGCATGGCTCCTTATTGGAGGCTCGGGCACGAGCGTGGCTGCTAAGGGCTCCTTCTGAATACCACATATCCCACTCGGACCCTGGCCGCGCCGTGGTCCTCAGCCACGGTGTGATGGAGGACCTTTACCCGCACCCCGAACACGCGAACCCGTTGAACGGGGCCCACGCTCAAGGTCCCTGACTGCCGTGGCGGCCGCTAAGTCCGACGTCGCCTCCAAGTCAACGGCATGCCGGAACATAAAATAAAATTTAATCAATCTAGAAAAAAATGTCGTCGTCGGAAAACGACAAACGATTAAGAAAGACCGCTAGTACCGTTCTGACGCCGCCATCGGCAGAACCAAGGGGAATAAACCCCACCGGGCCCTCAACCCCTCGCCCCGCCCGCGCCACTTTGACCCCTGCGTCGTCGCTCGCTCAACCTCGATCCCTAAATCTCCTTGACGAAAGTCTAGTACTGCAACCAATAGCGCTAGGCCCACGGCTGAGTCTAACTTTGGCGGACACCTAAATAAACGGACACTGCGCAACGCGCCAATCTACCGGAACGTTTTAACCCTGCACATCGGCCTATCGACCGAACCGTCGACCGCCAACCTCCACGCCCACCGCGCAACTATACCGAATCATGCCGTCGTCGACGTCGTCCCCTGCATGCATGCGCTAGCCATAGGTAAGTGCATTAGCCAACGAGACATAATCTTTTTAATCCCTATTTAATCAGGAGAAGAGTTCCGCCCGGCGATCACGCCGACTCTTCGGTCATCAACAAAAAGATCACGAGCGCCTTAAATCCGCACGCCCACACACTCTTTATTCTAGTCAACCACCAAGCCGTCGTAAGCCACAGACGACGACGCACCTCGCGCGGAATACTTAAATTTTAAACCAAGCCTATTTTCTGTCGCATGCAAAAACCAGGGCGGATACCCTTGTAAGGGTATTCGCGCCGACACAGGTCTTATAATGTTTTTGCTATGATTTAGAACAATGAAGATCATGCAAATAATAATTATGAATTTCAAATATGTCATGCATATATTAACTTTATCAATTTACAAATTTTGAGAACTGTGACAAGATCATCAAGAAGCATACTCTCAAGCAAAATCAATGCAAACAAATCAGGATAGACTGACTCAAGGCAAAAAAAGATAAATTAGGGAAGGTGAAAACTCATTATAATCTTAGAAAATACAGATGAAAAGACATAGCCAACACTCGTGAAGATTCCTCACTCATCCCTCTGAAGTCTCATCCTCAACCTCTCGTTTGACTATGCATTTCTTGAGCCTTGAGTTGTATACGTACTTCCTGAGATTGTGCCATAGAAACATAGAGCCACATGTAGCCTGCAAGTTCTAAATATGTTCATTCGAGACTAAAGACACGGAAGTCAAGCATGATACAAAACTCCTCCTATAGAGTTGGAAGATATGGCTTGGATAACATCCCTCGTCTTAGATGTCGATACTCTAAGGGTTCGGTCACTGCCTCGTGGTCGATCTCTGCAAGTGAGATATACCTCTTTAGCAAATCAACCAGGTCACCCCAACAACAGTCATCTGTGATAAGGAAGGGAACCGAAGGCCTATGATAGTCTGCATAGAGCTTGGGTCCGAAGCTACGGATTAACTTTGCTCCACTCTCATCAAATTCACGCTCTCTTTCCTCTAGATATTTGGCAGTTGAGATCCAGACTGAATCAAAGTGTTTATGGGTCTCCTTGCCTTTCTTCACATATATCCTTAAGTCATGAATAGTACCTCATGCAAACTCATTGAGGACAACGAAGATTAACATATTTTATTGTTTGAAATCGACTGCACTGACATATTGATTCTGGAGAATCATTCGAAGCATTCTGGTTGATATTAGTCAATATAGACTCATCGACTGGAAAAGACTGAAATGTATTAATGTGCAAAGGTCGATACTGAATTTGGTCGCAATGTCTTTTAATAAAAATTATGTCCGATTGATGTTGATCCTTGAGATAATTAGAATGACTGAATAACGATTGATATTGATCGAAAATTACCGACAACTCCTTAGATGGCTTAATGTTGTTGAATTAACAAGGTACTGAATGTTGATCACTTGATAGCAGAGCATTGATAAACGACACAGATTATTAAATGACACTTGACGATAAGTGCATTGGCAAAGGCTTTGAGAAAAAAGTCTGAACACTTTTACACTTTTTCGAACTTCACCCTGGCTTGCTCGGTCATTTCTAGGGAAGAGTAGACACTGTACGATTTTTCGTTTGACCCATGAAAGAAGATCACATACTCTATGAACTTCTGGTCCTTCACTAGCCCGAGTGCCCTTCCCCTCATCAATTTTACACAGAACAACACGTCATCAATAACTCGACACCCACAATTTTCAATTCTATCTCGGTAGAGAGTGACAGACATAACAAGAATATCCTTACTATGCATAACTCTCCCTTATATCTGGCTATCAGAACTTGTGAAATAATCAACTGAGAATGAAGAATCGTTTCCTTTGCCTTGTTGCCTAAGGACACAAAAATAAAGGTGTTGTTGATGGTCACACTTAAGATCAGTTATTTGGTTTCTCAACTGACAACTAACAAACCTCTATTTGACAAACATTATAACGTCGAGGCTCTCTGCTCTCGTATGTACTTGAGGGCTTGACAAAGTCGTTCACAGTTGGACTCAATAGGAGTTGCATAACTCTCAACCCCATACAACTATTGTCATGTCCTGCATGTGTATTGCATGGTGGTGTTGCATAACAGTCTCATTTATGTTAATCAGACTAGTTGAATTACTGAAAGGCTAATAATGATTTGAGGGACAACCTACGCTCGAGTATTATACATCATATCACTAAATAGTATAGAGAGTACCACAGGTTGCTATTTCAAGTTTGTGTACGTCACAAGAAAGAATGACGGGGCGTTCTCTTTATTCGTATACGACACACGGTTTTCAAGTGTAACAGTTCTTAGACTGAGCGGCAAACGCTGGGCTTAAAATTAAAATCAATGCTAACATCTAGTGAAAAGAACTAATAGGTGTGTGATTGGGTGTTAAGTGTTAATCCTGTTCAAAACAGTGCCACACATACACCACTCCAGATCTCACTCACAACATACAAACCCGGATAAGTTTTCGGAACTTTTCTCACAGACAGACATTGTTGTGAATAATGCAAAGGTCATCGCTAATAGCGAACATCAACCTCGTAGTGCGCTGAGTACAACAATTAGAGTATCTCACTTGAGTAATACACTATCACCTATAATAATTGCTTGCTTATAAATTGTTCACTCGAAAAACGAGAGGGAAAGACATTTGGACGCAGCTAGCTTAACCAATCTGTGAGCTTATGTGTTGAGCTTACCAAATTTCGAACCATAGGCCAAATTTTTCAAGGATTTAAAAGTTAACTTTAAATGTTTTAATCAGATGTACTCGAACAAAGAGGCTTGATCATTAGTTGGATATATATCAACTCCCATCGAAACGAATCTGTTATTTTTCAGATTTTGTCATCGGAGTTTAAAAAATGACTCAAGTAATACATAAGAACTAGTTAATTTACTCATTGGGTAGTCAACATGCCCTTTTTATTCTGCTTGTCAAGCATGAGGTTTATAATTTGAAAATTGATAATCCCCATTCTGACCCACTTTCCTCATAATAATTGTTCGCCTTCCCGTCCAATGATTAATACTAAAACAAAAAGAAAAAAAAGAAAAATAATAATAATAATAATAATAATAATAATAATAAAAAATTGAGAGGAAGGAACTTAGTATTTAGCAACAGTAATCTTATCTGTCAAATTTGCCATTGTCCACTGATCGCCGCCTCAGTGAGTCGTCCATTCTCCCTCTTTCCATTCATGTGCCGCTTGGTTATATCCAATATGTGTGAATCCCAAATACAACTAATATCCTTATCATCGAACTTCAAAATGATGATGTGTTATCTTGGACTAGACATCCCACTTATTTGAAAGTAGTTGGACGAGAGCAAAGAAACACAAGGGCTATTGACTTCTCAAGAAAGAAGGGGATAAATTGAGACGATCTACAAAACAGATTTCATACACAGTTCACTCCCCAACTAATGACGAGGATCGTGAGTCACGGAGATGTACTTCATAGAATCGGTCTGCAGCATTGACAACATTCAACTAACTCTCAATGCACCCATCTTTGCTAATCTTCTACAATCGTCGCACAAAGATTATCTCATAGAATAACATATGACCACGAGCTAGCATAAGCGAAAGGGCAAGCGATGTGAGTGCATAGAGCAAACGGTAGTGAGTCCATTGTACCCTCAATCCCCAAACTTAACAAACATGGAACTTCTTTTACATGTGACTTTAACGGTGGAAAAATAGATGTGTCCCCCACACACCTCTTACAGTTATCTCATAGTCTTTAGTCCCTTACTGCGGACTGAACTCGTTAGCGAGACGATGAAACCAACTGTAGTGAATAATACAACACATTAGCTCTTGTCTCACATGCGGTAACTAAATAATACACTTCCTCCCGTCTCACGGTAACAAGGATAATACTAATAGAGTTGAGTGACATAAATCGAATAAAGCTCAAATGATGTTGACGGTCTCCTCCCCCAACTCTTTCCGTATTAAAACATGTTCTCATGCTTGCCGGTGATAACCAACCGGACTGTCGGTGATTGTTTACTTGATCGTACCGCTTATACCATGACCTCGTTGTTATCTCACTGTTTTATACATCAGTCTCCTTTTCTCCATTTCAAGGATGTACGTGTTGACACTGACCACACTAAAGAGTTGATGACGTCAACAATCCAGCATGTCCACAGAGAAGTCTCACTTCCCGAAGAGTTAATTCATACTATCAGTCATCAGCTCTACACATCCAAACTTGACTTCACTACTAGAGATGAAGATAATATGGCGCACCAAGGTGAGTGACACTGATAATTCAAGAGAAGTTGACATCAACAAAGAGTTCTCTTGTAAAGCACGTACTAAGGTCTGACTTTTCCCCTTCACGCTTACCCCATACACACTCACACATGCCCACACCTCCTCGCTGGTCTCTCCTCATGCACTATTCTCTGCATATGCAATGTATAGTACATTGTCACACTATTTACACATAGGCTGCACTATGAGTGTGCGCAGAGCCTTTCACATCTCCTCGCTCAGAAAAACTGAGGTGACGACAACAAACCCATGCGCGAGTGAGTGTCTGTTCATACCATGGTGAAATCAAAATAGGAGATGATCGTAGGTGCATGGCATATATCCTAGGTAAGTGGCGTTCGTCGTGTCATGCAGATCCAGTCTCTCTTCTGATATTAGTCGTCCCCCTTGTTTGCAACCGCGTAGCGGTCTTAACTCTTCTGCTCCTTCGAGCTGGTCCTTGGGCCATCATCCACCAACTCTACTGGCCCCGCCGGTGGGTGGCCTCGTCGCCGTTGCTCCCGCCCATGCCAAAATTGGGTCTTTGCATCCAAGTCACTGGCCTCGCTCTCGGCCTTCGAGTCGAGGTCTAGGCGTCGGTGCTCTCGCTCGCGGTGCCCATGGAAGATTATGTCTCATGATATGAGACAATCACTTGTACCTCTGCTGTGACACTATCCCGCCTGCACCGCCTCTTAGCTTGATTCTTAACCACTTTGATCACCTCCTCATCCCCTCTCTCATTCCTTGTGTGTTTATTTTTAATCTCGCCTCCTGGTTGTAGCGAATGTAATCTAAAATAGTCGTAACCATAGGTCCCTCCTTTGCCTCTTGTTCCCATCTCCAGATAAACTGGAGGTACTTTGGCTGATAGCCGTGCAATCCATTACGACAGGCCATAGCCGCACCTCTTTCGAAATAGGAGGAACTTACCCACTCGCTAAGAAGAAGGCGTAGTCTAAGCGACTCATCTCCCTGTCCTGCTATTCCGATTTTCCAACCACGTGAATACGACAAACTCTCCGGCGTGTATCTACTGTCCAATAGCAATTGACTCGCCCTCCTCTCTCTTTATAGGATAACTATATACCATGATCCCTGCATTCTAAATAAAGTATTAAAAAAAAAAAAACATTTTTAAGACTATAATTAAAATTTGGCTTTACTAAAATAATATCATAACTAATAATAATAATAATAGTAATAATAATAATAATAATAATAATAATAATAATAATAATAATACAAGAAAGGAAACGTCCTCTAGACCCAAAGGTCTCTTGAACGGGCGACAACCTCAATCGGTACTCCCTGTCCCTTTTATTTAGTCTAAAAAGGAGCAGGCGTGGTGCAGTGGTCCTATCACGGGATAATATTCAATTTCTTCCCTTCTTCAAAAATGATCTTCATACTACCTCGAACGAGTACCCGTGTCTGATGGCAAGGAGGGGGCTTATGAACTTACATGGGGGGTGATAAGCCTCCTACCAAAGATGTCGCGGGTTGCCCCTTCTTTGAGGTCCTTGCGGCGCAACTCCTAGCAAATATCGCCAGCGGTAATTGAGATGCAAATGATCAGACCAGTCTAGTTCACCCACTTATAATCACGATCCTGAAGACGGAAATGACAAGAGGGGAACTAGAAGTAGCCTAAAATAAAATTAAGGGAAATAGTAAAAGAAAAGAAAAAAAATATGTAGCGCCACAATCACTTCAGACGTTCCGATTAAGCGAGACCGCGGTATGAAAAATGGCGCTTCCAATTCCCTTTGTCCTTTTCCTTTTTTTATTTTTTTCCTTTTCTTTGTATTTTCTTTTCACTCTGATTGGGACTATCCGACTTATCCCATAACTCGACTAAAGGGAACTCGACACGCTGTGGAAAAGACTACGTCGGTCCTTTTACCTTTGCGTCCCTGGACGAGCCCGACGGCTACCACGGGCGCAGGCCAGTAGTGCTCTGCTGTACAGCAGGGCGCCTTGCATGGACCAAAGAAAAGTCCAGTGGCGCACCCCTTTTCGTTTGCTAGCAAAAACGTCAACCAGACTCAGGCCAAGAACAGACCACACAAATATCGGGTTTCCCACGTTGCTGAGAGTCGAAGATGAGGTGTGTCTGATACACGGCGGAGGGGTGAGACACCGCTGTCAGGACAGAAAGCCTGACAAGGGTATCTGCCCTGTATTTTCAATGTCGGACGTGGTCCGAATTCTGATGAAAGTTTTGTAAGGTTTGGTATGATGAAATAAAAATACTGCTGGAATATTCCGACTCGTCTGGGATTTGAATGAAATTTAAAATTTTACCCAGTCGTCCATCTGCCGACATATATAACGACAAGGGTAGACGGCATAAACAGACACTCTTACGTTAAAACAAGGCCGAAGAGAGAAATGGCAGTGAAAACACTAAAATAAATATTATCTTGACCAAAATTTGGTCGCACGGCTGTTAAGTCGCACGATTCAGGACCTAAGTAGGCTCGAAAGGTCGACCTCGTTAGAAAGGGCGGTCGCGTTAGAAATAGGGCCGCGACGTGGAGAAAGTAGGGGATTTTTTTTGTTGGACCACGGGGTTTACTCCGTACAAAGAGCCAATGTCGTATCCGCAGCCTAAAAGGCTGTCCGCGACACATTTAGGGTGAGTCGCCCGATGGATGGGCGGCAGCGTGAATGCTGCGGGACCAGGAGGCCGCCGTGCCGACATTGGCACAACTGGCTTTGAGAAAGGGGGCCGACGAAGCCTGCCTATGGCCATGGCTAAGTAGCCTGCTGGGCTGCTACGCTTCATATAGAAGGGTAGCAGGCTTAGCTTCCGTGAAAATGAGCTACTAGTAGCCCAGTAGCTTACCGTGTCAAACTCTTATCGTGTAGATACTGGGATCGAAACCGACAAGCCCTACTAGGTGCAGCTCCTTTTGGAGCTGCCTTTTCGCACGCGCGGCCGAGATTGGCCACGCGAGATTAGCATGGCCCCTGCGCAAGGATAACACGCACGAATCAAGAAAATGGTAATTTTTTTTATCGATTCCCACGGGGAATCGAAGTCAGGTCTGTGTATCAGCAAGAGGGGGAGGGATGTCAGTGAGGCGTGGCCCTGTTCTCTATGGCTGTGGGCTTATGCTAACAGCATAAAAATATACATAAAAATATATGTATAAAAAAAACAAAAAAACAAAAAATGAGGCAACTACCTCGTGAGGGACAAAAGGAAGGATAGCCTTTTCGGGCTGTATAGGAGCAGGACCAACTCCCCATTCATAAAAGCCACGAATATTCGTGGCCGCGAGATCTAGAATCTCGCGGCTCACGACGCGCGCGTGGGAATGAGACTGTAGGAGTTGGCTGGAAGGAGAGAGAGAGGAGAACGTGGGAGTTGGGAGAAGGAGGTCCTACTCCTCCCAACCTGCCAACTGCCCTCCCCGTTATCAGGGGAGGGCAGAGAAAAGTGATGGGAGGACTGTTCGATGCAACTGCATGAACCTGGCCGAGAGAATGGCCAGGCACATGCAGTTCGACTAATTTTTTTTTTTTTTTTTTTTTTTTTTTTTTTTTTGTGAGGACACGTGTCCTCACGTGGTGGTACCTCTGGCAGAAGGTGCCTGAGGTAACTGTTAGGCTCCCGTTTTTAGAGGGAGCCTGGAAATGGAGGAGTCATAAAAGGAAAAAGGCCAAGAACAGCCTTTTCCTCGATGTATCTGCCCTGGAAAAAAAATCCAAATACATCAAACTATAAGGGGTTGTATCTCTTCAACCCCTTATCAGAAAAATAAAAGAAAAACTGTTTTGAAAATGTCAGGACCTCAGCTATCTCGTGAAATTCCGAGATAACTGAGGAAAATAAAAGAAAAAGAAAAATAGGGCAGTTAAAGGAACTGCCCCACACTAAGGCTGTGGATGTGGTGCGGCCACAGTTCGCCCTGGATCTTGGCCAGATCAAGGGCTCACTGTGAGCCTGCGATTTCGCCTGGGGGCTGGACTGACGTCCATCCCTCCTCGGCCACTATAAAACAGGCAGCTAGCCCCCATCTGCCACACAAAGCACCCGTGATGCCAGTGTGTGACGAACACATTTGAGTGTTGCTGGTTGCTGGAGGTGATGCCTGAGGCAACGTAGGAGGAGGCTGGAGTTCTGCAGAGGAGTCCGAGGAGAGGAGCTGGGCAGCCATAGCCAAGACAGGGAGCACTCTGCTCCCCTCCCCTCTGGCTGGTGCTGGTCCCACGGGACTGACCCAGGGACGCTGCGGGACTACGACAATACGGCGTTGTGGAATTTGGGCCTCGGGCCCAAATTTTACTAATTTCGGCTAGCCATTTTTCCGCTATAGTGGAGAAACGCTGCCGAAATTTTACAGCGGCCACAAGGCTTTTCACGGCGGCGATGTGGAAACGCTGGCGGATTTTTACTGCGGCGCCACTAGTTTTAGTGACGGTGGTACGAAAGTGCTGCCGGATTTTTGCTACGGCGGCACTAGTTTTAACGACGGTGGTGCAGAAGCGCTGCCAGATTTTTGTTGTGGCAACACTAGTTTTAACAATGGTGGTACGGAAGCGCTGCCGGATTTTTGCACGGCGACACTAGTTTTAATGGCGGTAGTGCGGAAGCGCTGCCGGATTTTCGCTGTGGCGGCACTAGTATTAACGGCGGTGGTGCGGAAGCACTGCCGAATTTTTTTGCAGCAACGGCACTGGTTTCACGACGGTGACGGCAGTATTTTTGCACTTGGCGGCGGCTGGGCATTGGCGCAGGGAAGGTGCCACTAAAGTGATGTGTTTTTGAAGCGACGTGGACGTGACGACGCAGTAACGTGGTGACGGTAAAAGCAAGTGGATGCGACACTTACTGAAAAAGTAATTGTAGGGTTGTTGTAACAGGTGGTCACCACAAAAGAGTGGTGTGGATCACCTTACTGACGACTTGCCGTAATAAAGTTTTGAAGACAAGAGTTTGTACGACTTTTTGAGTGAACCTCAAGGTCAGTGGTCAGTCAGTTTGACTCAGACCCCTTTACGCCAGTGTGAAACCGCACTTTGCTTGACCTTGTTTCTTTGAATATTCACTGAAAGGTAGAGGAAATGTGTGTTTGCGTGTGTGAATGTGAGTCTGACCTGAGTTTGGGTTTTCATTGTTTTTCTTCTGAACTTGTCGTCTAATCTGACTGCAGGTGTGGCTTAGTGAAACGAGAGTGGGTTTGACCCTGAGATGGTGAATGTTTGGTTGCTCTCACATTTCCATCCTTGTATGTATAAGTCAAACTGAAAGAGAAAGAAGACGACATAAAATAAAGCGATTACAAAGAAGAAAAGTCTGAATGGACATAGATTTTCTCCCTAGGTCACCTGTTCTTTCCCGAATGACCTCTCCGTCTATGTCTGTCTGTCTGAATGACTTTTTCTTCTGTGATCCTTCTTTTCTTCATCTAAGATGCTCTTGACGTCGGGCGGCAAGGGATTGTTTGCCCGCCGTGGTAGATGTTTTTCCTTTTCCTAAGAGGCATCTGAGGCGGGGGTTCGTTGTCTTAGGGGTCGGCCCTATTATCGACTCAGAGTGGACCGCTTTGCAGGGGGGTACTATGTTGTTGTGGTGGAGCCAGCCCGACTTCTTAGTTTCGAGGTTCTCTCGGACGAGGACGTGGGGTATCCCAGACCACCTCCTAGGGGATGGACAGACGCATCTTCATGGAAGGGCTTTAAGTTCTTGGCGCCTCGTGTAACGAGGAACCGTCGTAGCATACCATTTTGGTGGTCATTTTAGGAGTCACTAACGCATGGGGAACCGGTGCCACAAGCAGCCCAGTTCGTGATCTACTAACCAAAGAGAGTGTATTTGGATACTCTCGTCGTGGATGGTCGTGCCATAAGAAACACGGGACAGAAGGAAGACAAATGTTTTAGTAATACTTAGTGGACGAAAATTTTAACTTAATCACTCTCGTCTTTTTTTTCAGATGACTGCAAGGACGACGGTTTTCCACCTTGTCCGTAATCACGATGCTGCATCAGAATAGGTTGAGTCTCCGGAGCGAAATGGAGAGAGATTAGAGAGAATTGGGCGAATTGTGTTCAACCCATTTGAGTTGCATTCAGAAGAGGATATTCCACGATTTGGGATAACAGCGTGCGAAATCCCCCTTGACGCTTTATTTTTAGGTCAAGGGTTGGATTGGACAATCTTCATTATAATTTCGCACCACCGCTGCCCGAACGAGATTTTCCGAACATGAACTTAGTCGTGATGCAACCATACGAGTTAAACCCCCGAATGGACGAAATCCCTGAGATAAGGTTAATGTTCGTTCGTCTTGTACTTTGGACGAACGAAAGGCAAGGTCCATTTTTTTATATATATCATGCGAAACGGGTGCGAGCCAACAGATTCGTCATTCTACGTATTGAGTCGTTCTCATAGTATGCGTAGCAGGACGAGGAGGACGAACTCATGGAATGATTACGAGACTAATGCAGTTTTGTTCTGACGCGCAGATGCCTGGAGCACGACTAGATTTGACAGTCCCGATGTATCTGCTGGTTTGCGACACACACGAAGATAATCTTATCAGAGGAGCTGAGCAACTTTGCAAGTTCGATATAACATTTTTACTCGATGGATCGACTTCATCGGTTTACTCCGAAACGGTGAGGGATTTTTCCCTAATACTCACGCGGAATTCCGAGCCAATACGGCACGGACTCCTGAGGAGTTGTATGGCTATACTTTATACTTTCACCACTCAAGTAACCTCCAAGGTCTCTCTCGAGTCATTGTGAGTATTAAGATTACCTCGTCCGGTAGACGTTTCGACGTCGTCCGAATCCGGGACACTAAGACCCGACACTTATTCGAACTGAGTCATCCTCTTCGAGTTATAGTGTGGAGACTAGTCTCGCGGGTGACCTCCCTCTATGATACTCGAATCGTTAGAGTTATGCGAGGTGGACAGGCAACAACCCTGGTATTCGACGACAACGAGCTTGCACGATTGGACTTATTGGAGACTCAGGTATGGGGAGGACGACAAATTTACCAGGGGTAGACGTCGTTTTATGAAAATGTTACTCAAATTCCATAAAAGACACCTCGCATAGACTAATCCCGTTGAGGGAGCCATATGACTTATGGCTTCACGAGGTAATCCCAAAAACAAAAACAAAGACTCTTCATGTAGATAGGACCGTCGGATGGATAGTATTTGGACTACGCCAATGATTTCACTCTCATGCTTTGGCATTGAGGGGTAAATACATAGGAAAGGATAAGTAAATAGATACGTCTGAAGTCACCTATAGACGTACTAGCAGGGATAAAGTAAGGAAAGACTTTAAGTTGCGCATTACAAGGCAAATTGAAACTTGATCCTGAAATAAGACTTTAAAAGAATATAACTTTGGGCTTTAGTCTAAAAGATTGAAAGGGTTCTCTCTGTATATCTTAATGAGATAACTCTATGTATTTTGAGGTTACATCAACAACGAGAAGAAATCACATCAGCCTGATCTTTTCATCAGACCAAATCGATCATGTTAAACATTGTGTTGTGATTTTTACTATAATGATTGCTGAATTGATTGATTGAAAGGATGACTTTGTATATGTGTATTGCTTTAGGTGTATGTGGGTTCACCTGGATAAGTTGTATAAATATATATGTATATAAGTGAGAGTTGTACGTAAGGGACTAGGGATAAGTTGTGGTGTCCATATTTGATTGAGACCACCCTAGTCGACCGGCGTGCACTTCATCCTCAGGAGATCAGCGTCCTAAGTGACGTCCGGGTTCAATAGGCGTTTAATCGCGTGTATCTATACTACAGCGAACGAGCAAACGCCCTCGGTCGACCTACCTCTTCAATTGCATCTAACAGCTTTCACACGTGGGTCAGTAGCTCGATAGGGATACGCCCCTAAGGGTGGTGACAGCCCCTTAGGGAGGGAAAGCTTATGCCCCCCGGGAACCTATCTTATCGTAGGGAACCGTGGGATGTACAGTTGGCGCACCTGGCTGGAGCGACCAAGGGACGATGCTACCACGACCGTCTCGGCGTTCGCGGGATTATTATGTGTCATTCTCGAGTTGTTTCTCGATTTTTGTTTTTGTTAAACTCCTGCGTGACATGGTCGGGAGGGCTCTCGCTTTTGCGGAAAAAGTGAGAGCCGATGCGCTCGACACAGCGCCCTCCCATATGATACCAAACCCCCGCCCAGCGTCCCTGTTGGGCCAAAAACAAGGTAGGCAGTTAGTATACACCAGTAAAGTCGATGGCTCATTCATTCATTCTTACAACAATCAGTAGCAGAGCTTTCATTGCAAATTTGCATCGGTTGTTAACTCATGCTTTCCGCAGCACACACATCCCCTTCGCAACGCACTTTTCTTTTTGCCATAGTGCATCAACTTAGCGTGATCTATATAGCTATTTCCCTCTTCCTTTTTTTAGCAGTGTGGACTCCCTTATTTTCACAGTGTACCCTCAATCTCAATTTTCATCGTTGCGCACCTTTTCTTTTTACTTTCTTCTCAATTGTATTTTCGTCTTGCACCATGCCTGAAGCACGCTGGGGATTGAGAAGAGGGAGAGGTGGAAGAGGCAGTAAGGGTCGTGAAGAGCCGCCAGTTTGCGTACGACACGATTACAACTCATAGGAGGAGGAGGAAAAAGCGCACGATTATGACGATCACATAAGACCATATCCACACCAATCTCTGATTGGGTGGTATGAAATAACTCCATCCCCAACGAGGATGGAGTATTATTAAAAGAAGTTTGAGGCGCTGTCGGCGCGAATACCCTTACAAGGGTATCCGCCCTGGTTTTTGCAAGTGACAGATAAATAGCATTGATTTAAAGTTCAAGTATATTGCGCTAAGCGCGGCTGCGTCTGTGACCTACACTGACTGGATGGTTGACTATAACAGAGAGTGCGTGGGTGTGCAGGTTTAAGGCGCGCGTGATTCTTTTCTATTGTTGATCATAAAGCCGGCGCGGGCGCTGTGGAGCCGCGTAGCCGGTCCGTTGGCCCTAAGCGCCGCGTCGCACTGCCTTGTATGGTATTCTGCGGGTGTTGGCCTCAGGCTTGGGCTTAGCCCTATTGGCTACGGTGTCAGGTTTGTGAGACGGAGGTTCGAGGCTCGAGGCCAGCGGATGGCAGTGCGGGAGCAATGGAGCGTCGAGGAGGGGGCCGATGGGGTTGAGGGCCGCTGGGCTATCCCCCTCGGTTTTGTTTACCGGGGCGGCGGTGGGTCTGATCCGCGGGGCTGGTGAGGCGCCAACAGCCCCGCTGTTCCCCGACACTATTTTTATTCTTATGTTATTTCTCTTTTTTTCTGTTTTATTTGTCGAGTCCCGATCGAGGGCGCGAGACCACGATGGAATCGCGTGGGGGTGTGTTGTATTCGTGGGATTGCCTGGAGTGCAAGTACAAACCGTCTTTTCGACTGCGCCGAAGTTAACCCCTTTTTATCTCTACTCCCCTTTATATCTCGGCTTTCCTTCACCACGTCCCACGTCGGGACGCGGTACCACGGCTGGCGCTGGAACCTATGGGCCTAGCTCAGCGGTATACCCTTGAACTGTTGAAGTACAGGCCTGAGCTCGAGCCCTGCTGGGTGTGCCTTGGGCCCGGGCTGTGTCCTTCGGGACATCGGTTGAAATTGGAACGATACAGAGGAGATTAGCACGGTCCCTGCGCGACAGACGGCCTGTGTAAGTGGAGGATGGCCCGACGACCGAGCACTTTTGCTCAGCGTTTGGTAGCCTGTTGGGCTGCGCAGCCTGCGCGGTTCGGGACGTCAACAGCGGTAGGAGTAGGCTAGCAGCAGGGAGAAGGGACAGGTGAATCCGGACGGTTTGCCGCGTCAGATGCAAGCGGAGCAAGCAGGCAAGGCGCAACAAAAGCAGCACAGCGGGGCAGTGGGATAGCACAGCGACGGCGGAGGGCAAGGAGTAGAAATGGTAGAATGAACCTGGACGGCGGGGCACGCCAGATGCAGTCGATGTAGAGATGGCAGAAGCAGGAGCCGGGCGCAGCGGAGAACGCACCATACTCCCGGTCCTGAATGGAAACAGGAGGGGAAAGGAGTGATCCCGGGGTTTTTGTCCCGGACGAATCACATAGAGAGGTTAGTTTTAGATGATAGTTAGTAGAATAGAAGAGATAAAGAGACGGGAGTGCGCCGGGCCTATGGCGGGCAGCGGGAGGGGTGAGTAAGAAGAAGGGATAACTCGGCCATTTCGCGATAGAAACAGACGAGGAGGGATCCTAATCGGGGGTTCTAAAGTGCGGCGAGTAGGATGACGGTGGTGGACCGGGAGTTCAAGGGTTAGATTTTGGGTTACGACACTAAGGAGCTGCGCCCCGGGGTGGAGCCAGCAGGGTGAATGCGCCTGGCCGGGGTTTTACGAAAGATTCATTCCGATTTTGCTCATGCATTCGGAGAGGAGCAGCAGGGAGCGAGCCGAAGGGTTGGAGACCTACCTGTTAACTGGCGCGTGATCGAGCGGGTGGCATCCGCATGAGTGAGGAGGGAGCAAGCACGTACCTTCGAAACTGGCGGTGAGAGGATGAACCTGACCACGTATGTGGACGGATTCACTCAATGTTTCATATTCTGTCGAGACGAATAGCCGGACGACATCAGCGGGGTCGGAGACTTACCTATAGACCCATGCGTTGCTCCGTTGTTGGTTGGGGCTCGCGTATACAGGGAGAGAGAGAGAGAGAGAGAGAGAGAGAGAGAGAGAGAGAGAGAGAGAGAGAGAGGCAAGTAGAGAGGAGAGAGGGGAAGGTACCCGCCTGCTGCCCGTGACGGTCCCAACTAGGCTGTCACAACCAAGATGCCTGCGGCTGCCCGATCTTGTGGTCGAGACCAGGGGTGTCGGGGCTTTCTAGAACGACGTCGCCATTCGTTATTCTGATCGAGCTTATCATGTGCTGTGATGATTGGGGCGCGACTAATGCAGGCCAGACTGTGTCGAGGGCTGCGGCTAGCCTACACCTGGCCGGTCAAGCTGGTTTCCGACAGCGGGGGAGGCGTACCTGCCATTCAGGGAGGTAGATCTTACGGGTAATGCGCATCAGAGACTGAGCAACTGCGTGTTGCCAAGCGGCGCCGGTGAAAGTACCATGGCCTTCTTGAGCATGGACTACTGCCTATCCCACCCCTAATATGGGGCAACAGAACATAAGGTTCCATCATAGACGTGTGACGCGCAACCTCACGCCCTGTGCTGTCTTTCGTTCGGAGTGCTAGAGGTGCGGAAAAAGAGGCCCAGAAAAACAGCAAGATGGGGTGTGCCAAGGATTTTTGAAAATTGAGTGTGGGGACACAGACGAAACTGAAATCCCCCGTGTTGGTCCGATGGAGTAAGTCGACCGTTTTTCGCACGTCGCAAGATGCGCGCGAGAGTTCGGCGCGAAAGGAGGGAGAAATACAAATTCAATCCAAAAAGTAATACCTGACTTCCCACCGTGCTACGGCTCTTCGTTTAGAGCAAAAAGGCTTCGGCACGCTTCGCGTGTCTCGTCTTCGTATTAAGTCCCGACGTCGTTCACAAGTCAGTTCTGAGTCCGACGTGGAGGGTCTCACTCGTGTGGCTCTTTCTCTATGCTCGTCTTTACTCCGTACGCAGTAGTGGAAACCCTTGGATTCATAGCGCTCAAAGCGCTGACACTCGGTGCATAGAGTGCGAGGCTAGTGGGGTTCTACTGCCGCCCACGGGATGACGATCAACTCGTTGAATGGCAACAATACCGAGTAAGGTGGAAAGTGTGTATCGATAATGACAAACCCAGCCTCTACGAACCCTGAACAACGATTTTCCGGAGGGAAGTAATATTGTCCGCCGATCCGTGCGACCGCTTCTCGTACGTCCCGCTCGCATACACGTGTCATTTCCTCGTCGTAAGGAAAAGGTCGCGTTGAGACGGGAGATACGGGAGGCTGACGCCCGATCGAAGGGCGCTTGTCAGTCCACATGTCAATCAATTGCAAAAATCCCGAGATGTCATCAAGGAAAAACACTCGCACAACCACCAATCAACTCTTTTCGACACGAGAGAGAGAAAATACTCATCAGCTTGATCATGCATGTAAATGAGGGACCGACCCGCGACTCAGGTTTAGTAAGCCACCGCGGCGTTGACCCCAGGCGCCTTGTTTCTCGAGGCTGCCCTGTAGATCGGTTGCAGATGTCGTGCAGCATAAGGCAGATGAAATGCGCAGTGCATTCAAAACTACAGATCTAAACACTCTTGCATTCTCGAACGAAATCCCGCCGAGTGTGGCGTCTAATCAATACAAAAAGGCAAGCATCCCCATACATACATTCACTGCGAAAGGTGCGAAAACGACCGGGGTGCACAAGTCGAAAATCAACCGAGGGAATTGTACACACGCATCTACCGTTCACAAGACAAAAGGATCAATTCCTCGACATCTGGGAATTACCCAGGAAATTAATGGAAGAGTTCCGGAAGGAGTTCCTTCACACAAGAGAGCACACAAATTCATTCTCATTCATGAGAGGGACAAGCATCAAGAGACATCATCATTCAAAGATAGAGGTGAGAAAGAGACGAGAGAGGAAGGTCGAGATAGGAGATGACAAGATCCGAAAAGAGGAAGTTCGGCGTTGCCACCGTACACTCACGCGAGAGATAAAGATCCGCAACAACAAAGGCGCATTCGCAGTGAATTCCAATATGGCCCCGGGCCATTCACCCACTTAACTTCAATCATCGATCCTCATGCCCGCACCGACGATCCCGGCCGTCGCGTGCTAACTCCCACCACTGCGATCGTCACCCTACCGACGTAAACTCGACGCGGTTCGCCCAGATCCCACAGTCCGTTGTGGCGATCAAGCGCTCAACCGGCCAGCCTATCGTCAGCCCGACAGGACTTTCCGACTCGCACCAAACACTCTGCCTAGCCACTACTTCCCGGAAGTTGGCTTGGGAGTCGAGAACGTAGGAGAGATTTGCGTGCGCGTTTGCGGAATTTATAGTAGCGAGAAGGGGGGCAAGGGAGAGAGAAAGCAGGGGGAAAATCGAAGTGTAAGAAAAGAAGCAGGAGGAGAAGACTTGGCGAGGAGCGCGCTACGGAAGCCATGTTGATCCTTCGGGACTCTGAGCTTCGCCAATCAGATTCGTCGCGCAATAGGCAGATCTTATCGTACCACGCGTCTGATTGGTGGGCGAGAGTAATCGAAGGATCGACCGGGTTTTCGATTCACGTTCGGAAGGCGAAAGGAAAAAAGGCGCGAGAAGTAGCGCAAGACGGGTCCAAGATTCATATGATCAAGAAAGGAAAATGGGCGCGCAATCGATCAGAGCGGGAGAGAGAGAGGGAAAACAGTTACGAGAAGGGAGGATGAGAGGGGGGGGAGGAGGAAAGAGCGCGGGAGAGAACGATGAGGGAAACAGAACAGGGGGGGGGGGAGAAGAAAGCTTCGTATGCGTGGCGCCGTCAACAAAAAAGAAAAAGAAAAAGGCACCGAAACAGTTACAGCTTGCCTATGTCATAAACCAATTCAAAATTGAAATTACCATATCCGGAGCGCGAAAAGGACAACGTGGGAAAAGAAAGTCCAACGCCTATTCGTATCCTTACAAAATTCCGAGAGTTTTCCCCAACGCAACCGAGAACATTCACACGCAAAAAGGACACGTCGAAGTTTCGCTTATCCCGGAATTCCCAACTACCGGGCCCAATTCCCAGTGCGCTCGCTAAGGCGCGCGTAAATTCCTATGCATTTCCCGAATTGCAAAAGAAAAAGCAGAACCGAAGAATTACAAAAAGCTTTCGGAAGATGGGGGCCCAAAACGCGGCGCCCGAAATCAAGAAAACAAACGAGGTGCTTGTAGGGTCGGTATGATACAAGAAAGATTCAAACCAAAGGGGTACGAAAGATAGCATGGGTTTGGGAAGTAGTTCGCCACATACGTAACGCTCATACCACCCCCCCCCCCGGACCACTTTCTACTGCCCTCCTACTGCGGAGACAGAACTGATTGCCATGCTACTTACTCATCACTCAACAGCCAAGTATCCAATTTCAATCTATTGTTCTCAACTTTCGCTAGCTGTCCCTGGATTATAAATGTCTCAAAGAACTGGATCAACCCGCTCTTGATGTGGAGCAAGTTGGAAACTTCTGAGCACCAACTACTTTTTATCGTTCGCCAAATATGAGTTTGGTTGCCTCTTTGATGGCCTTATTTGATATGAACCTGCCTTTGAATGTTCTCATTCCTCACTTTCCGAGTCACCAGGGACAGGCAAGCTCTTAAGGTTTGAGCCATATAACCCCACCCCTTATCTAGGGGCAAGTATGCAAGGACCCTTCCAAACAGAATCCAATTGTCATCCCATGGAAAGATCGAGCTACTAATATGATCCGAATGTTGTCTCCACCAAGTCCAGATTTGCAAAACAAGTACACAATGTAACCAAAGGTCTGTGGTGGACTCGAAGGGCTATTTACATATTGAGCACTGAATCTGGATTTTCATTCCCCTTTCAACGAGCCACGTAGTCAAATGAGTTGCATGGATAGCAGTTAAAGTAGGGTTGCAGGTTTGGGCATAGGAGCCTTACGCAGCGGGGAACAATGTGTTCAGATGTCTCGATTAATCACTTTTGCTTCGACTGTGCAGACTTGTGACCACCTAACCGGCGCTACAGAAAGCGGGGTTCTACCCATTTGCAGCACATTCGTCTATATTGTGTAGATTTAGGATTCATCATCCCTGTAAAATCCAATTACTTGTACTTGGAAAAGGCTACCCAGTTGATTGTTCGTACTTTATTGAGAGTCATCTTCATAACACACCAAGTCCTCAATGGCTTGTTCGGTCTTTATATACTTGAAAGGTTTTAGGCCCATCCTCTTTGAACGCTACTAGTTTCTAAACGAATGTAGTTCCGGGGGATGACAGTCTGCAAGCAGGCTGATCTTTCTTCCACTTATCCCCGTTTGCCAAGTTTTTGCTTCATGTTTAATGATAATCATTGCTCTACCACACTACCCCAAATGTAAGAAATTATGAGTACCCTCCTCGCAATCCAAAACTTTCATAAGGGCGTTAATTTTCTCCCCAAATTGATGGATTACCAAGTAGTGGTCGAGCAAGAATCCAAACTTTTGGACCAACCTTTCTCGAAACAGTCAAAACATATTGCCAGGATGACGAGGAGGAATGTCCCCAAAAAAAAAATAATGTCATGCAAAGATCCATACATCAAAAGGACGAGAGATGTCTCAATCGTTGGCCATAATTTGTTCAGTCGCGGGGTCTAAATAATTGTCCTTTGTGCAAGAGATTGATTTAATTATCCATTTTACTAACATGGTTGAATTGTGGTGTGCAAGGTCTAACATTACCAACCCCTCATCCTTGCGAAGAAAACTAATTAATTCTCATACAACTTTTAAGACGAATTTTGCACCCTCTTTCCCGAATTGTTTCCATAAAAAACTTTAGGGTCATTATGCTCACCACTTTGAGTAACTGTTTTTTCGAACCCCCTAACCACACAGTAGGTAAAAAAGAGTCACATTTGCTACAAATATTCGACCAAACAAGGAATAGTGTTGTGTAGGACTCCAACCCGAGATTTACCGCACAACTTTCTGTTCCAAAAAGTTGTTATGGATGTCAATACACCTTCCCAAAGTGAATCACACACCCAAGTATTGCCTAGACTGCCCGCAAGCTACTTGCTTCATGCCCCACTCTACTGTTTGAAAGGAATTAAGTTTATTTGTTACAATTTACAACAAACTCAAATAGGTTTGTTCCGTCAGACATATTTTCAGTGTGAATCATTCACTGTGTTTTCCGAGATGCTCACCAAATCATCGACTAAAGTCGTTATTTTATATTCTGAATGTTGAACAGGCAAAGCTTTAAGCCACAGGTTCCCCCGCCACCGAAAACCCCAGTCCTTGTGAGTTAGGGCCGGGTTGTACGGAGCGGCGGCGACCGTACGGAGGCGTCGGGTTGTACGGAGGCCGACGGGTCCAATCCCGCCATTTTGCAAGCGGCAACTTTGCCAATTTTTTGTGCTCAGAAGAAGTCATGAAAATATCTGAAAATTTGAGGGTCCATAGATTAGGTCGTGATCTTTCAAGAAAAAATATCAGAAAAAAAAAATCATTTTGACGGTGAAATATTCACCGCGCCGATTCGGTTTATTTCCATTTTTTGTCGCAAATTTCGTATGGAGGCCCGCCCGGTTTTCCACGCTGTACGACCGGTACCCATTGTGAAACGGCACTACCGGTACCCCGAGGTTTTTGACGTCAGGGGACCTGTGGTTTAATGTGGTGTTGAAACCTAATATTACTAACTAGTACTTCCAATTTCAAGATGAAGAGAGGACGGATAAAGGAGCATCCTTGCCTCAGGGGCCTAGTAGGTTGGAAGAGGGTCGAGTTATGGTCATTGATTGCGATTGAAGTAGTTAAAAAAACATAAAAAACAAATATTTATCTGCAAAAGTTTTGGTAAATCTTAAGAAACTTGATAGTAGTTCGAACGTGAGTCCAACTTACTTTATTAAATGTTTTTTTTAAGTCCAGAAGGAGCATTGCCTAGTGAACGTTTTCACAATAAACCCACTCAAAAAAATTTATAGCAATAGCCAATGTAGAGCCCAGGCGGAAGTACAGGCTGAAAACTTAGAGATTTTATCGTTTGAATGAATGATTTTTATTGAGATTTTACCTTACAAGTTTTCGTGAGGTTGTCTGTCTATTCGACTGTTTGAGGTATGTATATATTATGGGAGGGTTTTTATGGGATTGGTCGACCTTCATGTTGCGACTTGTATCGGTCTATTACCGTTGTTTGCAAGTAATAGCTTTATTTGGCAAATCGACACGGTATATTCTTAGCACCTCATCCACCGCTGTTTTCTAACAATAGAGTGTCAATGCTAGTACAAGTAGACATTTGTTGAGGACCGCAATCAACCACTGCTGTCATCTATACTTACTTTATTTTTTTTTGTTTTACTGTTGATGATAATTTTAATTTACCAATTGCGATAAAAAAAATATAGTAACAGTTAGCGCCATTCACAATCGTCAGTAATAGTTGTTGTGACTTTCGTGGTTATAGTGACCATTATAGGATCATCTCACAATTAACTGTATAAAATATCAACAACGGACCACTGCTGTCAACAACAATGTACTGTCGTAGAGTACATTGGTTAGTTGTTGTTGTTAATTACAGTAGTCGTTTCCAAAACAATTATAAGTTATCTATGGTCGTAATTGGCAGAGGTTCATTGTTGTCGAAGGTAGTAAACTGCTACTACAACAACAGTACCCTGCTCTAAATATCAGCAGTTAGTCGTAGCAGTTCATAGTAGTACGTTGGCCTAAAAGTGATACATAAATATTATTGTTGACCTCATCCGAAATCAAGCATTAAGTGTTATTGTTTCAACCATTATAACAACAATAGTCAATGGATAACGACGACAAAAACAGCATCAAGGACCCCTATAGCAACGTAAAGGTAATCAACATCTATAGTAGCAACAATGTTTGTTTGCTACTGTTGCATTGTGCATTCACAATCAATGTACATAATTGCAGGTGCAACCTCCAGTGGTTGTCCTTAGTATATGCAAACTTGTGATAGTTTTCTCATCTTCCTCTTATTACCGCATTCTGTTGCTTAGTAGGAATTTAAGTTTCATTAGACCGGAGTTCCTTAAACAGGAGTCAAAAACGTTTCCAATAGTCAAATCGTACAACTAGAGCAGATGAGGTATTTACAATTTGTCTCAGACTGAAGAGCCTACTAGGATTATCTCACTCTTCTAAGGCCAAAGATGCATAATTGTTTATTTTCTCGTATTTTTATTTGACTGCATTGAATGTCTAAGAGCATGTATGACTTGGAAGGTTTGTCGGACGACCTCTACTCTCCCCGGGCGTGCCTGCCGGTCAAACATAGGTTCATAAATGACAATGAATTATTGTTGCAAGCAATATCAATAATATGTAGTCGAATTGTCGTTGTCAATAATAATATACCATTGCAAACGTTATGTGGTACACTACTGTTGACATTATAAATTCAGTTAAGAAATAACGTAAAATTAATGTTGTTCGTTGCATTTCGGAATTAGTTGCAAAATATCGTCATTAACATCAGTGGATCGTCGTAGGAGTAATAGTCACCTACTGTCGTCGGCATGATTGTCACCTACTGTCGGCGACATGACTATTATCCTCGGCAGTGGTGACAATAGATAGGGATAGCAACCAAAACACTTATCATGATCTTAATATTATCCAGTTAAATTTGTCCATATGTTTGGTTACCCTCATGGCTGACTGAAAGTGTTCAAAGAGTAACGAAAATAAAAAACTTATAAAGTCGTTGAGCGTATTGGTTCCGCAGGGGGACCCTCCTGGCCGAGTCACGCAGGATTTGGCTGTGCCTATCGAACGCAGACAAAGATGCACCTGCGACCGAGTGCGTCAGTCATACCTCTCATGAACCCCTATGACAGGATAGGGTCACGGGAGGTACAACTTACCTCTACCCAAGGGGCTGTCACCACCCTTAGGTACACGTATCCCCGCCGAGCTGTTGCGCCACATTCGAGGCCCTCTTTATACGCAATACGGAGAGGTGGCCCAACCGAGGGCATTTCTCGTTTGCTGTAGCATAGAAGGTAAATGTGGTCGACGCCTGAATTGGACCCGTGTGCGAATCGATGCTTGAGGCGCTGATCTCCCAAGCGCGATTCTGCGTCAATGGACTCGAATGATCAGTCTAACCACGTGATACTTCTCTTAAAAAACTCGAGCTCACATGCAGTTCGTGCCTAGTCTCTTTTTCAGCTTGACCCATAACTCTTTTATATATGAATAAGTAAACGTCGTGTGTGAGACTTCAAATAAATAGTGTGGCGATGCAAATCTCTTCATGTCGACTAGCTATGCATGAATATGCAAGTAATCGCAATGATGGGGAATGCTATGTGGTGCCCATAAGCATACGATCCGTTTTGAAATATGAGATCCCATTCAATGCTCAGGTGTCGGCTAAAACGCACGTCAAGGAGTCAGTCCCTTAGCGAGCGCAGAAGAGGACTGAGCATTATGTCATCTTTTGCACCCTGTTGTGCCCCAAAGCGAGATCCATTTAAGATGGCGCTGAGGGCAGAAGGAAATTAGAGTGATGGAGAGTTGTCCGGCGTACCACAAGTAGTGCGCTAACCCTTATACCCTAAATTGTATCCTTTGACAAAAAATACAAGTTAACAATGAGGCTTAACAGAACCTGACTTTTCTCTTAACCCAACTCACTAAAACATTATGCATGGTCAATCAACTGTGAGAGTGCATAAGGTGTAATCATAGTGGGTTATTAAACATGAGTCGATCACCCTCACAATCATAGTTTACCTCCTTAAAAAATGCAAGCGCGATTCTGCGTCGATTGACTCGAACGATCTGTCTAACCACGCGATACTTCTCTTAGAAAACTTGAGTTCATATGCAGTTCGTGCCTAGTTTCTTTTTCAACTTGATCCATAACTCTTCGGCACATGAATAAGTAAACGTCATGTGTGAGACTTCAAATAAATAGTGTGGTGATGTAAACCTCTTCATATCGACTAGCTATGCATGAATATGTAAGTAATCGCAATGATGGTGTGCTATGCAGTGCCGATAACCATACGATCAGTTCTGAAATATAAGATCGCATTCAACGCTCATTTGTTGGTTAAAACGCACGTCAAGGGGTTAGTCCCTTAGCGAGCGTAGAAGCAGACTAGCATTATATCATCTTCTGCACCCTGATGTGCCCCAAAGCGGGATCCATTTAAGATGGCGTGGAGGGCAGAATGAAATTAGAGTGGTGGTAAGTAGTTTGGCAGACTACAAGCAGTGTGCTAACCCGTATACCCAAAACTTTATCCTTCCACAAAAAATACAAATTAACAATGAGGTTTGACATAATCTGACTTTTCTCTTAACCCAACTCACTAAAACATGGTACATGATTAATCAATCGTGGGAGTGCATAAGGTGTAACCATAGTGGGTCATTAAACATGGGCGGATCACCCTCACAATCATAGTTTACATCCTTCAAAAATGCAAGCGACCGTAGATAAATCAAATCCTGAATCCAAATTGTAAGCATATCTGCAGTCACACGAAATTTCAACATTGCAGACCAAACACGAAAGAGAGTCAACTATTACCACTCTCTGCACTCACACTCTTTGCCTTATCCACAGAATCCTCAACCTTTGTAAAACCTTCCCAAAAAGAAAATACTCCGTCTTTTTTAAATGGTTATTTAAATAAAGTATCTGTAAAACCCAATAAAACAATTCGACCCACGGTGGCTAAGGCCTCAGGTTGAGTCGTGAGAGTGGAACAAAGTTGAGCCGTGAACGAGCATATCATCAAAAAATAACAAAAGTAATGGATCCTTATAAGATAAGACTGAGACTAGTTAAACCTTAATTCAAAATGAAAGAAAATGACATTTAAGTTATCTGCCTAAAAAAACTCGCATAGATTTAACAAAGTTTCTGCCATCGATGGGGCAAATTTTCCACAAAGATTTTTGCGCGGATTATAGGTTGCAATCCCACTTGCCATCTTCATCTTATACACAAGTGGTTATCGGGTACCTGAAATTTCGTAGATGAAAATTGTGAAGTGGAAAATTTGAGTTGTTTTGTTTGTCATAAAAATCATGTTTGGATCATGAATTCGGGAGGAAACCATTGACGCTTATAGTGGAAAGATTTCGTAAAATGTTTTAGTTATATCGAGAACAGTCTTAAAAAATTATGTCTTAAAACTTCTATATTTTTCACCCGCCTGAAGAGTTCTGTGTTTTTCGTCCACCTCAAAGTTTCATATCCTCTTCTTGAACACTTAATGCATTTTTTATGATTTCGAGCCCTATAAATTTTCATGATTTTCACCCGCCCCCATCATGAAAATCGTGAATAGACTTGAAGTGGTGAAAATCATGAATGGTATGAAAACACTCCCCCCCTGATGCATAAAGAACATTATTAAAATCATGAACGAACCGGAAGTGGTGAAGATCATGAATGATTTTTACCCGCCTGAAAATCATGAATGGACCCGAAGTGGTAAAAATCATGAATAGTACGAAAGCACCGCCCCCCCTTGTGAATAAAAAGTATCATGAAAATTATGAATGAACCTGAAGTGGTGAAGATCATGAATGATTTAAAAGCACCTGCCCGACCAACGGGGGGTTGCTTTCAAACAATTCCTTCGTCTTCACCACTTCAAGATCATTCATGATTTTCGTGATGCATAAAGAGCATTATGAAAATCATGAACGAACCTGAAGTGAATCATTTATATTTTTCAAGATACATATAATATATGTGTATTATATCTTCATGATTTTCAAGTTGTATCGACTGGTGATTGGGGGGGGGGGTGCTTTCGGACCATTCATAGTCTTCACCACTTCAGGTTCTTTTATGATTTTTAGGTTGCATAAAAGAACCTGAAATCATGAATGAACCTGAAGTGGTGAAAACCATGAATGGTAAGAAAGCACCCCCCTTGGCCACCTACTAATGCAACCTGAAAATCATGAAAGAACCTCAAGTGGTGAAGACCATGAATGGTCTGAAAGACCCCCCCCCGATCATTAGTCAATACAACCTGAAAATTATGAAGATAAAATACAAACATTACCATATGTATCATAAAAAATATCGATGGTGTTTGATGAACATCATGACTGGTATGAAAGCACGCCCTCGGCCACCTACTAATGCAACTTGAAAATTATGAAAGAACCTGAAGTGGTGAAGACCATGAATGGTATAAAAGCACCCCCCTCCACCACCTACTAATGCAACATGAAAATCATAAAAGAACCTAAAGTGGTGAAGACCATGAATGGTCCGAAAGGATCCCCCCCGATCGCCAGTCAATGCAACCTGAAATATAGATGGTGTTGAAGACCATGAATGGTCTGAAAGTACCCCCCGCAATCACCTGTAAATACAACATGAAAATCATGAACGGATCTGAACTGATGAAGAATCTAAATGGTATGAAAACTCTCCCCATAAAGAGCATCATGAAAATCATGAATGAACCTGAAGTGGTGAACATTATGACTGGTATGAAAGTACCTTTTCGGCTACCTACTGATGCAACATGAAAATCATGAAAGAACCTGAATTGGTGAAGATCATGAATGATATGAAAACACCCCCCTCGGTCACCTATTAATGCAACTTGAAAATAATGAAAGAACATGAAGTGGTGAAAATCATGAATGGTCCGAAAGGACCCCCCCCCGATCACCAGTCAATGCAACCTGAAAATCATGAAAATAGAAGACACACATACTATATGTATCCTGAAAAATATAGATGGTGTTAACCTCTTCTCAAGAAAAGATGAGATATCACCTCCCTAAGTATTGATCAGTATCAAGTTCAGAGAACTTGTCACTGTGACACATCAAAATATAATCAGTTTATTTCTATAATGAAGAAAAAGTTTAACGGACATAAAAAAATCAAACTTTATTTAACAAAGAGTTGTCAGTAAAGAGACTTCGTGTCTTTTGATTAAAGTTGTATGTCAAAAAGAGTTATCAGGAAGATAAACATAAAGAAATTCAACTTTGAGTGACCAAATAGTTGTCACTAAAGGTGCTTCGCGTTTTTTGACTAATTTGCCTATCTTCTGTATTAGATGAGGGAAGAGACCTCTATGAAACCAGTATCTCAATACTTCCTTAAGGTTGACGAGAGGTCTTTTGGGAGCATTCTCAGATGAGAGAAGGGACCTCTCTGGGACAAGTATCGCTATATTTCCTTAAGGTTGGTGGGAGGTCTCCTGGAAAATTATCAGATGGGGGAAGAAACCTCTCTAAGATCAACACTGTATTCCCTTTAGGCTAAAAAAAGGTCTCTTGAGAATGCATCGTTGACTGATTTTTTTTTTTTTGTTCAATGTCTCTTGAAACAGAAGGAACGTCTCTTAAAAATGTTTGTCTAGTTGTTCGAGGCATGGGCAGTCTGCCTGTCGGCTTTGACATGCTTGCTTGATTGTGTATTTTGGTTTTCTTCGCCAACTTAAGATGTCATTGATTGTCGGGGTTAGCCAGAGCCTTACCGCAGTAGGTTGCAATCTGGTGGGGTCAGCAGGTCCCCGACTTAAGTGTGGATTACATAGTTGACTGAGGCTAAAAATCTGAGAGTGTGGCCTGTGAGGTCAAAAGGGGTTAGTTGGAAGCCTACCGCAGCCGCAGGTTACAATCCAGTGGATTCGCCAGAGCCCAAATCGTAGTCAGACCGGGTCCTACGTTCAAAATCTGGGTGGGGCAGCCAACACCCTAGACGAAAAACTAGTGGGTGAGCCTGTTCCCGATCGCCGTGGTCAAATCCAGATATAAGGCAGTTGGACTGGCGGAAGGTCTACTGTCATAGGGTGACCACACCCTCTATAATCCGGGTGTCCTGGCATAAGGCGCGCCAAAGGGTCACCATACTCGAGTACTGGGTATGGTGGCCCTGGCCTGGAGGCAGGTTAAAGGGGTTGTCAAGACAAATGGTATGATTAATCATGGTCTGAGGGGGGCCGAATGAGGGAAGTCAGACTGACAAGAGGTTTGTCACCCCTGGCCAATGGTTGGCTGAAACCAAGGCAATCGATGACTTCTGGGTGTGAATAATTGTTTATATTATTTATCATCTGCATTGTACGGTGCATGTGTTCGTGGGTCTCCCCGTTCGGGCGAACGCATTCGCTCGTTCGTGCGAACGGGTCGAGAACACGTTCGCGATAACGTGTTTTCGAGGCCCGCGAACGGGTTTCGCCCGGGCCAGTACCGGTTGTTGACGGAGTTTCGGAGGGTCTGGGAGTCACTTGTGTGTATGTGTGTGCATGCGTATGCATGTCACGTGTGTATGTGTGTGTATGTGTGTGTATGTGTGTGTATTTGTATGTGCCTGTGTGTATGTGTGTGTATCTGTATATGTCTGTGTATATGTGTGTATGTGCCCCTGACAATCTGCCAAAGATGCAGTTGATTGATAGATGTGTGTGTGTGTGTGTGTATTTGTGTGTTTGTTTGTGTGCATGTGTTTGTGTGTTTGTGAGCGTGTGTATCTGTGTGTTTGTATGTGTCTTTGTCTGTGTGTGTGTGTGTGGCAGATTGTGTCTGCTGCACACACACCAACACACATGAAGGCTTTATTCACGACTCTTGGAGCAGAAGGGGAGGGGGGTAGGGATACATGCCCCCTAAAACGAAAAAAAAAACAAAAAACAACAACATTCCCGTTCGTCATGGCTCGAATACGTTCGGGCAAACGTGTTCACATTTGCCGGTGAACACGAACTGCGTGCAACACAGTTTATTATTTTATTATAAGTTTTATATTTATTTATTTATTTAATTGTTGCTTGATTGTTGCCTATCAGGAAATTTACTTGCTGGAAACCTGGCTGTTTGTTTGTGGAAATTATTGTTTTGTTGACTTATGCATGTTCATATAAAGTTTTCATACTAGGGAAAGGAAAAGGACTTTGATATCTCTTTTATTTATCTTCGATGTTGATGAGATGTGTCACTCAGATCAGAGAAAAGGAACGGGATTTGGTATCCTCTTCAGTTGCTTGAGAAGTTGAGCAGATGTTTCACTCAGGCTAGAGAACAAGAAAAAACGTTTGGTATACCTTTTCCCCCACACTGCTGACAACGAATGTACACGACACTGATATCAGATTGACAATATCCCCGACATTACTGTGAAGATAAAGGACGAGGTAACCTCTCTATTATAAAAGTTCAGAGAGAAATCATATCTCATAACGACTAGAGACCGAAGTCAACTGCTGATGAGAAATTGAGATATAATCCTTATTAAATTTTATTTGGTGGTCACAGATTGGCCTGCTTCACGAGGAATCTGCATCCCCAACCTCAAGGTGTTCAAATACTCAAGTTAAGGACGCTACGAAGTGTGAAGTGAAATGAGAAATCAAGAAAAAAGAAATTGAAATATTCAAGGAAAAATGTCATGCTTACAAAGGAAATAAAAGATGGTAATGAATTCGACCTGGAGTAAAGCGAGAAGAAATAAAATACAAAAGAGAGTGCAACTGTTAAGATGAGATTGAGAGGGAACCACACAAGCTGTCTCTTATACACATCTAGATGTGTATAAGAGACAGGAGATTGAGAGGGAACCACACAAGATTCAAGGAAAAATGTCATGCTTACACAAGAAATAGGAAATGGTCATGAATTCGACTTGGAGTAAAGCAAGGAGAAATAAAATACAAAAGAGCTGTCTCTTATACACATCTAGATGTGTATAAGAGACAGGAGTGTAACTGTTAAGATGAGATTGAGAGGGAACCGCACAAGAGATAGAAGGAGGTGATGCTGACACTAATGGCTTACTTATCACGGGAGTAGTAGGGGCTCTGGGAGTGTCTGGAGGGGAAGAAGTGTTGGGTGCGCCGTAGCGCGCTGTCGAGCGCATCAGGCCGGCACCGCACGTGGCAGCGCGGGACCCTCTCGGCCGCGTCACACAGGAGTTAGACCAACCTTGCCACGAGCACACGAATGGAGCTTCCTTAGGCCGCTCCGGCTGAGTGCGCCAGCCATACCTCTTGCGAGCCCCTACGACAGGATAGGGCCTACGCGAGGCACAACTTACCTCCACCTTACAGAAGCTGTCACCTCCCTTCGGTGGGCGTATCCCCGTCGAGCTACCAATCCACAGTACGAAATCTAATCAGTTGCAATCGCAGAGGTGGACCAGTCGAGGGCGTTTCTCATTCGTTGTAGCATAGGGGGTACGCGTGGTAATACGCCTATCGGGCCCGCACGTGAACCGACATCTTGGGGGGCTGAGGTCCCAAGCGCGACTCGTCGTCGGTCGACTAGGACGCATCCCACACACCACGCGCACACCACTTTATGAACACAAAAAAATAAAACACAGACACACACACACATACGAGACGACACTACACAAACAACGCGATAACGCTCCTAGCCCCTCGGTAGCCAACCCATAACTTTCCAATGCGGAAATCAGATAGGCGTCGCACGAGAGATTTAGTATAAAATCGCGGGGACGCAGGGCTAACTCATACCGACTCGCAATGCAAGCGTACACAAGCAGTCGCAATGATGGCGTACTATGTAGTGCCCATAATCAAGAGGTCCCTCGTGGATCCGAGTACCGCTTATGACACTCAAGTGTCAGACTTGAAGCGTCATGAGGGTCTAATCCCTCACGACATTACACGGCTGAAGGAATAGTCGTGCAGCCGCCGCGAGACCTCTGGCCTTTGGTCTGAGTGTCTCGACAGGCAAGGCAAATAGGCTCTGCACGGGGGCAAATTCCTTCCCTGCGGAGTCTAGGGCTTTGGGATGTCTTGGACAAGGACCTTGAATCCCGGTCCAGGACCAACGTCCGACTATAAAAATCTATAAAAAGCAAAGGATAAATGGCGTTCTCCCTTTTCTCTCAAGCCATAATCTGGCTAACCCTTGCGCACGATCTCAATAAGCCGCACACATTCTCAAGACACATATGTATATATATATATAAGGCTCATTTATATAAGGCGATCACTTCTCACAGTCACAGTGGGGCTCCTCTCAGCCATATACGTATGTAATCGAAGGCAATCACATCCAGAGTCCGAACCACAAACGCACCTGCAATCACATCAAAGATTCATCCAGAAGTCCACGCACTACACGGGGTCAACTTCAGCCATTCGTTGCACTCATACCCCTCGCTTTAGCCATACAAGCCTCACTCGTGCAACTCTTAAATAAATACTCAGTACTTTTGTTGGATGACCATTCAATAAAGTCCGGGTGAAAACACAACAAAAACAGTTCAATCACAAGGCTGAAGCCTTTAGGTTGAGTGGCAGAAGTGAATTGGAGTTGAATCGTAAACCGACGAATCGGCAACTGGCCTGTTATCAGTGATAACAGAACATGATCCTCGTAGGATCAAGCTGAAACTAGTCCAAGTCCTGAATCAAATCGATCAAGATGACCTGTAACACAAGACGGGTCAATGCCCACGGCTAAATCTATAAGTTCATGGAGAATAATCCCCATATCACGACCTCACTCAAATCATCCTAATTAACTAAGCCTAAGTCTATCCTTAAGCAGTACCCAAAGCAAAGGTAGACCTTGACAGAGTCTCCCCTACACAGGGTGGATCGTCAGAATCGCCACCTGTCAAAATATAATCTATCTCCTTTAAACTAAGAAAATTTCGGCAGCGCTTCCCGTAGGAAAAGTGTCTTTCCATAATTTATATCAACCCGAATATGAAAGAAGAAATAGTCTTTGACTTTCAAAAGTTCAATTTTGTCTAACTCCCTGAGTTAGCAAAAAATTGGGTAGCAGTCTCTTTAGAAAATGAGACTTCCCATATTTTTACTAAATCACATATGAACTTTAGACAGTTGAACTTTGAAAAGTCAAAAAGTTGATTAACTACTTGGATTTGCAGAAATTTCCGCAGCGCTTCCCGTAGAGAAAATAACTTACCAAAATTTATACAAAGCCAAGTACAACAAAGATCTCAGAAAATGTGAGAATTGATCTAAGTAAAAAAACTGAGCTCAGAAAATGCAGGAATTGAAGCTAACTCCTATCGCTCTAGCACGTGGCGAGCAACAAAAGCAACTACCTGTCGAACTGAAACTCAGATTAGGTAGTGATCCCAATCAGCCACATGCACTGCCAAACCACAAAGGTAAGTACTCTCGCCATCCCAAGTCAACTCAGCAAACAATAGTTCATAGTCCTTCAATAATTTAACCCTTTATACCCTGCTTACATAAGGCGTAAAGTCAGGTCATCCAATCTTATGGAACATGCCTGACTCTGCCATTGAGTATACACGAACAGGTTGCACAACTACTTCTCTCTTCCTTTGGGCATATGACTAAGCCATTCATCTTATAAACAATGCTTAGTCGCCCTGACCTGTTTAATATCCAAGTTATATATATCTCTCTGAACTTAGTCTTCAAAGGGGCGTAGGACTGAGCCATTCATCTTAGAAACAATGCTCAGCCGGCCCAGGTTACCTTCAGTTATACTCTTAGTTATACTCTCTTCAATTTATGATAAACTATACTCAGGCCATCCAATCTTATGGAACCCGTGCCTGACTAGCCTGTTCATAGATAGGATAGTATAGAATATAACAAAGTTTTAACCTTTTGGGTTTCCGCATGTGCGAGGCATTGGGCCAGACCATCCAATCTTATGGAACATATCTGGTCCTCTGCCAGGTTCGTTTCTCTCTGACCCAGCTGTGTGCGACCCGAGTCCAAAGCCGTCCAATCTTATGGACATGCCTTGCCCCCAGCAAGGATTATCCCCTCAGAATAAAACAGGAAAAGGCTGAGCCGTCCAATCTTATGGACTTGCCCAGACCCCTCGATCCAAAATAAAAGAAACGGAACAAACCCCAACCAAACATGGCAACCAAACCCTCCAATCTTATGGTACAAGTTTGGCCCCTGAAAAGTCAACCACAGTCAAACCCTCACAATTCAGAGCAATCAGACCATCCAATCTTATGGAACTTGTCTGATTCTCAATGCAGCTCAAGAAATAAATCACAGCGGTCAGGCCATCCAATCTTATGGAACATGCCTGACCCCATGGGACCATGTCAGCCTCAAGCAAAACCGCCTTTCACCCACCCTTCCCCCAGATGCAACCCCTTTTGTTCACAGTCTGCGTTCAGGCAATCAACAAAACTGAAATTGAGGTTTCTCACACATTCCTTTACTTAATCTGAGTTATATCCTGCCAGTCAAATCAAAGTCAAAGTAGGGGTGCATTCAATATACTCAGTCAAACGTAGCAAGACGTACAGGTAAGGGTCATACCAGGGTATAGAGAGGGAGAACCAATGGTTACCTTTCAATTCCCTGCCTCCAGAACTCCTCCTGAGTTCCGGCAGAGCTCCTGCAATCGGTGGGGCGACCTTCCACAGAGGCCTTGGCGCGGATTACGGGTTGCGATCCCGCCTGCCGCCTTCCTCTCAGGACCAGTGGAGTGAGAATGGCAGACGGAGGAAGTTTTAGACTCTCAGATCCAAGGAGGGTGCTCTCAGACTCGCAGGAGAGGGCCTTGATATCTCGAATCGCCTGAGGGCCCCGCAATGATGGCCGGATGCGCAGTGACCTGGTTAAATCGGAGTCAAAATGCCAACTGTTGACTTCCCTGATGACTCTTCAAATCGCAGTAAAGACCCCCCCCCTCTCCTTGACGAACTCAGTCATCCGCGGTGCTCGCGACCCGAAGTGTACTGGTCACGGGTACGTCTGCGAGCTCGCGGCTCTCTCCCAACCACTTCGTTCGGTAGAGTGAACAACGCACTAGCCGACAGCCAAGCCTGCACCTCGCAGTCAACAGCGCCGGACAAAGTGCACGCAAAAGGTGACCACGTAGACTGCCGCCTGTGCCTGGCCCACACCCAATCTGCAGTCGGAATCGCGCCGTTTCGGTCGGAAGGACGAGCGTTCCACCACCCCACTGAGCGGTCTGCGCTCTTTCGGCTCCCCTGCCGCAACTTCAACTCAGCCACACAAGTGGCACAATAATCTGCAGATAGGCATCTAAGTCACAGTCCGCTCCCCATTCCTTGCTCCTCCGCTCCTCCGCTGTCTGGCAACGTATACCACACAGACCGGCAGGTAGGTCTGCCCTCTCGCAACCCCCCTTTTCTGTTTAACGCCCAAAGTACGGTTACACAGTAGCTGCTCGGACCATGACTAGTCTGCATGTTGTCAAGACAGGGGTCTGGTCCCCTCAAAGGCTTTATGCCTGTAAGTGAAATTGGGTAATGCTCCCAGATTGTTTAATTCCGGGTAGACTGAGAGGACCCCGGCCTCGATGGAGTGAAGGGTCGTAAAAAAAAAATTGTAAGCTCCTTAATGTGCTCAGACAATAATATTACTTAGTAAAAGGCCAAAGAATAGTACACCATATGAGCTGGGCACACAATTGAGTCCACCCTCAATTTTTTTCTTCTTCTTGTTCTTGAAATTTAAATTTCATTACGTTGATCAAATTGAGGCCGGGAATCTCACATCCATCCCGGGAAAGATTACTCGAAGCATCATCCAGCTTAGCTTACGGGCTGACGCCCGCGGACCTGCACACTCCAAGAACCGACCAGCTTGAGGCTGCCTTATCCTAAAACTACCTCCCTAACTCACCACCTAGTCTAACCCCAAACCTACGACAAGCTGTTCTAATATAGTATAACCGCCCTCCACTGCCGAATATGGGGAAACTCCCCTTCGGGAATTCAGCCTAGGATGGCTGAAAATTCAGTTGTCATCCTTTCCCCGCGATCAGCTGCCGATTTAGTGCTCCTCAAATTGGGTACTCAGTTTCACCGTATCTTTTCCCATAGGAAAACAGTGCAGTGCATCAGGCCACAAGTCCGGCCCCAGTGGAAATGAAAAGCATCATTTTTCTTTTTTTTTTTCAATATCACCTTTCACTATCTACCCACCAGTACTCAGCCTATACAGGGGACCCCTGCAAGCATAGCTAACTCTCACAATTAAACCACCAGTACTTCCTCGAGTTGTACCTGTTAACGTGCCACGATTTTAGGAAACGTACGGGCTACTACAGGAGCACCCAAATTCATCCGACAAGAAACAATTCTACTCTTTTTTTTGTCTTTTTTTTTTCCACGGCCGATAGCTGGGCTAAAATGCAGTTTGCCCCTCGCCCTAATCCGACAAGAAACATTTCTACTCTTTTTTTTTTCCACGGCCGATACTGGGGATGCATGTTGCCCCTCGCCCTAATCGGCAGTGGTCAGGGGAGTAGGTGGGGCTGCCGGTGGGGGGGGGCGGCTTAAATGCAGAGACCGAGCATTTTGCCAGTAGCTGCACCTCCCATCTACTCTCCCCGCCCCCATCGAGTAGCAGCAGAGGCTATGGCCAACTCTCCCACACACCACACAAACCACTCACGCTCACACTCACAGTCACACCTGTGTTGGTCATAGACCGTACTAATACTGATCAGGGGTATCAAGCGGACTATCACAGTCTGTTGGCACTAAGTGCGCCACAGGCGGTCATGGGACTTGAATCCACAGCTCCTGAATGCCACTTGCATGCCTAACCAACTGAGCTAGGCCGCATTTTCCCATGTTGCTAGGCACTGTTTTGGTAATAGCCCCGAAAAGGCTGGTAGGTGGAGCCCCAAAAATTATTACGGCTTCTGCGCCGTACTTAGGGTAAGACCCCACTGCTTTCTGCCAAGACTTTGGAAGAGATTTTTCGAGACTCCATTGTTGGCGGCAAAAACAAGCCTTTTGAGTTCCACTCTGCCTACCTCTGCTTTTTATGCACACCATCCATTCCCCATCATTTTCGGTTCCACTCTGCCTACCTCTGCTTTTTCAGCACACCATCCAATCCTGGTCCTCCTTTCCCATGGGATGGCTGAATCTAGAGGGTAGTGTTTTTTTTTTTTTTTTGAGAGGGCGATGGCCTTGAGATATTATCATTGAGCTGACCGGCCCCAAGCAATTCATTAGTATAGTTGGTTTTACTTGTCAAGTTCCATCATCTGGATTCGAACACAGGTCTGTATTTCAGCAGTTCATGGGTGTACCCACTGAGCTAGGCTCTTGGTGTAGAGGGTAGTTTTGGCTACCTTTTCATTCAGCCAAAACTCTCCTCTAGATTTAGCCATCCCCTTTCCCCCGTAGAAAGGAGTCACAGGGATTGGATAGTGTGCTGGAAAAGAGGCGGCCGACTTGCCTGAAATGGCGTGTTTTCTCCGGAGGTGCCGAAATGTGCTGTGGCCATGGAGTCCCTTCTCTCTTGCCCATGCCCATTGGCTACGATTTTGGGTTGGCGGATGTTTTCCAGGTGCCAAGCATCGCCAAGCACTGGGGTCCTACCCTTCATTACGAAAGGGGAAAGTTTCAGCTACCCCCCCCCCCGCCCCCCAGTGGAGCACAAGCCTAACCCTGACGGCTACTACCTACGTATCCTCAGATACCGGCTCCAAAAGCGGAGCCGGGGACCCTAAACCGGCATTTCCTTGCAACCTAAGCGCGGCCACATGGCACCAACCAATGAAACCACCACTCAGGGCTCCCTAATCAGCCCCTTTGACATCGTCTCTTAAATTAGTTAGCAGAGAAGTTGGACCAAAAAAGGGGCGCGTTCCGTCCGGAGGTACCAGGCAGGCAGCAGATTGGCACGATCAGCAGAGCGGCAGCCTGACAGGCGCAGAGGGATATTGCGACAGGCAGAGACCGGAGAGCGAAACTTGTGGGCGACAGACTGCCGGCACGGCACTGTTGTCTGAGCTGTTCAGATGGAGACAAAAATACCAAAGTGGAAAGTGCGCCGTTTGGGCTTCTGGTCCGTCGCTCATCAGTCCCGCCATGCCCCCTTTGACCTCCGCCCCTGGTGGCCACGCTAAGATTTCGAATGCATCTGGACAAAGAGATGTCCACATGCAATCAAAATGTTGGCTGATGGCGAGTAGTGCGACGAGACCCTGAACGTCGGGCTTTTGGCGGGGTCGGAATCTTTTCCGCGGTTTTCCGCCGAGCTTTTGGGCGGGCTGGTTCCACGCCTATGGACCGACCGTCGGCGGTAAGTACGGTGCCAAAAGTTGTCACAGGCCTTCAGATCGACCGACCGACCGACCGACTGGATCCTGCCGTGCCAGTCCAAGTCCAAAGTCCAAGGGCCTCGCTCCCCTTCTCTCGAAATGTGCAAAACGACAGCGAATCTTCCGCTAGACCAGTGGAAAAATACACCGCCATGATTTTTGTCTTTTGTGCATGTCGAGAGTAGTGGCAGAGTAGTGGAGCGAGGCCCCAACTCTCCCAACCAAACCACTCCCCCGCTTGCGCCCTGACGGATACCATCCCATAGTTGGGCCGCGGCGATCCCAATGTTCGTTTGCCTGAGACCGGACGAGGTAGAGGGAGGAAGGGATCGCGGAAGACGGATGATGTCCTCCTCGTCGGGCGTTGGTGGCGACAAGGCTGGCTACCGGTAGGAGGAGAAGACGGCGAAAGAAAGAGCGGGCGACAGCGGGGTGGGGTTAGCTACGTCGCCTGCATGGACACGCGTTAGGAAAGGGAGAGAGTACGTTGGTGGGGAAAGTGTGCCACACATGCTTACGACCATTGACCAAGAAATTAGCAGTTCAAGTCCGCCCGATTACAGTAACGGCAGGGCGGATAACGACAGAGCTCGCAGGGGGGGGTTGCGCAGGAGTAGCCAGATGACGCGCGGGAAAGGGGCGGAAGGGAACGATGAGCGGGTAATGGAAGACGGGAGGGAGAGCATGGCGAAAGCTAGATATGAACGATTCCGTTGAGAAGAACGCGCAGCAGTGGAGGACATGGCGATGATGCGTCTTCCGATGTCGTGGTTGTGTATTCTAATCGCATGTAGTCTTTGATTGCATCTTGATGTGCACGGGCGCAATCGCCTCCTCTCTGTCCTAAACCATTCATTCGCTGTTTCTCGCCTGCGTGCGTTACCGCTATCTTCGAAGGCCACTTGTAATCAGATCCATACATTTCACTTTACAGGTGTGAGGTAGCGTTGAGAGAGAGAGAGAGAGAGAGAGAGAG
>BFEA01000001.1:12340645-12357844 GCA_003427395.1 Chara braunii
GAGAGAGAGAGAGAGAGAGAGAGAGAGAGAGAGAGAGAGAGAGAGAGAGAGAGAGTCGTCCGTCGTTATCGCCACGGTCCGCGGAAGGAAGAGTAAAGGCAGTAGCCTTGAGTTGGTCGGAAGAGGTGGTTAGGCCATCAGTTGGTAGTCCTGGGTGAGGAGATGGACTCTGACTAGTGGTGGCCGAAGCACACGGATCCACTGGAGGTATGTAATACAGAGGCACGGGCTACAGAGAACAAGGATCAGGAGGCGGAGAAGAGGGGAGGAAATACGGGAGGGAGGGAGCAGGGGGGGGGGAACTGAATATTGGCAGCGGAGACCTGTCGAAGGTGGGCGCTTGGCGGCGGAGAGGTTAAGCACATAACATCCCCTCGTCTCATTCCGTCTGAGTGTTCATCTTTTGATTTATATGTTAGGACTCCTTCTCAAAGGGGGAAAGGGGAAGGAGAGGAGAATATCCTCTCCCTCCCTCTCTGTCTTTCTGTCGCTTGGTCCCTCACCCGCTTGAGTCGGGCTGATTGCTCCTTCGATCCAGATGTTGACCCATTAAGAAAGGGATTTCACTGGGGGTGGAGAAGGGAGGAGCGGAGCCTGTGAAGGGATCAACAGCAGGAGGAGGCGGGTGTGCTGGAAGGGAAAGAACGGTAATACAGTGGCAAAGGTACTCCACTCCCTCTCTTGCTGGCTAAAGATTGATGGGGCAACAGCAGCAGTCAGATACTGGAAAGAGATCAACTGGGGGTTGAGAAGGGAGGAGCGGAGCCTGTGAAGGGATCAACAGCACGAGCAGGCGGGTGTGCTGGAAGGGAAAGAACGGGAATACAGTGGGAAAGGCACTCCCCACTCCGTCTCTTGCGGGCTGTAGATTGATGGGGCAACAGCAGCAGTCAGATAGTGGAGGAGAGATGGCAGCCACCGCGAACGCGCCGATGACGTTTCAGGATTTTCTGGACAGAATGCGTCACCCCTCAGCCGCGGATCTTGTCAAGTCGATGAAAAGGTGAGGGGAATTCTTTCTGAGGGTGTGGCCCCTCGATACTGATGTGATCACGTTTGTGGTTGTTACCGTTGGCTAACGTGATGTTGAAGTGCAATATATTTACTTCAGTATTTATACCCTCAGTAATAGTACGAGTAATCAACCTGTTCTGATGTGTGAGCAGTTGTGAGCTGTGCTTGTTTTTGATATCTGTTGGTTTTGTACTTGCTATGCAGGTCGTGATGCTCTCTGTTTGATTCTACTCTCCTTCGATCTGACCCTCTTCTTCTCTGATCGCTCCTTTCTGTCTTAAGTAATTGGCCCTCGTCTCTGATCGCTCCTTTCTTTCTTAATAATTTGTCTTTTTTGTTGTTATCTTTTGGGTCTCGTTGCATTTGGTGGTTTGGTGCATCATGCATGGTCTGTAAAGTTGGTGATTGATTCTTGTTTCAGGTTTTCACTCTTCGTCTTCGCTTTTGTTCGGTCTCTGTCTGTATAATGCTCGTGTTTAACATAATGATTCGTTTCTGTTCTGATCGTCCTCCCACCCGTTCAGACCCTTGCGCACAAAGCAATGACAATGAGAACACGAGTTAAGCCAACCGGGGTTTAATTCAATGAATGGATCGAACAAACGCTCTCGCGAAATCACTTTATTGGGGAATCAGTTTTTTTTAGCTGAAGTGGTGCGCACCATCTGTAGTTCATTCTTCTTTCAGGTAACGACATCTTCTTTAGGAGTTCAGCTTGAGCGTTCAGCCCGAAGCACAGCGGATATTATCATCGTCATCGTCATCTTCATCTTCCTCTATTCTCTCTTCCTCTCCGTTGTAGAAATAAGGGTACGGGTATGTGACTACTGTTCCGTGATGAATGTGTGTCCTAAGCGGGATTCGATCCGCAGCAGGCAGTTCTTGCATGCTTGTCTTTCTTCTGTACCGTCCCCCTTCGTTGTTGCCTCCCCCAGGAGCGTATCCTTTATTCCCCCCCACCCTTTCGGGCCCCCCTTATTCTTCTCTCTGACGATCCGCAAATTCAAATCGCGCACAAATCAATCTAGATCGCTTCCCATATCTTCGTAGCCGATTAAAATGCCCGACCATTGTCTAAAAGCTATATTTGGGGCAACTTCGTCTAGACATAGCGTCAAAAAATGATCGGGGGTGAAAACGGGAGGTCTTGCCCTGTAATCAGCCGATCTGTTAAACCGTTTTGACTTGTTTTATCGGCAAAGCATATAGCCTTTTGGCTGTGTGCAAGTGGGTCGATATGACACCACACGGGGTGGGGGCAGCCGCGCCGCTCAACCTACATCCAGGTGGGCGGCCTTGTACGCAAGAGGTTCTGAACAGGGGGAGTCTTGTAAAGGAAGAAGATGAAAAATGAATTGATATTTTTTTGTTTCCTTTGTTTGTTTTTTTCGCTTTTGCGCTCTGATATCTATGTGACGATATATACTTGAATCGATACGAAAGAAAAAAAGTGAGGCCAAATTTCGAGGTGCCCTAATGGGGGATCTAAAACGGTCACATTATTACTAGTATTTGGGCAAGAAACAAAAACAAAAATAGGCCTTAAGTAGTATTGAAGTATTAATGGGCAAGAAACAAAAAACAGAAATAGGTCGCATTATCATTTGGGCAAGAAACAAAAACAAAAATAGGCTTTAAGAATCGGTATTGAAGTATTAATGGATTTCGTTTTGTGAGCTGCTGATTATTGGGCCGTATTTTGTGCGCTGATTGCATTGTGTGCGCGTGTGCGTGGAGTGGTTTTGGGGTTTTGAACTTTTTGGTGTCGGTGTGGGGTTGGCTGGCGGTTTCATGTTTTCCGCCTTTGCGCTCCGATTCACAGTGTGACAATATATATATTTTTTGGGCGGTTTCATATTTGAATCTGTGATACGAAAGAAGAAAAGTTTGAGGTGACTAACGGTAGTAGGGGGACAAAAACCGTCGGGTTATTATCTGGGCAAAAACCAAAAATCAAAACGGTCGCGTTAATCAGCCGGAACCGCTTGCCCGGCCGGGCAAAAAAATAAATAAATAAAAATTTGTAAATTTTTATTATTTAAAAATTCGGTGAAGAATTCCGATATGACCCTGAGGGTCTGAGGCAAAGTTGTTCAGTTTAATTTTCTGCATAACAGGATTTTTTCCCCCCAGATTTTTTGGTTTTTTTTGGGGTTATTGCTGGGACCTTCTCTGGCCCTTCTTGCACGGCCGGCTGGACCGCCCGGTCAAAGAAGGTGACCCGGGCGGCCCGGCTGGTAGCATGGCCATTATTCTAACCAGTACAGTATCACCGTAATCGATTTCATTTTGTGAGCTGCTGATTATTTATTGGTGAGCTGCTGATTATTTATACTTTTTTGCTGATTATTTATTGGTGAGCTGCTGATTATTTATTGATGGCTGTTTGCTCCACTGTGTGCGCGTGTGCGTGGAGTGTTTTTTTTGGGTTTTGAACATTTTGGTGTCGGCGTGGGGCTGCTGGCAGTTTTATGCTTAATTTCACAGGAATTTGCGAGGGTCAAGATCCCGAGAGGAATAGTGCTATTGTGCAGGAATTCCTTGCCTCTACTGAAGCTGCCTTTCGCGCTCATCCCTTGTGGGCAGGTGCCAGCGAGGAAGAACTCGAGGGCGCCGGTGAGGTTGGTGCGGGTTCCGCCTTTCGCTCATATCCCCTCCTACCTGCCGTCTTCATCGCCTACCTAGTCGTTGTTCTGCCGCTGCTCTTTCGCGCTGCCTACCTTCCCTATCTTGTGGACGTCTTTCCAATGGACAAGTGTGCTTGATTACGTCCAACGGACAAGTGTTTGATTACCTCCTCCTGCTTTGAAACTGCGCAAAGTTCCAATCGATGTGTGACTCGAAGTCTATCGCTCTCCTCTCTCCTCTCTCGCGCTTCCTCCCTTCAATGCGACATCTTTTCTTCTTGTCTGCATCTCTCTGACTCTACCCATTCTCGCATGTCTCCTCTTGCCAGTTTACCCGGTTATTACAGTATCTTCCCGTGCATCCTTGCCTTTCCTTCCCCTCTCCCTCCCCCCTCTTTTCTTCTCTCTGCCCCTCTTCTCTCTACCCTTCTTAACCCTGTTGCTCGACCTCTTTTCCTTGTGGGACTTTCCTGGACCCGTTTACCGTTCCTCTCTTCCCTTTTTGTCCCTCCCTAAGTTATCGTTTCCTATCAAGGGCAACTTTCAAATTTGGTTGCTTCATTCACTCTTTCGCTCCTCCCTTCTTCTTGTCTTCATCTCCCCCTCTCGCTTCCTTAGCTCCTGCCTCCCTCTGTTATGCTCCTCTTTCTTCCCGATTATCCCCGGTCCTTTCTGCCGATCGCTCTATTCCTGAATCTTTCTTCCTCTCTGTCTGTGTTTCGTCTTCTCTTCCTGCCCCCTCTCTCTCCTCACTCGCTCATCTCTCTGCCTGTCTGTTTCGTCTTCCCTTCCTGCTCCCTCTCTCGCCTCACTCCTCTCGCCCTATCTCCCTGTTGTCATCCCACCCTCTAGTTCCCCATACCCTCCTCACTTTCCGTCCCTTATGTATATCCCTCCTTCCTTCCCTCCCCTCCCTCGTCTTTCCCCTCACATTCCCTCTCTCCTCATCTCTCTTCCTTTTTTTTCCCTCCCGTCTGGTCCGCTTTATCCCCCTCTTTTCCTCTCCTTTCTCTTTCTTTCTCTCTCCTCTCCACGTCTCCTCCACCTCTCTCCCTCTATCGGCCTATATTCCTCTCCTTCCCTCTCCCCTCTTTCAGCCGCCTTTTTATTCCCTCTTCCTCTCGCTGTCTGCCCCCCCCCCCCCCTTCCCGCTCCCTCCCCTCTCTCTTTCCTGCTTTTCCTTTTTGACTAGCTTCTCTCCTTCTCTCCTTCTCTTCTCGATGCTGTCCTCTCTTCCGGTTGCTTCCTTCAGCGTCCTAAATTCCTTCTTTTACGGCGCTTCTTTTTTTCTCTCCTTGTCTCACCCTCTCCTTGGCTCTCTCGCCGATTTCTTGTTCGCTGTGTCTTCTGTCACCAGGTTTTTCTTTGCCATGGACCCGCTACCGTTCTTCCCCCGAATAGAACGTACGGTCATTGTCTGTATTTGGCACAACTGTCAGTCCAGATGCAGCGATCTCTCCTCTGTCTCACCCTCTCCTTGGCTCTCTCACCGATTTCTTGTTCTCTCTGTGTCTTTTGTCACCAGGTTTTTTTTTGCCATGGACCCAGTACCGTTCTTCCCTCGAATAGAACGTGCGGTCATTATGTCTGTATTTGGCACAACTGTCAGCCCAGATGCAGCGAAAATGACAGTACGTTCTATTCGGGTGAAGACGGTAGTTTCCCTTTATTTATGGTGCCTTTTAAAAATGACAAGGTGGTTTTCGCGTCACTTACTGTGCCTCGCAATTTAATTTTCTGCTTTAAAAAATATATATATATTTTTCTTTTTTTTTGGGATTTCGTTTCCGGTTAGGGCCTACCTTGCGACGGATAACTTTTCACACGCGTTTTTTTTTTTTTTTTTTCCTCTTTCTTAATGGTTATCGTCGCTTTTCTAAGATCACTACTCTTCATGATGACACGCTGATGAGGTCGACTATTGAGTTAAGTGTGTGGTCAACTCTCACAGTATGTTGTCTCCAGACTCTCCACTGGCACCTTTTGTTTGCCATTTTGTGCAAATCCGCCCACCATGGAAAACCTGATACTGATCTTGGTGATAGGCATGCATAATTCCAGTCAGTCGAACGAGTTTAGTATTCAAAACGGGAGGAGCTGGCCAATCATACTCTAAATGGCGGTTAAGCTCTCACGCCGTCGTCGACTCCCTACCGGCTCGTCAACGCGCTGTCCTCCTCTTTCTCTGTCGTTTCTCCGACAATGCCTCCACCGAGTAGGCTGTTGTGTAGCTCTGTTGCTGCTACTTGGGTAAATGAGAAGCGTTGAATATGCACGTTTGTGTGTCAGGGGTCAGGGGGAAGAGAGAGAGAGAGAGAGAGAGAGAGAGAGAGAGAGAGAGAGAGAGAGAGAGAGATTCTCCGACAATGCCTCCACCGAGTAGGCTGTTGTGTAGCTCGGTTGCTGCTACTTGGGCAAATGAGAAGCGTTGAATATGCACGTGTTTGTGTGTCAGGGGTCGGCGGGGGGGGGGGGGGGGGGGGAGAGAGAGAGAGAGAGAGAGAGAGAGAGAGAGAGTTTAGCTTTCCGTAGAGGACTTGGTCGGAACGACGTGGGCGGATGGGCGGATGAATTCTCCAGCAGTCGAAAACGATGCGTGTTGACGGACGCAATCGGGTAGTAAATCGGTTAGGCGATGAATGAAGGTGGGAGGACTATCCGTCTCTTCCCCCGAATAGAACGCCTGGTCATTACAGCTGTATTTGGGGCAGCTTCTGGACTAGATGCAGCGATAATGACCGGGCGGGTGAAGACGGTACCCGTCTCTTCCCCCGATTAGGACGTATGGTCTGTATAGCCGTATTTGGGGCCAACTTCCGGACCAGATGCAGCGATTGATAATGACCGGGCGTTTTATTCGCGCGAAGTCACTACCCGTCTCTTCCCCCGAATAGTACGTATGGTCTTTTATAGCTGTATATATTTGGGGCAACTACCCTCGTCCCCCTAGTAGAACGTACGGCCATTTCTGCTGCATCTGGACTAGAAGGCGAGCGAAATACGGCTGTAATGAACGTACGTTCTATTCGGGGGAAGAGGGTAGATACAACGATAAAGCCCATGCACATCCTATTCCAGCTACGACGGGTAAAGCGAACTTTGCATCGATCCCGTATCACATTTGTCATCATTCGATACGATTCTCTCCGCCCCCCCCCCCCCCCCCCCCCCCCGCCCCCCCTCCCCCTGTGTTTGAAGGCAACGGTAGGCGATTAGTGTGTGTGCACAAATGGGTGGATGGGCTTGCGCATCTTCTCCTGTGAGTGGGGAGTCGAACACTCTTCTTCCTCCAGATGCACGGTTGCTTTGACACCCTTGTTTGTGACAATACCGGGGCCAAGTCCCACTTACGCTGAATCTTCATTTCCGGCCGTTGATCTTTGGAATCTACGGTCAGAAGTTTGAGCTTTCGGGTAAGTGGGACCTGGCCCCCGGTGATGGTTGTCTTCCCGCTAGGTTCTTTAGAAGATTCGACGAACCGGGCCGATTTTTTTATTTTTTATTTTTTTTGGTTCCCGAACGGCCACGGCCTTAAGGGATCATTATCATTATCGAGCTGACCGGCCCCAGAGAGTTGGTTTATGCATGTCTAGGTCTGTTTATCAACGAAATTAGAATATGCGTAAAAAAAAAAAAAAAAAAAAAAAGCGAAATAGAAATAGAATGCCGGTCGACCGTATATAAGATTCTGAACACAGAACAGCTCCCGTATCACATTTGTCATCATTCGATACGATTTCCCCCCTTTCCCCCCCCTCCCTGTGCACAGTTGCTTTGACACCCTTGTTTGTGAGGTTGCAGATTTTGACAAGTAGAAGATTTGACGAACCGGGCCGATTTTGTTTTTGTTTTTTTTTGGTTCCAAAACGGCCACGGCCTTGACGGATCATTATCATTATCGACTGACCGGCCCCAGAGAGTTTTTTTTTTTTTGTTTTTTTTTTGGCCCCAGAGAGTTAGTTTATGCATATCAACGAAATTAGAATATGCGTAATAGAAATAGAATGCCGGTCGACCGTGTATATAAGATTCTGAACACCAAAAAAAAAAAAAAAAAAAAAAGATTCTGGACACAGAACAGCTCCCTAGGTTGGCTTCGAACGAGCGACCTAATAGATAGGGTAAGTAGTGTGTGTTCCCTGACTAAGTTCCCCGACGAAGCGTGGGTGCAAGATTTCCAAGCACACGGCTCTCTCCATCCGTCAGTTTGGCAAGTTAAGGCTGCTGTGTGTTTTTTATTTTTATTTATTTATTTATTAATTATTATTATTATTTTTTTTATTTTTTGGTGGCCCGATGGACCACGGATGAGATATTAAACTGATGAGAACAGATACTAGACGGGATCTTAGCCAAAAGGCAGAGAAGAGTATAGACTACCGAGTGTCTCCCATTCTGTTTTTTATTTTCATTTTTTAAGTGCATGGACGACGTATCATTCACCTGCATGGCCGGGCAGTGGCAGTGATTTTTGGCTTTCTTTATTTTTTGTGTTTTTGGTTGGTAAGAAGGGCGACGGCCTCTTGAGATATCTCATCTGCGCTAGGTAATTCAGAAATGTCATTCAGGCCCTAGGTAATTCAGGAATTTCATTCGTCTTGTTCCATCTGGATTCGAACTCACGTCTGCATTCCAGCAGTTTATGGTGTACCAACCAACTGAGCTACTAAGCTCTTTGGTGGTGTGGGTGTGATTTTAGGTCGCGCTTCTTATAACAGTTTTCTGCGAGACCAGGATGCACGACAAGTGGATGTGGTTCTTTCACCCTCGATTGGTGTACATACTAATCTTCTATATGTCATAACGTCCACAACCGCAAACCAGCCAGCACGTCTGTGTTGCCGCTCCTCTCTTCCGTCTCGTCATTTCCCTCCGGATCTTGCCTAATCAATACGTTTTTATTTATTTATTTATTTATTTAATACGTTTCTAGAGCTCGGTTCTCCCGTCTGCGGTCGCGTCCCCCTGATCTGTGTGCTGTGTTTACCCTATATATAACGTACGGTCATTATTGAGGTAGGTCAGGTACGGTCCATTGCCCGACGCCTCGTTTATTGGTTAGCAGCTGCACCTGCCCGGCGATACTACAATATGGGGCTGCTGTACGGGACAGCGTCCCATTATTAGTATTTAGTACATGTCGAGTCCCCCTTCCTCTCGACGTCGTGTTGATGCTAATCTGCGGGGATCTTTGTCTTACCGACAACCTTCTCTGCCACGTCGGCGGCGTTCGTCTTTTACGCGCCGACCCCGCCAGATCACATCTGGCTTTCCAGTGGTGACCGATTCGGATCTGCGGGCAGACCTACCAAATTCTTGTGGTTTGACAGCCACAAATGTCTGCCTACAGGCTTATCAGCGTCAACGTTATAGTGCATCCCAATTTCTTACGATTGCGTATCAGCTTGACGCTGTTGAAAATCAGTTGTTGCTTGACCATAATAGTCCACCTGCAGAAGGTAGTAACTATACTACCTCAGGAGGCTTTACTGTAAATGTCTTACAGTATCAGTTGTTGCTTGACCATAATAGTCCACCTGCAGAAGGTAGTAACTATACTACCTCAGGAGGCTWTACTGTAAATGTCTTACAGTTAGCGTTTCACAGTCGCCACCTTCTTATGCATCATGCGACGCCAGACGATGACCTCAATAACCATCCTCATATTTTTGCCTGTATTTTACATAGACCCGGGCATTATATGGCACTCATTCGTGCAGCTGCCCAGTGGGAACTGTGGGATGGTGGGATGATGAGTCAGGTCATTTTCGACGTGAATGAATTTTTGCGAGCGTTGTCGAATCATACTTTATTCTGGATTATTGACCGACTCTCGTGTGACGCCTGTCGGGACAGAGATGCGGTGCGCCTTGGCTGTGGAATGCATCATCTATGCCATAGCCATTATCAATCTATTGCGACTGCCGCCGTCTGTCCTGAAGGGTGTCCAACATTTCCTCATTGTACACATCCCTATCACCCAGATATACGTGGTCCCTATTGTGCCCAAGGACGCTATCAGAACTGTATGATGCCGCACTGTGATGAATGTCCTGCAGTGTTTTTGACATGTGGACAACACGTCCTCTGTCAGGACTGTTTGGATGGGATGGTTCGTGCTAGCCGTCCTGCAGAATGCTGTGCTGGCGCAGCTCTCCTTGGGCATCCTTGTGAACATCCACATCATCCTCACCGTAGCTGTCCTATCTGCCGAGGTGGGGGCAGGTAAAGAAAAAAAGAAGAAAAGAAAAAGAGAAAAAAAGAAAAAAAGAAAAAAGAGAAAAAAAGAAAAAAAGAAAAAAGATACGATGATCTGTGGGATGTGTTATTTGCTTTGTGATAATTGGATTATCTTTCTTTCCCTATCTTTCTTTCCCTGTCAGGTTTGGTTTCCTCCTCCCCTTCTTTACCTCTTTGCCTTTTGGCTGCGTGCAAGTGGGTCCTTGTGACACACGGGGATGGGGGCAGCCAGCGCTCAACCTGTCATCCACGTGGCTGGCCTTGTACGTAAGAGGTTATGAACAGGTGGAGCTTTCCTTACCTCCTTCCCCTTCCCCTTTTTTCCTTTTCCTTTTTTCTTTCCCCTTTTTTGCGCTCTGATTCACAATGTGACAATATATACTGGGTACATGTTTTTTTTCAACGGTTTCTTTTTTTGGTTGTTTTTTTTGTTTTGCGTATTGATAACGTCACTATTTTTTTTTCTTTTTTTCTTTTTTCTTTTTTAAGTATTATATTTCATATTGAGAAAGTATGAGGCCGGGGACCTCACAAATCGACCTGGAGTTATCCTGGCAGCATCAGCCGGTTTCGCTTATAGGAAACAGAATTCACCAAACAGTTCAATGCTGGTCACTGTTAACAACGCAAGGAAGCCTTCTTGGAATCCATACACTAGTTCAACTCTGACTCTCTCCGTTCTACCCCACCCAACCTACTGCCCTACCTTAGCCTAACCTAAGGCTATACACAGACCTACTCACCGGTCTGGTACCCGGCCCAATGCGGCCAGGAGGAACCTTGTTCCTTTTCCAAGGCCTGGCACTCTCCTCCCCACCCCCACGCAGGCTACTGTGACTGCCCACAGGAACCGAGTGCACCTGGTTCATCCTATTCCTACCCACCTTACTACTTCTCAAGCCATCTTCCCAAAACCAACTTCCCTTCTGGAGACACGTGGGCCACCCCCAAACCCCAGGTCCGTTGAAATCATGTCACACCCCTGTTGTGGTCCCAGTGGGATGTCTTCCGCAACCAGTCCGCTCTGATGGCTGTGGCAAGGAGGCTTTTGAAGAGTTCTTCTGTTTGTTTTTCTGGCAGACTTTCCCCCTGGAACCTGAGATTGTTTCTGTCAGCCCAGATAACCCAGAACATGATTGCCCTGCCCACCTGGGCTACGTAGCCCCAACCCTCAGTACTCTTATACATCTGTGGCAGACAACCTGCAAGGACCCACCTCTGCCCAGTCAGCTCCATCCTTCCTGCAAACCTTTTCCGATGGTACTCCCACCACCTCCACCATTTCCGTGACCTTGGGCACTCCCACCAGAGGTGTTGCATTGTGTCTGGCACCTCCTTGCATCTGTCGCATGTCACAACTACGTCCATCCCTTTGTCTGCCAGCCACAGTAAGGAGGCTTGCTTTTGGGACGGCCAGGTGTGACTGCAGCCACAGTAAGGAGGTTTGCTTTTGGGACGGAATGGCTTGAAGTTGAGTCCATAGTCTGGTAAATTCCGATTGTGAGGGAGGTTCAAGGTTGGGGACTTGCCGTGCCCACCGGCTCCCTACCTTCTCGCATACGGACACCAAGTCTGATCTCCTTTGAAGGATCAGACTCGCGTCCAGATGATTTAGACCCATGACCACCGAGCCCCCTATCTGCTATCCCCAGGCCTCCGAGTCGATCTTCGGCTCCTCCAACCCAATACCATTGCCCATCAAGACCGGTATCGGTTGACGTTTTCCCAACGTCACTATTTCTTGATTTATGCGTGTCATATTTGAAAGCGATGCTAATTAATTATTTTGTCTCAGTATCGTTCCAGTTCTTATCGGATGTTCCCGAAGGAGGTACAAGTTCTCTGTGGCAGTACTCCGGAGCCAGGTCTCATTTACGCTGATGAATGTTCATTCTTGGGCGTCGATCTTTGTAATCTATGGTCGGAGATTGGGTACTCGGGGAAGTGGGACTTGGCGCCTGCACATGGGAAGTCTAGAGGCAAAAATAGGCTTGTTCGCGAGCGAGGGAACTAACGAACGAACATGGGTGGGTGTTGTTGGGAGCAGTAGTGGCCTGCATAGTGGGACTTGGCGCCCACACATGGGAAGTCTAGAGGCAAAAATCGGCTTGTTCGCGAGCGAGGGAACGAACGAACGAACATGGGTGGGTGTTGTTGGGAGCAGTAGCGGCCTGCGTGTTCCTTACATGCAATAATTGAATTTGTTGCCAGGCATAGTCCGTCTGTCTGATGATTCGACTGTGGAAGATATTGTACAATGCTGCGTTTAGACATTATTGTATGTTCTGGAGTGAGTTGTTGTTGGCCTATCTATAGTCCGAAGAAAAAGAAAAAGCAAGTTGTTAACATATCATTGCGGCTTATTCCAATCTCGATCGCAGTCTTTGGATTCTTCCACTCAGTCGCTCATCTGGATAGTGAATGATTGCCTGTTTTTTTTTTCTTTTCTTTTTTTTTTTCCAATAAGAAACTGAGGTATGTTATTCTCTCATCACCTCATGCTAGCTACCTATATCTTGCTCATCCAAAAATGATTTTGCCTAAACAAATAAAAAGGATATAATTCTTCCTGGATTTGGTATTATCAGTCATGTGGTTTCTACTTTTTCCAGAAAGCCTGTGATTGGCTATTTGGGCATGGTTTATGGTGTGCGCCGTGTAAGGCATATTTCGTCGATATCGGATGTCGACCGAAGGCAGGCACGAAGTGCGGCAAGACATGCATCAACCCTTATAGCTGAGCAAAAGACTCAGCGTTGTCAGTGCACTGAAACTATCGTTGAATCTAATTATTCAGATGTGCTGAAGGAAGTTATTAACGTGTGCTGAAGCAAATCATTGAATCGAACAGGCAGAATGAGACCTGTGAGATATCATTGAAGGGAATTCGATATAATGAAATTAAGCACTTTTATCACGGCCTGAATTTTCAATGCAGACAGAACTCAGGCCAGCAAAAAGTGTTGTGGGACGTCAGTACATCACCCCAGGCAAACTTGAGTTAAAAAAAAAAAGAAATCCCCCTTCTCTCTTTCTTCCCTCCCCCCTTTTTGTTTTCCTTTTCCTAAAAAAGCTGTGTTCTCCTCGTCAGGGGACAGCTGTATATACACTAGAGCTCTGATATTCATGTGACAATATCTATCTATCTATCTATCTTCTATCTATCTATCTATCTATCTATATATTGGGCGGCTTCACCTAGAGAAGGGTTCTGGGTTCGACGGCTTCGTACCCTGCATTCTTCGGGTTTTAATGCAGTCCTCCCTATGTCTCGATTACCGCCTGTTCGACGGCAGCCATCACTGGTGGCAAGTTGGTCCTTCTTCTGCTGTTTCCTCTCGCTCTGCTGCTTCGTCTCCTAATCCCTTCATCTTCTCGGGCCTTTACTATTGATATTAGCCCGGGCCCTCAATTAGCAGTGCGAAGCACACTGCGGCATTTATTGTCGTTAGGTGCGGCGGGTGCTTGGCCCGAAGTTGCTGCTTTTCTTCAGCAGGCTACGCCTGCCCGCCGCGCTCGCTTGCTGCAGTGGCTGTATATAAATGTTCCTAATTCTGCCATGATGGTGGACATCTGTGAACTTGAATGTCTTATTCGGCAATCTCAACATGCCCGACAGCGATATACTGCTTGGCCCTGTGATAGCTGCTCGGCCCCGTGATAGCTTCGGAAACTATATTAGGATTGTCCATATGCACGAGGTTCTGAACGCCACAAAGTTGCGACAGGTGTTGCACTCTCCAGACGTGYGTGYACTGCACCCGGACCCCCATGCAGCCAGCACTATTCGTATTTGTGATAAACTTGTACCCCCGACAAGGGTGCAATTTTGTAACTTTACGGAGGTTGCCTTGAGTGTTACTCCGGGCCTATGCCTTCCTGCTGCTGCTGACTGTCCATGTCGCCGGGTCTTTCCTAATTGCACCGATTTGGTTGACGGCCATGTTGTTTCCGACAACTATGATCTGATTCCGGATGCTAATCTTCGGCGTCTATTCTATGAGGGCTCTAAATATCAGCTGAATGGGGCAGTAGGGGATGTACTCGAGGCACTGGCTGTTGGTATTGACGAGTATATCGCTGCATACCTTCGGCCGTCATCACGACAATCCTCCGCTGCTACCCTTGCGCACCAATTGCAGCTTTGGCGTGCCACAGTTTTGCGCCATTGTGAGTCCAATATGACTACTGCAATACCTTTTCGGCAACCCCGCGCTCTGCGACACGCACATGTGGCTCTGCGTCAGCTTCAAGATTCCTTTGCGATTGTTCCTGTGGACAAGACATCACATAATTTGGCGATTTGTTGCAAGGACTGGTATCGTTTCCATCTTTCTACTCATCTTGACAGTCCTACATATTCCCGGCCTACGGAAAACGTGGCCGATATTCTGAATCGCCATGCACTTTGGAACAATCATTGGAATTACCCTCATGCTGACACGTTGCCATATCTCTATTGTGCGCTTAAGGCCCACGAGTCTCCCCCTGCACTCTGAACTATTCTTGGTATCACTTCCCGTAACAACCTTTCTTCTTCTCATATGGCCCAGCGAAATGACCTGCACTCTTCCCAACGAGTCCAGCGTTTGCATCACCGGCCGCCTCACAAGTCTGTTGCTAGCACAACAGCAACTTCGGCTCGTTTGAGTGCGGCACTTCAAGGCGTCATCCGCACTCTTCGCGAAAAAGATAATCAGCTTTTTCAATGCGAAGGCATTCAACGATGTTAGATTGTTCAGAGCAGTGATGAGGTCATGCTTGACCTAAAAAAGAATAAAGCATCTCTTCGAGGTCTGGTCCCTCATACGGTCGATTTTACTACCATGTATACTAATCTTCCTCATCAACACATTCTTAACAATGTTTCTAACGCCATTGATGAGGCACATGCCTACGCTCTTGCACAGGCACAGCAGCATACACGGACACGTTCATCCAGTATTGCTCTTCGTATGGTGGTCTGTGGACCGCGTGCAGGGGAGTGGACAACCGATACGGGACCTGACACTCTTTCTGTGTCGGACATTCTTCAACATCTTCGTTTTATTGTTACTAATACATATTTATATACAGCGGATGGCCTTGTGCGTCATCAAGACGTCGGTATCCCTATGGGGACAAATGCTGGTCCTGAGATTGCTAATCTTACACTTTATTGGGATGAGGCGCAGTACGTGGACAACCTGCAACGTGTGGATCCTTCCGCTGCTCGACAATATGCTTTCACTTATCATTTCATTGACGATGTCCTCACTTTCGGTTGCCTCCCGCCATCGCCAGCCTGTTATGGTCTGGAATGGAAGGAGACAATGGATCCTGATGGTTCTTGCACTTTCTTAGGTGCGAAGCTGCAGACACACACAGATGGATCCCTTCGATTGAGTGTGTATGATAAGACTGTTGCATGGGGTTTCCCTGTTATACGATACCCTAGTGCAACGTCAAACATTCCATCTCATCGGCCTGCAGGTGTGTTCACTGGCCAGCTTACGCGGTTTGAGCAGATTTGTGACAATTGGCATGATTTTAAAACGGCAGCAGCTTTGCTTGCCCGCCGTTTGCTTTCCCGTGGCCATGTTCCATCAACACTGGCTCGAGGATGGACTTGTTATATTCGTGCTCGCCAGCGTCGGCAGCCTACACATGTGACGAGATTTACACAATGGTTCGTCGCATGCTTTGTTGGTCCATGCATCATCCTCTTCCACCCTCTCCTCCCCTTGCTACCCCTTCTCCCCCTCCCCCTCCTCCCCCTTCCTCTGTTCCATCTGCTCGTCCTTCTCCTCCCTCTCTCCCTTCCCCTTCCCCTCCTCCTCCTCCTTCCTCTCCTCCTCCTTCTCCTCCCCCCCCTTCTTCCCCTCCCTCTCCTTCGTCTTCTTCTTCTTCTTCTTCTTCTTCTTCTTCTTCTTATCAACACCGTCGACTGAGATCAGCCCTTCCCTTATCTTCGTTGTCTATATTAGGACGGCGGCAGGCTCGTTCATTCTCCCCACCTCCTAGTCCCCCTTCCTCTCGGCGTCGTATTGATCCTGGTTCGTTGTCTGACCGACAACCTGCTTTGGTACGTCGACGACGTTCGTCAATTAAACGCCGACCGCGCCAAATCAGACCGGGCCTGCCAGTGGTGACCGATTCGGATTTGCGAGCAGATCTACCAAACATTTGTGGCCTGACAGCCACAAATGTTTATCTGCAAGCTTATCAGCGTCAAGGTTATACTGTATCTCAATTTCTTACAATTGCTTATCAGCTTGATGCTGTTGAAAATGAGTTGTTGTATGACCATAATGGTCTACCTCCTGAGGATAGTAATTATACTACCTCAGGAGGCTTTACTATAGATGTCTTACAGTTAGCATTTCACGGTCGCCACATTCTCATGCATTATGGGACGCCAGGCAAGGACCTTAATGCCCGTCCTCGTATTTCTGCATGCATTTTGCACAAACCCGGGCACTATACGGCACTCATTCGTGCAGCTGCCCAGTGGGAACTGTGGGATGGTGGGACGGTGATTCAGGTTCTTGTCAACATAAATGAATTCTTGCGAGGTTTGTCGAATCATACTGTTCTGGATTGTTGAGCGTCTCTCGTGCGACATTTGTCGGGATAGAGACGTGGTGCGTCTTGGTTGTGGAGTGGATTATCTGTGTCAGCACCACTATCAATCCATTGCAACTGCCGCCGTATGTGCGGAAGGGTGTCTAACATTTCCTCGTTGTGCACATCCCTATCACCCAGATGTACGTTGTCCTTTCTGTTCCCAAAGACGCTATCAGAACTGCATGATGCCGCACTGTGACGGACGTCCTGCTGTTTTCTTGACATGTGGGCAACATGTCCTATGTTGGGATTGTTTCGATGGGATGGTTCGTGCTAGCCGTCCGGCTGAATGCTGTACTAACGCAACTCTCCTTGGGTATCCCTGTGAACATCCCTGTCATCCTCACCTTAGTTGTCCTATCTGCCGAGGGGGTGACAGATGAAGTGTAGAAGAACAGATAAAAAAAGAGCCGAGTAAAAAGATAAAAAATAAATAAATAAAAAAAGAAACCAAGGAAGGAAAAGCACAAAAAAAGAAAACTGAGAAAAAAGAAAAAAGAAAAAAGAAAAAAGAAAAGAGAAAATTATGTTCTGTGGGATGGTAATTGGATTATCTGTGGGATGTGTCACTTGCTTCGTCTGTTTAATAGGCTTTCTTCTTCTGTGAGGTTTGGTTTCCTCCGCCTTTTCTTTACCTCTTTGCCTTTTGGCTGCGTGCAAGTGGGTCTTTATGACACACGGGGATGGGGGCAGCCAGCGCTCAACCTGTCAT
>BFEA01000001.1:12370629-12382456 GCA_003427395.1 Chara braunii
TTGATTGTTCGGATCATTGGTATCTAAGTCTTCCGCTGTGCTATTTTATACTTTGTATTGAAAGGTCGGTTCTTGTTCTGGTCTGCACCTATACGGTATGCAACACCCGGCCTCCCAACTCTGCCCTATGCGCGGAGCAGTACCCCGGCTCCTAACACCTGGCACGAGCTGGAAAGCTTGACAATTGAAATCGATCCAATCCGAACATTTCAGGGGCTCGGAGCTACCTGACCGAAAAATTCAGGGGTCTCAGGAGGGGGCTACGAGACCGAAAATTGCAGGGGCTCGAGCCCTACCGGACCATAGTGGCTGGCAGCACAAGGGAAAAAATTCAAAAAAGAAAAAGAAGTGCGCCACTGGCGGATCTGCCATGGCTGCAAGGAATGAACTTCAAATTTTGAGGAAAAAAGAAGAATCCAGCATGGCAGATAGACCTTCGGATGTACTGGTCCTTGAAATGCAGTTTTTTCAAAAAAAGTAATATAAAATGAAAAAATGCAATTCTGTCAACACCATGTCTGAGGACCTCGCTCTGGCCCATGGTCCACACAGGATTGTCCTGTTGGAACCGAGGGGAGTTGTTTTATTTGGTGGTGGTGGGGGGGGGGGGGGGGGGGGGTATGCAAAACTACCCCGGCTTTGGCGATTTTTAAACTCCAATTTCCCGAAAATAATCAGGGACGCTGGTCAGGTTGCACTCCATCCGAACGAAAAATTGGAAAAAATAAACGTAAATGGTGTGGCCCATGCGAAAGGTATTCTTGCCAAATGGAATGCATATTCCGAGGGGGCTATGGGATCCGAGGGGGTTGGGGGGCTGTGTAAAATTCTGAGTACCCCAGCGTTGGCAAATTTTGAATCCAATTTCTGGCGAAGAAAAATTCCGAGAAAATCAGGGATGCTGGCTCGGTCCCTCCGCATCCGGGGAAATATTAAAAAATGGAAAATATGGTTTTGGCCCATGAAAGAATATTTGTGCCAAATCGAATATATATATGGAGAGCTGTGCAAAACTTGGTGTGGACTGGTGGTGCCTGGGAGGGTGCCGTGCTGGTTGCGTTGGTGACTGAAAGGCTTATATGAAACTGCGGTGTGTCTGATTAGGTGGCCCGAGTTCTAAGAGCAGTTCAAACTCAGGCTGCGATGCAAAACATGTGATTCGTTTGCGTTTAGAAACTTTCTTATTTTGACTCTGGCGTAAATGCCCCTATGATAATTGGTCAATTTATGAATAATATAAATGATGGATTCTTTAAGTTTCTTTTGCTTGTGTTTGGGCCAGATGAAACGAGACAGCGGTTTTGTCAGCAGGTTTGTGTCGGTTTATCCATCAATGAGTGGATCGGTCTTTGTGCCAAACAGGAGGTTCCATTCCATCAGGTCTTAATCATATAGATGTATGAGTGGATCGGTCTTTGTGCCAAACTGGAGGTTCCATTCCATCAGGTCTTAATCATATAGATTTTGTCAGCATGTTTGTGTCGGTTTATCCATCAATGAGTGCTGCAATCATCACTGAATCAGAGATTCAGTAAGTCAAGCAGTCGGCAATCGAGCAGTCCAGTCGGCAGTCGAGCAGTCCAGTCCGCAGTCGAGCAGTCCAGTTGGCAATCGAGCAGTCCAGTCGGCAATCGAGCAGTCCACTTGTCGTTCAAATGTGCATACCAAATTGTTGTAGCCACAGCTTAAACGACACCTGGCACCTGTATGCATCGGACTTTTCACTTTAGACCGGACAGTCGAGACGCCAATATGCCTGCGACATGCAATTGTGTGGGCCCCGGTGGTCAAGCAGCAGAAGAACTCTGTTGAGTGTTTGATCCTCAGTTTGAGGTATAGTTATATCACCCTCTGGCAGTTGAAAAACCCGGACAGCGGCTGCTGGCGAAGAGAACAAGCTTTCAAACACAGTATTCGGATTGGAGCTGATCCTTTCCTTACTCCAGATATGCTGACCTTCATTCGGAAATTAGTACGTATTGTACTCAACTTGGGCGTCATGTTTTAAGCTTTTGTTATGGGCTGCTTGATTTCCATTCGCAGATGGAGCCGTAATTCATAGTAGATCTGTTACTAGGGCTAGGGGATTTGAACCCGCGACTTTGTCTTGCGACTTTATGAATGTCCGTGCTCCACTTATGTCCTGTTTGTCGGAATGATCCGTTGATTGATCTGTTGAATGATCTGTTGAATGATCTGTTGAATGCTTATGGGTACTCAGGGGCTTGAGAAGTACTTGATGACAAAGTTGTTCAAGCACGCATTTGCCCCGACGGACGAGGAGAGGGAACGGGACCTGAAGCTGTCACAGACGATCAAAAAGTTGCAGAGATTTATACGGCCAGAGCATCTTGACATCCCGCAGTCAGCACAGAAAGAATCGTCGTGGGCGGTAAGGAGACAATTTTCCATGGACCTCATTTTTTTCCCTTTGCGAAGGGCAATCTCCTTGAGAAATCATCTTCAGAATGACCTGCTCCAGGTAAATTGAAGTAGAATAAAAGTACTTAGAAAGGGGATTCCCCAAGGATCTAGCACATCAATTCCTTTTGGAGGCTGAATAGCTCGTAGGCGCTAGACTCCAGAGAATGAAAGCCCTAAAAAAGCTACAAAAAACATCACTTCTCACACGATGAACAAAATCATACCATAATGAAGTCCCACTTGAACCACTGATGTATGATATCCTTCGTAGGTCGATTCACACGCAACCGTACGACACCACAGCTCGATTCACACGCAACTGTACGAACACAGAATGCGAACTGAGGTCTGTATTTCAACAGTTAATGGTTGTACCAACTGAGCTAGGCCCGTTGGTTCCCTACACCTGGTATGGTCCTGGCTATCTTGCAGTGCAACAATTCAGAATAAAGACAATTCCGTTCAATTGCAACTGAAACCAATGGACTTTTTGAAGAGAAATAGACAAAGGAAGAGGAAGAGATAAGAATGGGGAAAGAAAAAGAAGATAAACACAAGCAAGTACCAATGTCAATACCTTTCCACCTCACCACCTTCTTCAACCTCCAATGACTCTCTTCTATACTCTTACTAAAGAGTAAGGCGGGTCTCGCGTAACGCCCCCACGAGGCCTGTCTTACAGTGTAGGGAAAGGGGTCTCGCGTAACGCCCCTGCAAGGCCCAACTTGTAGTGTAGGGAAAGGGGTCTCGTGTAACGCCCCCGCGAGGCCCGACTTATAGTGTAGGGAAAGGGGTCTCGCGTAATGCCCCCGTGAGGGGGAAAGGGGTCTCGCGTAATGCCTCCGCGAGGTCCGACTTAGTGTTGGGAAAGCGCTTGGGACATGGGGTTGCGGGCCCAGCAGAAACCGGCAGTTGTGCCGTGGCCTTTTCGAGTGTGGTGCGGCGTCACGTGTTCGAATACAAGTACGCAGTGCAGCGTTTGTCGGGTCTTCAGTGCACCGTTTTTTTTTTGTCCTGTCCTTTTCTGGAAGTTTCTCGCACGGTGCTGTTTTTTTTTTCTTTCGTTTCTGTGGCAATGTTTCTTTCCATGTTCTAGCAGTGGATTCTCATTTTGCACATTTCAAGAGTAGTGCAGCAATGCCCTGTGGTTTCATGTGCTGATTTCGTTTTCCTTTTTTTGGCCTGCGGGCATCGCTGCACTACTGTCCACATGCGCAAATGACAAAAAAAGATGGCAATGCATCTTTTCAGGTTCTAGGGGTGGATTCAGTCTCATTTTGGACATTTGGATAGTAGTGCAGCAACGCCCTGCGGCGCCTGTCGGGATCTGCTCTCTCTGACAGGTGGATATGGGTTGGAGAAGTACTTATTGCGGTGGCGAGTGGATGGACCTCGAGAGAGCGGGTTGAGGGTGTGTGTTGGTTGTTGGGGATGAAGCGGGGGGCTGGAAGTGAGAGTGCCGGTTGTTGGGGATGAAGCGAGAGGCTGGAAGGGAGATTGATGTCTTTAGGAGGCGAGGTGGGATGTCTGGTTTAGTTTAGGGGAGGGAGTGTGTGGTCCACACGGGAGGGGGAATTCAGGAGGGGGGATTCAGGAGAGATACGCTAGTTGTGGGCAGGAAGCTACGGATGGTTTTCAGGAGGTCAGTGACATCATTCAGCTCCGGAATTATGGGAACTAGACGACAGAGTAATTGGTACACTTCTATTGCACTCATAAAGTCGACCAGCGTGGAGGGGTGCGATGGCAGACTTCTCACTTAGCTGTTAATGGTTTTTCTGTGTTCCTCGCCCGAGTCTTGGTGCATAGAGTGTAGTTTGTTATCTTGCAGAGGCGGCCTTCGGATTCGGAGCTCCTTCATTCTTTCAGAGGTTGGTGGCGGCCTTCGGATTGGGAGCTCCTTCAGTCTTTCGGAGGTTGGTGGCACATCGATCTACGGCTTGATGGTTGTTGCAGTTCGTCTCTGTGAAGCTGCTGCTGTTGCCAGCTTCAACCTTCGACCGGCTTCTACCTGGAATGTTCGGAGCAGCTTCGAGGAGGGCCGCTGTGGCCAGCTTCCCTCTTTGCGATGGCGTGAACGCTGGTGGCGCACTCGGGCGTGGCTTCTTTGAGTCCTCGGGGTGATGGCGGGCGTTGCCTCCCCAGCTTCGAAAATTCGAAGTTGGGTGCGTGGCGCGCAGGAGGCTGGGCGGGAGGGTGGCAGCGGGTTTCGGTTGGCGTCAGCCTGTTGGGTCTAGGCCGGGCGCTAGCGCACCTTAGAGCAGCTCTGGAGATAGTGCTAACCGATGACGTGGGCACAAAATTCAGACTTACCATTCCTCTTTCTAATCTTGTCTGGGTTGCTAAGTTGTCATAATGACAATTGTGGTGTGCGATAATGATAACAGGATGGTTGTGATGATGGATGGTCTTGGGGACGAAGGCTAGAATGGCAATGAGAGGAAAGGAGGGGTGTGGTTTGTGACACTCCTGGGTATGTGTTGAATTTGCAGTTAGCGACCACTGCCCAAGGAAACACCTCAAGTCGAGTGCTTATTTCTGGTGCACTGTGGCTTCACCTGTCTGCCTGTGTGAAGCCCATCACCTTGTTCGAGCGACTTGCGGTGATGCACCTGCTGCCACTTGTCACTCTTAATATCCAGTTTGGGGTGTCTCCCAATAAATGCAGCTGTGGGAGGATGACCTTTCCCCTGGTTGTCTGCTGCAACTGCTGTTATTTTCCTGTGTGTTTTGAATATGCAGTTTTGGCTGAAGCTGAGGCATGCTGTTAGGTTTGATGGTGATGTTGTCTGAGGTTCTTTGATGGCTCTGGCTATTGTCGTATGCCTATGTCTGTGTTCGACTTCTTCTAATTTGTAGGGCAGTAATAGGAGTCTGCGGCAGCTACGAGTGATGCAAATTATTGACCCAAGTTCTCTTAGCCATATAAATAAGTAGGAAACGCCAAAAACTTCACTGCGGCAACGCATAACATCAATCCTATCGCATTATAAATGTAATGGCATTATTCCGTAAGTACAATGCCTCTGTCTCTGCGTCTTTCTCTCGTTCCCTTCTCTCTCTCTCTCTCTCTCTCTCTCTCACTCACCTATCCCATCCTTGTGCCTTTATCCTCTCTTTCTTCCTCTGTGTGCTTGCAGTTTGCACAGAAGGAGCTTCAGAAGATCAACTCATGGAAGGCGCCCCGTGACAAGTTGGTATGCATTCTGAATTGCTGCCGGGTCATCAACAATCTTCTTATGGTTGTGTCCCTTGCAAACGACACCAATCCACCTGGAGCTGACGACTTTCTTCCGGTCCTCATTTACATTGTGATCAAGGTATGATGCACTTATTGAATTTCAGAAGCTCAGTGGCCTGTGCATGTTGGCGATGTCCGGAGGGTAACTTCTCATAGTGCATGAAGAGTGAATAAGAGTATAAGGCTGTAAAGCAACAATGGTCCGTCTTCTCTGTAGGCTATTTTATGAATTCGTCAAGAAGACGAGAACTTAAGGGCATCCTTAACTGCATTGCATTCCTCTTTGATGAAGCCATTTCTAAGCCAGTTGCTGTGCTGATAGCAATTCTGATGCCTTTGACGACAATTGCCTGTTAAATGGTACGTTAAGGTTGGTGTGCTGATGAGGGTTGACAAGGATGTGAATGTGGAGTTGGATCGGCGATCTGGTTTAAGGACCTCTTTTAAATATGGTAAACAGTTTTGGGAATGACAAGTTATAAGCTTTTGATGGTGGTACCGGGACAATGATATGCTTGTCTGTTAATGTTAGCCGCCAGAGTCTGGTACCGTGATGACCTGAAGAATGTCACTGGTGCAGTGGCAACACAGGACAGAACGTGAAATGGTCTGTCTTGTCTGTAGACTATTGAATGAATTCACCAAGGAGAGGAGAGCCTCAGGGCATCATCCTTAACCGCTGTGCATTCGCCTTTGATGAAGGGCAACGATGGGTGCTGCCATTGACAACTATGATACACGTGTCTGTTAATGTTAGCCGCCAGAGTCTGGATCGGTGATCTGGTTTAAGAACCTCTTTTAAATATCATAAACAGTTTTGGGAATGACAAGTTATAAGCTTTCGATGGTGGTACAGGACAATGATAYGCGTGTCTGTTAATGTTAGCCGCCAGAGTCTGGTACCGTGATGACCTGAAGAATGTCACTGGTGCAGTGGCAACACAGGACGGAACGTGAAATGGTCTGTCTTGTCTGTAGACTATTGAATGAATTCACCAAGGAGAGGAGAGCCTCAGGGCATCATCCTTAACCGCAGTGCATTCCCCTTTGATGAAGGGCAACGATGGGTGCTGCAATTGACAACTATGACCCTAGTCTGGGCGGATAGCTGGCAGTAGAAGAGACACATTGTTGTCATATTGGTGGATGGAGGCGAAGGAAAGGCTGGCAGTATCAAGAGACTTCAATGCTTTGCTCATTCTTATTTGGTGTGATCTCGCTTTCCATTCTGCTTTCAGTTTCTGCGCAATGATATCTTGTCTTCTATGAGATGTTGCAATTTGGTTTTGTTATGCGTATTGCTCCTCTCCTTGCACCTGTGCAATTGGTGAGTAAAGTTTGGTGGGCTGACGAGAGTTGAGAAGGATGTGAGTGCTGATGTGGAACGCTGATATGGTGTAAGGACTTGTTTCAAATATGGCAAGCAGTCTTAGGAATGACAAGTCATAAGAGCTTATCCTGGTGATAATGATATGTGTGTCTTTTAGCGTCAGCTGCCAGAGTTTGCTACCGTGATGGCGGAGGGATTGGTGATGCGTGAAGAAGAAGATGATGTTACTGTCGTAGTCGTGATTGTCAGGATCACGGAGGGATTGGTGATGTGTGAAGAAGGAGATGAAGATGATGATGATGATGATGATGATGATGACTTTGATGACCTGCTGCGGATGATGCATCAGTTGCAGCATGGGAAGTAGTTGCTCTGTGAGTTGGGCCTCGAAGGTCTTGCATCGGGTGGGAAATTGGAGATTTGTTGGATGCAGGCTGTATGACGTTAGACGACTGGCGTGATATGTTGAGTTTATAGTCTGACTGGATGGTTGTGTGTCGTTTGGATTCTGGTATGCAGGCGAATCCTCCTCAATTGCAGTCTAACCTTCTTTATATTCAACGGTACAGAAATCAGAACCGCCTGGTGTCTGAAGCTTCCTATTTCTACACCAACTTGCTTTCTGCAGTGTCGTTTATTGAAAGCCTTGGTCCGAAGTCTCTCAATATCAATCCCGCTGAGTTTGAGCAGTTCATGAGCGAAGAGGATGAGATGAGTGGAGGGAGCGGCATTCAACCTAGTCGGCAGGAGTCGATTGAGTCACATGCAAGCACCGTGACCACTGAATATACCCTGGCATCCCCATCTGACAGCGGAGAACAAGGCTCAGGAAGAAACTCCACTGTGGGTCGTTCTTCTTCTCCGCCACCTTCCTCCAACTCATCAGCACATCCATGCCATTCCCCGAGGGAGGACAGTGGGGTGAGTGGTGACGAAAGCAACCCTCCGCCTTCGCTAAGGATATCGTCACCGCCACCCATGTCGATTCCCTCGGCACCTGTTCCGGGTATGACTGCCGCAACAACAGTGGCGACAGTGTCTTCAAGAAAATCCCCAGTTTCCAGTTCCGCGGCTGCCGCCTCGTCGCCTTCAAAGTTTGTCATGTCGGATGCACGGACCCCTTCTCCTATCTCTGGCAACAGCCCAAGAACCGGCTCTGGCAATGGCATGGGAGGTTCCTCGTCCATGTCTCCAAGAGGGGTACAGAAAAGGGGAGGGGTTGACACTGTCAAAGTTGTTGATGAAGGTTTGAGGTCTGGATTTCTGCATCCCTTCAAAAGACTTATTCCATCTGATCTAGAAGCAAGTGCGATGGATAGCGTGGTGGAGGCTGCAGAGCTTGGACAGCTGGGTAGAGACTACAGATTCTTGTATGCCTCGTCCGGAGACTTGACCGTTGGCCAGGTGGAAGATCTGTTACAGGACTACAAGGAGATGGTTCTGAAATACGAAGCGCTGAGCCGAGCATTGGAGTGCCATGATAGGCAGAGAATGGCCATGGGGAGGTTTGGGCGGGAGCTTGAGATGACTGTGGATGCGATGATGATGGCAGGGGCGCCTCGGTCCGCGGACCTCCAGCATACAACACGAGATCGATCTCTGGGTGAGCTGAGTACGGTAGACGACGCATGGAGAGATGCCGCAGGCGAAAGAGAAGGAACAGCAGTGGCCATGGAGTGCGCGGAAACGCCACTAACGATGCGAGGGTTGGGAACGGAGGTGGTCATGCCGACAGCTGGTGGACGTGCAAGCAGTGAAGTGCTACCCCCGGGCTTGATGAGCGAAAACAGCATGATTTCTGGGAAGGACGGGTACGGTGATGTAAACAAATCAGATTCCACCAAGTTTGTGTTCCCAGTGCCTGAAAGAAATGGGAAGATGGGCGAAGTAGATGTGGTTGAAGAGTGGCAAGATCATGATCCAACCACCGAGAGAACTGGTGATGATGCCAATGTCAAAAGCCCTTCTGTGTCAGTGGTAATCAAAGCTTGCTAAAACAGTCATATGGACTTGGTCAGAGAAGCAAGTACTCACATCACCAGGCCACTTGTACTTCTTGTGGGATCTTGATACGTTGCATGTTTTCTTTTCTTCTCCTGGGCAACGTCTGTGTCACGGATCTGTTTTCCTGTCACCTCTTCACTTCTTCTTGCTTCGTGGGCCCATACATGCGATTTTAAGCTTTGTGGCTCATACTTGCAATTCTTAGGTTTGTGGGCTCATGCATGCAACTGCAAGTGCTGTGTTGCTGCCGACACGGGGAGCCGTTTCCACCAAAGCCACCCATCATTCGTCCACCGTGCTTGATGCATGCTTGCATAGATGTATGTCTGAATGTTGAAGTGCCGTCTTGTATGTGATGAGACACAGCTTGAAGATCCTTCAGTGTAGATGTGACCGATGAATGGGGTGTGTGAGCTATACGTTGACTTGACTGTTTCTTGGCTTCTGCCGTGCCGATTGCCGCTTCCAGCGATCTCGTTTGTAAAATATTGTTCTTTGCTGTGCAAGGTTTATGACACTTGGTGGTTCTGATCTGTGCCAATCGCAATCGAGTTGAGGTGATCATGTGCCTGGTGTATGTTCCTCCCGGGGTGGATGGTCTCTGTGTCACCCTGTTACCTGCTGCTTATTTTGTGCACTGTCGTAGTGATTGAACTCGTTTGTCATGGCTTGATTCCTAGGCATTTTCGTGGTGAATGGCCGCCGATCATCACTGTCATAGTTGAAGAGGGGGGGTGGGTGGGAAGGGAGGGAAGAGGGAGAGCTCAAAGGGGAGAGGTATCTTTCAAGGAAGGAGAAAATAGAATGAGGGGGAGGCAGGGAAGGAGGGAGAGCTCAAGAGGGAGAGGTGTCAACGAAGAGGAAAATAGAGGGAAGAGGCATGTAAGAGGGACGAGCCGAGCTTGGGACCATGGTAAACGGAAGGAGAGCGGACGAGGGAGAGAGGGAGGGGGTAGGCTTAATGCATCGAGAGGAGGTGAAGAGGGGGAGGGGATGAAGGGAAGAGGCAAACACGGAGGAGAACAAAGGAGAGGAGGTGAAGAGGGGGAGGGGATAAAGGGAAGAGGCAAACACGGAGGAGGCAGGCACTGCGCAGGGAGGGAGGGACTGTGGTGTGGAGGGCAGTGCTTGAAAGGGCAAGAGGGAGAGGAATGAGGTTGGGTAGGGTTAAGCCAGAGAAAGGAGGGGAAGAAAGGAATGAAGGGAAGAGGCAAAGAGGGAAGATGACAAATGATGGGAAGGCAGGCACTGATGGGGAAGGAGCTTTTATACGGAGAACGATGCATGGAAGAGGTGGGGGAAAGATTGGAGGCTGGGGAAGCAATGGAGAAATGAAGGCGTTAAGGGACCAGATAATAGGGAGAGAGGAATGAAGGGTTTTCATCACAGTCCGGCTTTGTCGGGTGATTGTTTCTTATGTCAGTGATGGTGGCAGAGGCCTTTGTCCCTTTTGTGTCATGACTGTGGGTGTGCAGTGCGCATGAGGTAACCCATCCACCTGAGACGATGCCGGATGGTCCATAGATATTTCTCTATCTTTGTGTATCAAGCATTTGAGATCTGTGTTGTCACACGGGTGTTGCGTACTGAAGGAAGGACATGACACAAGTTGATCTCTTATATTTCTTTGAAGTCTGGACTTGTTGGTTGGTCTTTGGCTTGTTTGCAACCCCTTTTCGCGATTGTGTGCATGCCTGTCTTTGCACTCCGTCTAACGTGTGGTCATTCATATGATGATGAGGATGATTGGCACACCGCAAACATTCTTTCGTCGATTGACAAGCGGTTTAAATGGGGCCAAGAGTCGCAAGACAAATTTGCAGTGGATTAACAGATTAACGCTCTCAAGGAAGGTGGGCAGCTCTTTGTTCTTTGCGTTCCGATGCTTTTCTGTATGGGGCCTACGAATACACATGTCATGCAGGAAGGGTCAAGTGGTTGATTGCGGTTGAGAGATAGGAGATATCCGAGGAGAAAAAGGTCGATGGTGGTTTGCTAGACCTTAGAGAAGGGTGAAAGTGGGTGGGTGGTCACAGATATTGCTGTCAACTTGTTGACGCTGGAGTCATTCGGAGTCCGAGTTAAAGTTAAATTTGTCGAATGCCCATTTAAGACCTGATGAGCTGCCGGGTTAGGTAGCTAACTGCTGACCCGTCAGCTCTCTGCGGAAAAGGGTCAGACATCGTCGTTCAGGGTGTTTTCTTAGTCTGGTGAATGCTAATCTTGTTTTCTTAACTTTTTTCTCTGATATCTTTTGCACCCGCCCTGCCACCCTGTGGGTTATCATTTTGATGTTACTCTCTCATGGGGCCTGATGGTATAATGGGGGGTAATTATTATCGGCTTGTCCAGTAGCTCATTCGTTATGAAACGGATCGTCGTTTAGTTCATCTTAGAGTGTGATTTGCATTATCCAGTCGTTGCAACAGTTGGGTTGCAATTTCAAGGTAGAGTGAAAAATAATAAGTTCAGGGTGAAATCACAGGACAGGATACCTTGAACCCATCTAGGAATTGACCGTGGACACATGGCCGCATGTAGCATCTGGAAACTTCCTCAATGCTCCTCCAGTCCGTACGAGGATGATGCTTGCTAAGTGGCTGTGTGTGTGTGTGTGTGTGTGTGTGTGTGTGTGTGTGTGTGTGTGTGAGAGAGAGAGAGAGAGAGAGAGAGAGAGAGAGAGAGAGAGAGAGAGGTGCAGTACCTTAGTTGTGGTATCACTAAGTCTGGACGACCTGGTTCATCTACGTGGATGATGCTTGCTATGCGTGTGTGTGTGTGTGTGTGTGTGTGAGAGAGAGAGAGAGAGAGAGAGAGAGAGAGAGAGA
>BFEA01000001.1:12422113-12436340 GCA_003427395.1 Chara braunii
TCATACCATACCTAGGCCGAACCGGAACCAAGTCTGGGACACGTCGAATATCGAGCTAATGTCGAGCCTGAAAAATGTCGGAGTCGTACCAATACCGAGCTTGAAATAGGTAAATTACCGTACAACGCCGCAATCCCATGATAGTACCGATCCTCAGAATATGTCGACGCGGCCAAACTCGAGCCTAGAATGAGTCAAATGCCGAATGATTATTGAGTCTGAAAAACGTCGGCCGTCGTAGAATGCCACAACGTGAATGTCGCCGAACCTCCCGGAACCATGTATCCGCACCGAGCCAAATACCATACCGTCGACCCAAGGTAGCACCACCCCATGTCGTCCATGCGACTCCCACTCTCGGAACATCCCAAATGCGGTAATGTTAGTAATCAAGCAAACCAGGGAAAACGACGCAGGGAACCTCGACCATCGGCAGTAGTGAAAACTGATAAAATCCGGGGAAAATGCTCAATCCGGGGTCGGAACTAATGACGGGTAATCGAGGCGAAATTAGGCCAATTTCCTAATAATCATGGTCTCCCGTCCCTTCCATCATTTTTCATCATTCTTCCCTTTCCTTAATTCTATTGTTGGAAATAATAAATTAACTGTAAGTTCCYCAAAATTAAATTYCGAGAAAATTTAAATAAATGGCCGAATTCTTTTTGTTTCTTTTCTCTCTTACCATTTTTAATATTTTTCTMTSTTTTTAATTTCATTGYCGGGAACACAAAATAACAAGGGTATTCCCCCTTGAATTAAATGCCATAAAAAATAAAGAAAGTAAGGGATATTATGTTTTTCCCTTCTCCCCTACTGGTCGTAATCCCTTTTCCCCATCTTTAATTATGGTACTAAAATAGACAAAAATTTGAGGCCTCATTTCGGCCCCGGTCGTATGTCGCAAAAAAAATGTGGCTGCGAGGTCAGTTCCCGCGATGCCTCTCCGCGGCAGGCCAATCCGGGTCTAACCGTCTGGACGGCCGGAAATGACGGTCCGTTGATGTGCCGAGTGCGACCACCCATCCCGCCATTTTTTAGGGTTACCTGTAAGGTTCAGCGCGCCCAAAATCAAGGGCGCCCTGAGCTCCCCTAATTTCCGCTGCCTGGTCTAACCAGAGTACCGTCAAAACTCAGACTCGTCTTTGCGCCTAAGTCCCAAAACCGTAGATTTCAGGCGGCGCACTGCTTGTGGCCGCCTGACAACGGGGCGGGGTTGAGGGGGACCGGGGCCGCGAGGGGTGGGGGCCCTGGGGGGATGGTCGGCGGGGCCAGGGCCAGCGGTTGAGGTGTCTAGAGCGGGCACTGCTGGAAGTGGGGTGGTCGGTGGTGCAGGCACTGCAAGGAGGGTTGAGGGGGGGGGGTGTCGTGGTTGTGGCCCTTGCGGGGGGTGACGGTGCGGGGCCCTCTCCGGGGGGGGGGGGGGGGGGGGGGGGGGGGGGGGTTGTGGGTCGGGGACGTGGGGGGTACCCGGATAGCTGGGATAGAGCCCATGAGGGGTAATGGCACCATGGGTTGGTGAAACGGGAGCACTGCACTCTGCAGGCCCTGCAGGGCCCTAGCCCCTGGGGGTGGGGGTTGTAGGGCAGATAGGGCCCTACAACTTAGTGGCTCACCAGAGTAAGCACTGAAGACCGCCGTGGTCGGCGGCGCCACTTCTCGTGGCGCGAGTAGGGTAGTAGACTGGTAGTAGACTAGTAGTGTCGTGGTTCGGGGTCGTTGGTAACTTGGTGCTGCCGCTGTTGCGGGCCTGCGGCTGTTGCCTCTTGTGCGGTAGGCCGGGGGTAGTAAGTGTTGCGGGGCTCGGGGGAGACGGGGGTAATTCACGTACGTGCCTCAATGGGGTTGGGGTGGGTTGTCGAGGTTCGTGGTGTGTATGATCGTGTTGCGGGGCCGGGGGTAGTTGGCCTACGGGTGCACGCACTGCACGACCCTCTTGTTTTCCACAATCTCATAGACTTACACCAGTGCGGACTCCGCTAGGCTGGTAGCCTGGAAGTATGCACACAGGGGCCTGGTAGGGGACCCTGCTAGGCTGCTACAGACACCTACCCGGCCCTAACGTGGTATCGTGTCTGAATCTGCCGGTCCGCTGCCCTGCAACTCATATTTTTAAAATATGCAAGTTGATGCAACCGATGTACATCGTACGTTGAGGACTTTTTTTTTTTTTTTTTTTTTTTTTAATCGTGCTCAGCATAATGGACTGCTAAACATTGCACTGCATCGCCTGCTGATAAAAAAAAAAAGAAAAAAGATAACAATAAACATTACAATGATATAAAAAATAAAAAATTACTCGCAAGACACAATACGCAGTATTATGCCAGAGCAGCCAAACTGTCGGTGTGTACATGATAATGGAGGCTTATACAACATTCGATCTGACACAAGTTACACAGCAAACATTTCCAAATGCAGTATAGAGTAATACATTGCATGATCGCGCTGATATACAATGAACAAACAATTGCAAGAGACCAAAAACAAGGTGAACACAATCGCACGAATGTATGCACAACGCCAAACCAGCTGAAAGCCTGAAACCAACTGAATGTATGCACAACGCCAAACCAATTGAAGGCCTCTCTCTCTCTCTCTCTCTCTCTCTCTCTCTCTCTCTCTCTTTCTCTCTCTCTCTCTCTCTCTCTCTCTCTCTCTGTCTCTCTCTCTCTCTCTCTGTCTCTCTCTCTCTTTGAGTCTCCGCATCCGAATGATGAACCATGTGTCTCTTGAAGAGTGACCTCCATTTTAAGCTCGCCGATCAATGGGTGCAGGAATTGTCACCAACGGTGTGCCCTGCGGCCCCTGCCCATGTGACCCGAGTCGTGTCCTCCGTCTGCCCCATCGCCCTCCTCCATCATCGCCGTCCACCGTTCGTATTTTAGGTATGTAATCGGAGTACCCCGCATCATCAGTGTCTGTGGTCTCTCTAGGGGCGACATCCGTGATGTCATCGTGGACGATAAGTACACTTCCGCTCTCTTCTCACCTGGCAGTGCATCCCCTGCCCCCTCCTTGCCGACGCGGTCCGCCATCGCTGCAGTCCTCCCTCCAACATCCAATGCATCGCTCTCGGCTGCAATCTCTCCATCCTCGAGATGCGCAGGGACGGATCGCTTAAGATGAAAACGAATATGCGGCGACGAACATGACGCCTTCCTTGCCGCGGCCTTCTTCCTCGCTCGAGAAAGACTCGCCTTCGTGGTCCTCGTCATAACGACATCCGATGTCTTCGTCGGCAAAGCACTCCCATGTCGGGCCCCATACTCTGTCATGGCGGTGTGTCGAGCACCGCCGACCATCGCGATGGATCGGATCCCCATAGATGGTGCTGCTGGCCTGCCAACAATCCCCACTCCCTGCTCGTCCAACCCCCCACTAGTGGCCCCACTGGTATAGATTCTGGTACTGTCGAGCCTGCTTGCTCGTTTGTGAGTATGGACCCCATATTTTCGCGATAAGGAAACCATGTAACCTTTCGATTTAGTCATGTTAATTTCCTTTCCAGTCGTATGAATAATTCGAAAGATATTGTTTCACCTAATTTCTCTTCTAATCCGGTTAGTTTAAGAACTTTAAGTAAGCAGGTTCGTTCTTCCTTATCTACCTTCTTTAACAAGGATATTGATGTGGCCCCAACTCTCTTCTCGGCATGTTTCTTTGATGGTAAATATGACGGTAGCCTCGGTAGGTATATCAAGGCTGAGGAAGTAACGCAGAGTAAGAAGCGCTTTGAGGGTCTTGTTCTTTGCCCGCTAGACCATAACGCTGGTGATACATATGCATGTTGTGCTGTAGTTTATGCATTGGGTATGAGGAGGTTGTTGACTAGCAATCCGGGATTACAAATTGTGAATGAGGATGAGCAGATGTAAAGTTGTAAACTTGCATATAATTTAGGGAAATTTTCTCGACTCGCACCCTGGGCAGGGAAGGGTAGGTTAGGCAGGTCGTATGTCATATCTAAACATAAAGATGAAAATAAATGGGTGCCCATCTGTTCCTCCTGGTCCGAGCCTTCTCGATGGGCATCTAGGATTTTCTCTTCTTGTGTTAATGAATTTCTCAGACGTCTACCTAAATTCACTCATTTCAATTTACGTAGCATGCATTTCTTACCTCTTTCCTGCATGAAGTTAATAAGGGCATACAACATAATGAGGAATTGCTGGCCGGAAGTTCCGACGTTAAAAAAATGTTTTGCCAGCTTCCTCATCCGACTCTCTTGTCGACATTAGAATGGTCTGTAAGCGTTTTTGAAGAGAAAGGGTTTTATAAGTGCCTGGTCAATGGAAGCAAAAAGCAGGTTACATTAAGTAGGGTGGCTGTTAGTGAGGTCGGTTTTAAGTCAGTCGAATTCCCTGTGCTGACAAGCTTTGTGGCGTACGATTTGGCCCATATGTTTACGTCAGCAACGGGCTTAATTCTGAAACAAAATATCAGCATACCGATGGGGAACTCTTCTAGTCCGACTTTAGCATGTTTAATGTGTGACATTGTGTGTCCACAATGAGTACACCTTTCTGAAGAGTCTAGGGAATGATGCGAGGTTGGTGAAAGGTTGTCGTTTAATTGACAATGTTTCTGTTTTTATTAGATAGAAGGCCGGGGACGCATTGTCCAAAAATAAGGCCGCAATGATTCTTTCAAGGGTTCATGTTATGATCAGCATTTGGTTTTGGAGAGTACAAGCAAAGGTCTTGAGTGGCCTTATTTGGGATGTCGAGTTCTGGTGGGAAAACAGCCAGTCAAGGTCTATTGTCAGGCCTTACATAAAAATCATGAGAGTATTCTTGATGAGTATGAAATAATATTTCAGAATTTACAGAACTTCGACTCTTCTTGCTCCAAGAAGCAGAAGATTGCGGTGATTACTTCCTTCTTTCACAAAGCTTATGACATGGGCACACTGCCAGGAACGGAGGCCGCATTCCTATTCGGTCTGACAACCGAACTGCACCGAAGGGGTTTTCCGGACCAGGTATTCGATAAAGCTCTGATCAATTTTAATATTAAGGTCGGGGGGTCTTGGAGTGAGTGGGTCCGATGTTTTACTAGCTGGACTTAATCAGCTATCTGTAGGGGGACTGTTTTCTTTCTTGGGGGGGGGCCTTCTTTTCCCGTAGCCTATTCCCACCTTTTGAGCTATCGTAGGACTATATAGGACTGTGCTTTTCTGTGTTCGTCAACTAGCACTACCCCTTACCCCTGACGATGGCCGGTACACCGGGGGACCGGCCGAAACATGTAGGGTAATCGCCATCGGTGCTTCAAGTTTCGGCGAGTGCGCTGAAGCGCGCTTCGCCTTCTTTCTGTTGTCAGCCATGATTGATTATTTTTTCAAGCTGGCACGCTAGGGGGACTACGCTGCTTTCTTTTATCTTGCTGTCTATCTCCCTTCTTCCTCTCCTTCTTCCGCTGCTTTCACATTCTCTCCATGATTGCCTAATGTGTATCTCACATGGCTTGCTATGTTGCATGTAATCGTACTGTTGACAATGCAGGCAGAAGTTCGAGTCCAGACCCAATGAGATGACCGGAACAAGATCATTCTGAATTACCTGGGGCCGGTCCGTTCTACCATGATATCTGATGCCCGTAGCCCGTTCAAAGCAGGAAAATAGGGCAAAAGAGGACTGAAAGGAGAAAAGAAAACAAAGACAACAAAGAGTAAGGCAAGTGAAACTGCATAGCCACCAACAAAAAAAAAAAGAAAAAAAAGGGGGAAACTACGCGGGAGTCAGAGAAATGAGTTATAATTGCAGTATGGACCAAGATACAGTTTCCAAATTGCAGTTTGGGCAATGTATACAACCCCGCTTTCTGGCCAGGTAGGGCACTCCAAGTGCAATTGCAAGCTGTATCTTGCCCCATAGTGCAATTATAACTCGTTTTTGTGACTCTAACGAAAACCAACCAACCTGCATAGCCGTGCGCGGCAGAATAGAATAAAATGTCTGAAAGGAGTAGATGCTAGACATAAATATCCTCAAGAAAGTCACACAAGCCTATGGGCCTCGATGCACTACTGCAGCTTTACACTTGAGGTTTCAAGAGTGTGGCATCGCTGCATGAACTCCTGATGCGGCATAGCTGCTAAATAAAGTAACACAAGTCTATGGGCCTTCCTATGGGCCCAAGACCTGTTCGTGGGGTTGCAGACTCACTCTCGAGAACATCGTTGAGAGTGAGTCATAGCTGCACTAACTGTGGAAAGGCACTCACCATAGAGAGTGAGTCATAGCTGCACTAACTATGGAAAGGCACTCATGATTTTTGTTTTTCCAAGTGTTGTCAGATGTCACACTCCGGAGTGTCACTCTTGATGATTCAAGAGCGCCTGCCTGCAAGTTCACTTTTTTTTTCCAAGGGAGGACGAGAGCACCCTCCACACGCCCCATTGTTTTTTTTTTTTGGGAGGGGGGGGCACGTTCCAAATGAGACCACAGGGGCCCCGTAACACACCCCTACATATCAACCCGGTGTAAGCCTGCCGAGGCCAGTACTCAGCTTAGGCTCCTGGAAACAGGGTCCAGTGTCCCTTAAAGGAATCTCCAAAAAGAAAAAAGAAACAACGGCGGACGCGGCATGTTTTGAGTTCCTAAAGGCACGAAAACAGGCCTTCAGCGACTGTGTCAGGGCCTGAGTTCGAAAAGGCGTTCGTAACTCAGGCCGGCAGTGGTGTCAGGGCGGAGGTTTCATTAAGGCGGTTGTGTCTTTTTTNAAAAAAAAAAAAAAAGGATAGAAACGAGTTTGTGGGGCAGTTGAGTGACCCAAATCCTGTCGTGCAGTACTCGTGATCCCACCATCAGAATTTTACATGTGGTACCCAGAAAAGCAAGGAGATCTTTGTTCCCCTCCTCTCCTTAACACTGGGCATGCCCGTGCAAAGAAAGCTTCCCGCCTGAATCTTTTCAATCGGTTGGGGGTGTGGCCAACCTCAAAAGAGGGTGGGGTCATCCAGAGGCCCAGTGGATAGAAGATTTTCAGTATTTTACTTGCTGTTGTGCAATTATCTCATTGGGCGGAGCCCCCCTTCAATCATGGAGTATATGGGGGGTGTCAGAAGTCGAGTTCATTCCAGAAAAACGTGGCAGTTACTTTGTTCACTGTCGATGCAACCACCACCATCAGATCATTTGTGATCTGATGGCTGGGAAGCACCCAGCGGTGGGAGGTCTGTGTTTCTTATTTTTTTGAAACAAAGGAGGACGCGGCATGTTTTGAGTTCCTAAAGGCACAAAAAACAGGCCTTCGGCGACTGTGCAAGGGCCTGAGTTCGAAAAGGCGTTCGTAACTCAGGCCGGCAGTGGTGTCAGGGCGGAGGTTTCATTAAGGCGGTTGTGTCTTTTTTTTTTTTTTTTTTTTTTTTTTTTTTTTTTTTCAGTCGGTCGTGCCGCGCCGCAGCTGCAAGGAGAAAAAAAAGTTTTTTTTTTTTTTTTTTTCCCGGTCGGTTCCACCGCGCCGCGCCGTGCCGCGGCTGAAAAAAGAAAAAAGAAAAAAGAAGGTGTATCGGCCCCATGGTCGGGCCACGGCCGAGATGTCTCGGCCACACCCCAGATTGGCCATGGCCGAGATGTCTTGGCCACACCCCAGATTGGCCACGGCCAAGATGTCTCGGTCACACCCCAGATTGGCCACGGCCGAGATGTCTCGGCCACACCCCAGATTGGCCACGGCCGAGATGTCTCGGCCACACCCCAGATTGGCCATGGACCAGATGTATAGGCCACACCCCGGCCGCGGCCTGACCATGGTTGCTTTTCTTTTTTCTCCAGCTGCGGCATGGCGCGGTGCGGCGCGGCCGACGGAAAAAAAAAAAAAAAAAAAAAAAAAAAAAAAAACTTTTTTTCCTCCTTGCCACCGCGGCGCAATCGACCGAAAAAAAAAAAGAAAAAAAAGACACAACTGCCTTAATGAAACCTCCGCCCTGACACCACTGCCGGCCTGAGTTACGAACGCCTTTCTAACTCAGGCCCTGACACAGACGCCGATGCCTGTTTTTTCTGTCCATTACGAACTCCCATGTGACAGAAACGTACTTCCCCCAAGAAAAAATTACAAAGCAAATGTATGGCCCACAACGTACTGCCCATTAGGAACTCCCATGTTTCTAAGATCGAAACACTATTGGCAAAGAACTACGAGCTACGAACTGCAAATCTCGAAAATGCACAAGGCAATTCACTAAAAATTTTACAATTCAACCCTAAAATTATTTCATAAGGCATGCTAAATTCTTAGATACAGTTCAATTCTAAAACTCAGTCCAAGTATGTACTAAATTTGATCTTAACAAGAAATTGGGACTTGGTGTATTAATATTGTCTACAGAAAATAGATGATTGAAAACAGCCAAGAAAAGGGCCACATATAGAGAGTCCAAGGGAATTCAAAGGGAGGGAGAGATAACCGCGGCCACCGCATACACGAGCCAGATTTTCCCAGATGGCACAAAGTCAAGCGTAGTACACTCCCCACACCACTCAAGGCGTGGGTGACCCTGTGTCACTGTTCCTGTTCTTGGAGTCTTGGAGATCAGCCACTCTTAGGGCCAGATCCCACTGGCAACGAGGATTGGAATAAGTGGCGGAATCTGGACGTGTTCCAGACAGAGATGCAGAAAAGCAGACCAATCACAAACTTCTGAAGCTCTCCACAAACACGTCCAGATTCAGAGGCATATTCCAATCCTCTTTGCTAGTGGGATCTGGATCATCTGGCCCTTAGAAAGTGAACGTCACTGTAACTCCAAACGCGGTTATGGCTGGAAATTGTGTTACCCTTCGCGCCTGGGAAACGTTCCCACCGCCACTACTGAGTCTCCCACTCCCACTGATGGCGCCGCCACCCATAGGGCTTCAGGGCTTTACGAACCCAGCAGAGATCTCGTCCCTTCATCATATTAATTTCCCAGATTCTACCGTTGGTATGTAAGAGATAAAAATGCAAGCAGCAGTTCCCAGGATGACCACAGGTCGAGCGTAGAACACTCCCCACACCACTCAAGGCATGGGTGACCCTGCATCACTGTTTCCTGCGCTTGAAGAACAGCCACTTTCAGAAAATAAACTTCAGTGTGTCCCGGTAGGCAGAATGTCTAAACTCTTCCTAACATCAACTAAGCGCGCTCCGTGGTTGACTATCTGCATACTTGGCTCTCACTCAAAACATAACGAGTCTATCGGTGCGACTGACCGAAAATAATTCTACTAACACCAAGAGATTTCCTCCCCTAAGTACCAGTAGAACGAACGAACCTGGAGCCAAAGCATCGCAACATCGCAACAGCAGAAGCGGTCCTAAGAATCTACTACGTAGACAACACTAGAAAGAAGAAGTGAAGTACCCAATCAGAACTCCAGAAACCTACAAGATATCAAACTGAAGGAACGATTGCTCCGCACAACCAAAAACCTAACCAGCACTGCTAGCAGAGCAAGAATCAAGTACCAAGAACCACAGACCTAACCAGCGTTTAAGAACATCGAGAATCTGTGAATGAACATATAATTCTGAAAAATTGCAACATCAAGCACAAATCCCAAGTCCTAGCCTCGATGCGCGTTGTTGTAAGAGCGCTTCGCTCACGTGCGGTCGCACATCGGCGCTAGAGTCACACTACCTCACGGGTTGACGTGGGTAGTGTTCTGACCCCCAGTAAGGGGGTTCCACGTAGGTTTCCACAGCCGCTGCGGGGGTTCCACGTAGGTTTCCACAGCCGCTGCGTCTTCGACACGTGGCATCTCGGGCTGACACGAGTGGAGACAAAGTGGAGTAAGCCTTTGGTATGGCCAAGTGTGTGTGATCAATTCATGGGAAGCGGGGAGGTAATCGGCTCGGAACGGGAGCGTGGTATCAAGAGGGATAGGCTCGGCACGGCATCTGCAGACGTGAAGTGACAGCACGAGGTAGAAGAAAGGGGAAGGGATCGGCGACACGCGGCAGATGGGGTAACGTCGGCGACACGCGGCAGACGGGGTAACGAGCATCACGGAGGTCGAAGGGGAAGGGAGCGGCGACACACGGCAGAAGGGGTAAGGAGCATCATCATCGCCCGTGGTGAGGGAGGATAGGGTGGGGAGGAGCTGATCGCAGGTGCAGGATAGAAGAAGAGATGGGTTGGTGGGGTTAAGACAAGGAACGGGGAACGGGAAAGACGAACACCATCACTGGAGAGCGGAGGAAATAACACAGCAAAATAACACAGCGACGTCACCAAATCGAGACAACAATCTGAGGAACGACGACAGATCGAAGAAAAAGGCAAGGGGCGTTGGCGAAAGACAAACGACAGCAATACAAGGAAGAGAGACAGAAGGGAGCGAAGGGCAGCCCTATTGAAACCCCCCTCTGGGGCCCCGGGTAGTCCCTGCTACTCGGTGGAGGGGGATACGGGCAGCGAAGAGAAGAGGGAGATTCAGCACGGCAAATAATCGGGCAGCAAAAAAGGGGGGGGACACGGCACGACAGGTAACCACAAACCGGGGGCCACAGCTTGGCAGGTAATCACAATCCAAACCCTCCCCACGAACACAAACTTGTTAAAAAAAAAAAAAAAGAAGAGACTCGGTGTGAGAAGAAGAAAAACAAAATCCCGAGAGACCAAACGGAAAAGTCATCATAGCTCCGCAGTGGAAAAAAAAGCAAAAATTGCCCGCCACAATTTTTTTCCAAGGAGCCATGAGGCACCATGCAGCACAGGGACTCTCGGCACTATTGGGAAAGCATTTGACACAGCAACATGAAGCCAGCTCATCCACGATGACCACTGGAGTCATGTCACAAGCACAACAGACGCAAGAGGAATCCCAAAACCAACAAACACACGGGGAAGGGAAACAGACACAGCTCTACAGACAGAAGTGAAGGAAGGGAATCAAGGGCAACAAGAAGCCCAACAGAACCAGCAAGAAGCCAACGTGAGCACCTGGGCACAAAGAGTTAAGAGACCCTTCACCCATGAAAAGATAAACATCAAAAGACAGTCGGGAGGAGAGTCAACCAGCCTGACAATCCCCCTTGACGGGCTGACCTCGGCCATGCCTTTTTTATGACACGGCTCCTCACAGCCTCGGAGAAATCAGTGAGGGAACGGAAAGGAAAAAGGACCATGTTCACACACCTCCCGGAGGCGGGCCTGGTGGTGAGAGACAAGATCTATACCGAACATGCAACCAACTGGGTTTTCCACGACGATGCGAGCTACAAGTCCACGAACGATAAGATCGGATGGATCAGGAAGAAGCTAGAAACCTTAAAGGGAAACAAGGAAATCGCAGCGGACTCTTTCCTCATCCACCCGGTCTCGAAAACGATCTTCACTGTGCTTAGTATATACACAGAGTACAAAAAAACAATGGACAGATGGAGAAACATACGTTGTGACAGATCCGAGGTCCGTCTCTACCCGTGGTCCCCCCAAAAACGTGCCACACCAGAGGAGCGGAGAAACAGATTGATGGCGGACTATTTCTGGGTAGAATTCCGCCATATCCCCATCAAAATCCAAGCGGCATTTATGCAGGACTTCGGGGAAAAAATTGACATTGTGGACTTCATAGACCCCCTTCCTAGTTACGTGACTAGAAGGGACGACTATCTGATGCTGGCACTTGACTACCCGCCCAACCAACCGTTCTCAATTGACGATGTGATACCGTATTGGATAGGGGACCACGAGCACAAGGCATACACCGCACACAAACTCAGACCGTGGTGCATGAAATGTAAGGCATATGGTCACCTATGCACAGAACAAGCGTGCCCGCAGCACCCAGGTAGGAAGACAAGGATCACAGGGAGACTGACTCGAGACCCATTCAAAATGGACAGCTGGAGGACGGTTGACCCTGGACACGAAGGCTGGGTCTTCATCGACCAGGAGGAGAACGGGAAAAAGAAGGGGTGGGTGTGGGAAAGACAGACTGAACCGGAATGGAGCACCAACCCCCCAGAGGAATGGGTGCCTCCGAAACCGGTGGAGGTTCACGTGAGTGCCTCAGCAGGAACACCCAAGAAGAACACACGGAAACCGGCTGCACAGGAAAAGGAAAAAGAGCGGAGCGTACAAACCGGGCAGAACGAAAGAGACCCAAAAAAAGGAAAGGAAAAGGAGCCAGAACCGGAATACTACATGGACACCACTCTGACAGACCTGCCCCAAAAGGTGTCTGCCCAGGACGGACCAAGCCGGAAAGAAGGGGGGCCTCTCACGCGAATCAGCACTGAGAACCGGTTCAAAACACTCGGGGTGGACAAAGGAACAGGGGAGGAGGAGGAGGAAGGTACGGGGGATGGGAAAGTGGGAAAAGACCGCCTGATGGATTTGAGGATGATCAAGAAGAAACTGAGAAAAAACAACGGAAAGAACCAAAAAGGAAAACCAGAAAACGGGGTGGAAGAAGATCAGAACCTGGCAAAGGAAAAGGAAAAGGCGGAAATGTCCGAAATTGCAGAAAGTCCAGACCCATTCAAAGGAATCTTCGGACCCAGTCTGATGGACTGGGATGCATCCCCCCTGGCACACCCCACGCCCTTTTTTTTTTTTTTTTTTTTTTTTTTTTTGAAAMAAGCTCCATTTATTGGTGGGGAGCAACACCTGCTGGAAACCGGGTCCAGCGTCCCATAACGAGTACGTTCAGAAAACTTCAGAAAACTTCATCAGACAATTTCAAGAAAATGAGACGAGGAACTACTAGAAAACTCTAATTGGCCTAAGGATGGAGTTCGGAAAATTGAGATACCGGGACCATTACCCGGCTTTAGCTCGGAACTATTGGAGCTACCTCATACATGTTTATGACAAATTCATGAAAAATTTCAGAAACGACTCGGAAAAACCCCATCGATCCGCTTTGCCTCACTCCGGCAAGACTGACTGCAGCGGAGCCACCATCTCTACTGCTGCTATGCCATACTCCCATCCTACCAGCTAGCCCCCTCACTGGTAGGACGCGTGATAACCCACCATCTTCTCCCACTCACCTTATTAACTCTTACTATCGTTCCAGAAGCAAGAGAATAGGCCACAAAGGTCCTACGATTGTTCCAAAAACTTTGAAAACCTACCCACACCCTTCCAACGTTTTCCAAAACTGTTGTACACTTCTGCCGCTCTCTTCCAGGTCTCACACCCCTACTTTCTGCTGGGTTACAGGGCAACGCAACTCATCCCAGCTCCGACCAGCGTCGTCCCGGCAGCAACCCTTAGTTGTCCCGTGGGAAGCCCCCCCAAGACCTCCCCAGATCTCTCTACCAGACCTCGCGCTCCTGCGTCGCAGGTTACAGGGCAACACCCCAGCTCCGGTCAGCGTCGTTCTGGCATCGAACAACCGCAGGTCTCGAGTACAACAGTGATGACACCACGTAAGAAGAGCCGGTAGGGATCCCCAAGTCCTAAAACCTCCTAGGACCACTAAGCACCCAAATCTCTTTAGGGCATTCAAAAAGTGTTTAAGAAATATAAGAACGGGGGGAACAAAACTAAAACTGTCCGCTATCCTAGATTCCCCCTTCCAACAGATAGAGCGTCGGTCCAAGCTTTCAGCCCTCGTAACAGAACTCATTTGATCTCATACCCCCTTCTGTTAGGGTAACAGGGCACCACAACCCTCCCCAGTACCGATCAACCTAGCTCTGACGGACAGGAAATGCCTTCCTCCCTCGACAATTCCCGTAGCGGCAAGCCCCTAAGCAGGTTACAGGGTCAATACCCCAGCGCCAGCTATGTCGGATGATCTGGTTATGCCTTCCACCCTCGGCATAACTTCACAGGCCTCAAGCTCCCCCTGGGTTACAGAGCAGCGGCTCCAGCACCGGCCTGTGTCGTCCCAGCCTCGTCCTTCTGACCTGCTTACTCAAACAAACAGCCTTTTCTGTTGAAGATCCCCTTACTACCTTCCTTCCTTCAAACCTAGTTCCCCCCCCCCTTCGGCTCACTGTGTAGCCCTGAAATTCTCTCCTTCCCTCAAAAGATCCTGACACTGCTATAAACAGCCACCCCCTTGCCTTCTCTCCCCACCCGCCAGTACTGATCCGACCCTAAATCAGTCTGGCTAAGAGAAAACAATCCCCCAATACCGCCTCAAAACAATAGTCCTCAATAGTTCTCAGGTTGATTCTCAGCCGAAGCCATGTAATGGCCCCGGTATCTCAAATGACTTGTGTAACTCTATATGGGACGCTGGGCCCGGTTCCCAGCACGTGCTGCTCCCCACTAATA
>BFEA01000001.1:12436705-12448502 GCA_003427395.1 Chara braunii
GCTGGGAACCGGGCCCAGCGTCCCATATAGAATTACACGTGTCATTCAGGGTCAGGGCCTCGTTCAACACCGCTACAAAACCCTTACATGTAAGGTTTTCATCGTTCCACCCTCCCTAATCACAAAGAAAAAGAAGTCGAACTTGTTTTCACATTCGCGGCCGTAAGGGCGGGCCCTAAAAAAGTAAGGCTCCGCAGCCAAAACAGACCTTGATGCAAGGACGTCCGTGGAGGTGACTTGAAAGTAGGGGGTGGCACCCTTACATCCATGAAAAAACCATTTTTATTCTTTATTTTTTTTAACGTCAGGTCTGTCTTTGGCATTCCTGCTCCAACGACAGTGTTGTCTGGTAGACTGCAGGACTGCAGTCCCACGGCAACCTCGAACGGCCGTGTGGTTCCCCGCCTGTGACCTTGCAGTCCCTCCGGTTCACCGTTTCGGCTGGCATTTGGAAGCGACCATTGCGGGGTCCGTGTGGAGGCGGTTGAGATGGCCATTGGAGATCTTAGGTTTGAATTTGAATGCAGTTGTTGTGCTTCCCTGTGATCTTGTATATTGCAGTCCTCTGCCTTCCATGATTTGTCCTGATGTAAGTCGACAGCTCCATTCCTTGTCATTTGCTTGAGGAGCGCATGGCTGACATGGTGAGGAAGACAGCTCCGTCTCCATGTGCCGACAGACCGTGAGGACGGCACTGGCGACCATTGTCTTCTCACGGGGTGACAGTATTCTCATCGCCGCCTCATCCTTTCCGCCGCCGTCCATAGCTGAACTCCCTTGCGAAAACACGCCACACGGTAGTCAAACGAAGCCATGTGTGGTGCCACAATGGTAGAGTATTGGCGCATGCAAAGTCAAAAATGCGCACGCAAGGACTCTAGAATGCAAGGTGTGCGAAGCAAACTGGTGGCGCGGAATTTGAATTCGAATGGTGAGGGTCCACGCGCGCATTCTCCTCATCACTGGATGACATTGCGCGCCCATATCACAGCCCCGCCTGGCTTCGTGATGAGGCCGGACCGGTTGTCCCACGGGCCCAAAGGTGGCGGATACAATTTTGTCCGACGCAACTGTGGGTCGGACATTCGGATTCCTCTTTCGGCTGCTTAGAACACAAACAGGGGCACCTGAAACGTAAGTGCGCCTAAGTGTAGGGTTTTCGTAATCAATGCTGGCAGGAGCCCTTATTTTTCTTCCTTATACATTCTAAATTCTTTCTGTATATGGGACGCTGGACCCGGTTTCCAGCAGGTGACGCTCCCCACCAATAGATGGAGCCTCTCCCCAGGTGCTAGTGGTGTCTGCTCTTATCAGCACCACTTTCGTAAGTGGTTGTGGAAAGAAAAATGGGGTAAGGGAAAATTAACCACTTTTTCGCCGTAAGGGCGCCCTTACAAAGTAAGAGTTTTGTAGTGGTGTCGAACGAGGCCCTCAGCCAAGTTGAACATGGATTCAAAGAACCCAAACAAGCTCTCATTGTGTGCGATCACAAGGCAAGACCAGACACAGAGCGTAGCTTCAGAATGGACAGCACAGACTCAGCATCATACCAGCGCCCAACAAAAAAATGAGCAAGATGTTGGTAGGTGTGTAAGTGGGTGTGTGCGTGTGTCGGTAGGTGTGTACATGTCCGTGCGTGTCTTGTCTGAACTTCGCCCCAAACACGGGGGGAGAGAGAGAGAGAGAAAGAGAGAGAGAGAGAGAGAGAGAGAGAGAGAGAGAGAGAGAGAGAGAGAGAGAGAGAGAGGATTGCACTGCCCTTGATCACTACCTAATTAATTATTGCTTATACCCTATATGTACAAAATTCTCAGGGGGTAGCGCAAACAAGAGAAGAAAGAAACGAGCTTGTATCCCTTGCTAGAAGAGTGAGAGACTGAGGGGTAAGAAAGGAAAGGACAAGAGTGACAGAAAGAGAGAAGAGAATATCCGGGAAAAATCTATGGTCAAGATGGCAGGACGAGGAAGGCCGAGTACATCAGCAGGGACTAATGAAGAGGCCTTGGTTGGAGTTATACGGGAGTTGGTTGAAAGAGTTGATACTATAAAAGGAGGGTCAGACATTGCAAGAGCAAAAAGACCAGATGAGAGAATACCATGTTTCAGAGGGTCACAGGTTAATGACTTCTTGGACGAGTATGAACTATTTGGACTCAGTTATGGTTAGACAGACAAGGAACGACTTAAGCACCTCCTATCTTACTGTGATACTGACTCAAGATTGACAGTCCAAGAATTAATGGAAGGAGCTACTACCTGGGAAGAGGTCAAAGAGAGATTGAAAAAGAAATTTGAGAAAGATTCAGTTCAAACTACAACTAAGGATTTGCTTAACATCAGAAGAGCTAAATATGACACTTCCAATGTTTTTCTTCAGACTTTTATCCAAACAGCAAGAATAATTTCATATTTGGATGAAGCTCAGAGATGCCATATATTTTTGACAAACTTTACTGACACTGAAAGACAAACAGTTCTTAATCAGGCTCAGCACTATCCTCTCAGATTGGATGAAATGGTTGCAATCATAAGAACTCTACTTACTGTCTCCCATAAGAAATGGTCACTAGATCAGATCAGCACTTTGGCCAAGGATTGGGAGAATAAGAATGAAATGAATAGGGGAAGCAATCTGACTGCTGAGAATATTTTTCAGAAGGTAATGACTAACTTTATACCTGCAAGGCCTGCAACGCATGCTGTAGATGACAGGGGGAAGAAGAAGGCTGAAAGTGAAGAGGAAGACGACGATGATGATGACAATGAGGGCTATGGTAAGAAAGAGGATTTTTCCAGATCTAAAAAGAATGGGAAGAATGGTGATGGACGAAACAGAGAAAGGAGAAAATATGATGAGCATCCTAAGAGGATTTTTACCTGCTACTACTGTGGTGAAGAGGGTCATACTACCACTTATTGCAAGCCTCTTGAGGAGGATGTAAGGAGTGGGGTGACAAAGAAAGATGCAATGGGTCATGTTTGTGATAGTTCGTGGAATAAGTTGGACCCCAGACATCCAGGAGGTATGAGGATTCTTGCTCTTAAACATGATAAAAAAATGAAGATTAAGAAGAAGAGAAAGGTCAATGTGAATGTCCATTTTCTCATTAAAGAATTGTCTGATGAGTTAGTACAGGAACAAGTGATTCTCATACTACGGTTGGACTGTCTCTGCAATCCTTAACATTAACAGAATGTGAGTCTAGGGAGGCCTCTACAAGTGAGCCTTCACTAGAGAAAAATCCTACTTTTCAGAATTTCTCTGAATTAGTAGAGTCTTCTTCCAATGAGATGGTTCGTTTTCTGGTCAACATGGTGTCGTTTCATGGCGATTTACCCCCAGAACTCGTTATGGAACCTAGTGTCAGGGTTGGTGAAGTGAGGAACCACCAAACTCGTATGACACCTCAAATGATAGAAGAAAAGAAAAGGAAGAAGGTTGAGGAGTCACTTATTAACATCCTTGATGACCCTGAACCGGAACGCTCATAGAAAAATAATGAACAAGAGAGAAAGATAAAATTTATTCTCAAGAGTGACTTGGATGATGAGACTGTGATTTCTTATGTAATTGCTAAAATGCTGGAAGAAACGGAAGTGACATTGTCCTTCAAGGAAACAATGACACTTGCACCCAAACTGAGAGAAAAGTTAAAGAAGTTAATTGAGAAGAAAAAATTGGAAGTTAATTATTTGGGGTCAGTCTTTCCCAACCAAGTGAATAGATCACTACCTGGTTGCAAGATGAAATTTGCAACCATGGGATATGAACACCTTACAATTCGCATTAATCAAGTAAAGATTCTAGCCCTAGTGGATTCTGGGGCGGAAATGGTACTTCTTTCACGACGAACGATGGAGACATGTAATTTGACTATTGATAGGTCTGCCCAAAACGTACTAAGCAATATTGCAGGGGAACTGTTTGTGGCTGGGTTTATAGACAATTTGCCTATCCGAGTTGGGACAATGACTGTGGAATTACTGGGTTTTGTAGTGCCACATCTAGATTATGACTGTATTCTGGAAACTTCATTCTTGCATAGGATGAAGACCGTCCAATTTTTTAGTCATGAGGGGTCATCTTGGATCGGCCTACACGATCCTGAGACTGTCCAAGAACAGATCTTTATGGTCTGTACAAAGAATTATTTCAACCACCAACTATCTGCTAATTCAATCCGAAGGGAAGAATTTGCCGAAAGGGTTAGGAGACTAAAGGAAGAAGGAAAACAAGAAGCAAAAGAAGAGATTTCAGTGGGAATCAATCAAGTTTCCAAAATGATAAAGGCCCTTGGTAGGCTCGAGGATGAGAACGGGCAAATTGAAGCCTTCAAGAAGGTTGTAGAGACTGCTAAGGGAGGAAAGATGGAATTGAGATTTGCATCGACTCACCCTTTTTTAGGAAAATAGTCACTATGTCAAAAAAAAAATATAAGCCCAAAGGGGTGAAGAAAAACCTAGTGGCAGTCCTAATAGAAAAATATTATGATGAAGCCTTAAAAAAAATAAAAAAAATTATAAGAGCATTGAGGGAATCAGAAAAATTGGAGAATAGAGTCACCAAAGAGGGATTCAACACAATGAAGATAGGCTGGGATCAATTTATCCTGCCTAAAGAGAAAGAATATATCTTCAGGATGTGTCAGGAATTTTCTGGTGCTTTCTTTTTTAATGATGAAGAGAGAGGACGGTTGGACGTGGACATGATCAAGATGGCCAAAATCTGGACGGTTGATCATGTTCCATGGAATGATAGACCAACCAAGTATGCCCTAAAGAAAGAAGCGGAAGTAGTAAAGTACCTTGACAAGAAGATTGCATCTAATGTTGTTGAACCTGCTGATGGACCGTATGCTAACCACTGGTTTTGTTTCTGGAAACCAAGAGGCGGATTAAGATGAATACAAAATCTTCAGAAGCTCAATTCTGTGACGGTACGTGATGCAGAAAGTCTTCCTAATGCTGATCTCCTCGCTGAATCCTTTGTTGGTCGATGTATTTATTCTCTAATTGACCTGTATTCTGACTTTGATCAGTTCCCTATTGATCCCACTAGCCGGCCAATGACTGCTATGCACACGTCAAGGGGGCTTGTTCATATGTGTGTGGTACCTCAGGGCTGGACTAACGGAGTGACAGTGGTTCAAAGGGATATGATCAAAGTCATGCAGAATATTTCTCCTGAAATAACCAGTCCCTACATTTATGATAATCCTATAAAAGGACCCTTGGTAAGAGATGAAACTTCGGTCGCAGGGAAAGTCAGAAAGTTTGTCTGGGAACATGTTGAAGGAGTAAAGATGGTCCTAGAGAGACTTCAGAAGTATAATCTGACTGCCAGTGGACCAAAGTCCCTTCTCTTCCAACCAGAAGTGATAATCTTGGGCTTCAGATGCTTCTCCAAGGGTAGGAGTCCAGATCCCAAGAAGATAGACAAGATCTTGAAATGGTCTCTGCCTCTCAAAAGAGTGACAGACGTCAAGAGCTTCTTGGGAGTTTGTGGATTCTGGAGGATTTTTATTCCTCATTTTGATGCCCTTGCAGAGCCTCTGAGGGAAATGGTAAGGCAGGGTGCTAATTTAGCATGGAATGAGAAAAGACAAACCGCAGCAGAAACATTGCAAGAAAAACTAAGAGATGGTGGTGTAGTGCTGAGAGTGCCATATTATGATGATGAGGAGAGAAGGTCTTTCATCATTGAGGCGGATGGAGGACCAGTTGCTCTGGGTGGATTGGTTATTCAGAAAGATGAAAATGGGAGAGAAAGACCTCTGAGATTTGAGAGCAGAACCCTCAATTCTACTGAAAGAGGCTACACCCAATTCAAGAAAGAGTTACTGTCAATCATCCATAGCCTCAGATGATTCAGGCACTACGTTTTAAGAAGGAGATTCATCCTGAGGACTGATGCATTTGCTGTGATTGGTGCCATTAAAAAGCACCAACATGTAGATCCAACAGTCAGCAGATGAATCGCCTTCATCTGGACATATGATTTTAAGCTGGAAAAGATCCCCACTGAGAAAAACAGAGCGGATGGCTTAAGCCGGATTGAGTGGCGAGAGGAAGAGGAAGAAGATGTGAGTGGAGCTATTGAAGAATCTGCCTATGTTGATAATTTTCTTAATGAGAAAGATGATGAGGACTATGAAGTGCCATGCTCCTACAAGTGGAATCTATGGCCAGAAGAAAGAGACAGCTGGGGAGAGATCTCTAGTGCGTACATTTACGAATCGGTTCTTGAGAAATAAGGGGAAGATGAACCAAATGATTGGTATGCTAACGTCAACGCTGCAGCAGTGGCTGCTCATGAGATTGGAGAAAGTTCAGGTTCAAAGGAAGAAGAAGAGAGTGAAAAGAAGGCAGAAGAGATATTTTTCTTCTTCGAAGAATATGATGAAAATTATCAAGAGATTGACAGAAAGATGGAAAAGGAGCAACTAAAAGAATATTACCGTAAGGATTCAAGGAAGAAATTCAGATTAAAGAGAGGACATCTCTTTGTGGATGGTAAGGGAGGTTTACCTCCACTAAGAGAGTGGTCTGTGGTAAAGAGAGACAGTTAGAGATAATTGCTGCCCTGCATGAGGGCATGAGGGGGTCGCTGGTGGCCACAGGGCTGCTGAGGCTACCTACTCCAAGACTGTCAAACTCTACTTCTGGCTTGACATGAGAGACGTGATTTTCAAATATTGTAAATCATGTGTCTTATGTCTGAAGAGGTCTACCACAAGGATGATTGAGACCCTATTCCCTACAATCCTGGTAAAGTCAGGTAGCAGAGTTCATCTGAATCTCATCACTATGCCTCCAGGCAAGGGTGGGATGAGATACATATTAAACATGAGATATAATTTATCTGGATATGTTGAGGCAAAAACTCTGAAAAGGAAGACGGCCGAGCAAGTGGCTGACTGGATAGAAGAAGTCTATCTCAGGTATCCTTTTATCAGAGAATTTGTCTCAGACAGAGGATCATAATTTAGGAATGAGATTGTCAGAAGAGCCACACTCAGATTGGGTGTCAGGATTCGGTATGTGACTACTTACCATCCTCAAGCGAATGCACCTGTTCAAAGAGGTCATTGAACCCTGAAGGATTCATTGGCTAAGTGGTGTGAAGGGAATCTCAGCAATTGGCCAAAGGTATTAAGAGCTGCTGTATATGCTGATAATATCACGGTCAAGAGAACTACTGGTTATGCGTCTTTTACTTTGTGGTATGACCGATATGCTACATTGCCTATTGAGAGTATTGTCAAGACATGGTCAAGTCAAGAAAGCGATAGAGACTATTCTACTTCAGAACTCGTTCAGATCAGAATGAGGCAGATATCTGAAGTTGATCAAGCAGTGATGGATGCAGCAGAGAGAATGACATCCAGCAGACTATCGGATCAAGAAAGATGGAACAAGAAAAGATATATAAGAAAAGAGAAATTGAACATTGGAGATGTTGTCCTTTTGTTTGGCAGTTCCCTTGAGACGCAATGGACTAAAAGGTTGGAGCCCAGATGGCTTGGTCCCTACAGAATCACGGGGGAAGCAGAGGGCAAAGTTTATGGGATTTCAGAGATGAATGGATCAAGAGTTCACGACATGGTGTCAGGGTCAAGGCTTCGTAAGTTTATTTTTAGAGACCCCGACTTGATCCCTACAGTGACTCCAAAAAGAGGAAAGAGAAGTCAACCATCTAAGTGAGAGAACAATCATAGCGGACTGAGAGAAAGAGTACAGTGAGACGCTGAGATGGCAAGACTCAGTTTCAGTGGACTCAGATCATTCATGAAAGGTCAATTCAGCATTTTAGATTCTGCATTTCAATTTCAGAACTTCGATTTCATCATTTCAATTTCGGTAATTTAATTCCAGTTTTCAGTTTCAACATCTCAGCTTCAATATATCAGTTTTCAGCAAGTCTTTTCATTCAGTATTTCAGCAAAACGACTAAGTCAGATCTTTTCATGCAGTGCTACAGTCGTTCCATGAGTGTCAAGTCCCTGAGAGTGGGGGAATAACTGTAAAATTAGTTTCTTAAGTATTGACACAGTGTCAAAGATTTGAGAAGCTCATGGATGTGGCACATCGAAGGATATTATCAGTACTATCCTAAGATAAAGAGAAGAGCATGGTGGACATGAGGAAGTCCAGTTCTGTCTGACTAAGAGTTATCAGCAGAAGGACTTCGAGTCTCTTAGTAAAATGTTCATCCAAGAAATCCAGATGAAGGCAGACATAAAGAAGTTCAGCTTTACTTGACTGAGAGTGGTCAGTAGAGGGACTTCGTACCTTTCGCTAAGGGTCTGTCTTCACTCAGACGAGGGAAGGGACCTCTCTGAGATCAGTGTTTCAGTATTTCCTTGAGAATGACGGGACGTCTCTTGGAAAAGAAATCCCAGTTGAGGGAAGGGACCTCTCTGGGGCTAGCACTAAGTTCTTTGTCTGAGGCTGAAGGGAGGTCTCTTGCAAACTCTTAGTGCTGGCTAGCATGTTATTGTTGAGTACCTCTTGAGACTGACGAGAAGTCTCTTGAGAAATGTTTGTTCTGTTATGAGGCGTGGGCAGTTTGCTTGTGGGTCATGATATGCTTGCCTGATTGTCTGTGCCTGGGAGTCTTCTTCTCTAACCTGAGGGTGCATTGATTGCCGGGGCCAGCCAGAGCCTTACCGCAGTAGGTTGCAATCTGGTGGGGTCAGCAGGTCCCCGACGCGAGTGTCGAATTCCGTAGTCAGCTGAGGCTAAGACTCCAGGAGTCTGGCCTATGAAGTTGAAAGGGGTCGGCTGGAACCCTACCGCAGTCAGAGGATGCAATCTAGTGAGGTTCGCCAGAGCCTGGAACTGTGGTTAGACCGGGTCCCACGTTCAAAAATCTGGGCGGGGCAGCCAGCGCCTTTGGCCAAAAACTTGTAGGTGAGCCGGTCCCTGCAAATCCGAGTTCGGGACAGCTTGACTGACGGGACGTCTGCTGTCATAGGGTGACCAGACCCGCTATAGTCTGGGTGTCCTGGCGAGAGTGTCAAGGGGCTGTCATACTCAAGTAGTGGGTATGTTGGTCCTAACCTGGAGGCAGGTCAAAGGGGCTTTCAAGACAAATAGTCTAACTAGTCCTGGCCTGAGGCAGGCCGAATGAGGTATGTCAGAATGACGGGACGTCTGGCATTCCTGGTCAGTGGTGGGTCGAAACCAAGGCAGTCAATAAATCCTGGGTATGAAGAGTTGTTATGTGTTAATTGTTATCTGTTATTTATTGTTTTATTTATGAGTTTTATTTTAATTTGTTAAATGTTTGACTGCTGGTTGTCAGAGGGTCTGCCTGCTCAAGCATGGTTGTTGTATGTGGGATTTGCTGATTTTGCAGGTATATAAATACTTATCTGAAGTTCCCAGACCAGAGAAAGGAAAAAGGGTTTGGTATCCCCATCAGGTGCTTGAGAAGCTGAGAAGGCGTCTCACTCAGGCCAGAGAACAGAAAAGAGGGTTTGGTATGCCGTATTTCCAGCATGGCAGACAGAGTGGGTACTCTCGTTACTGGGGTCATCCCTGACATAGATGCCTGATCAAGATTTAAGGTAACCTTCATACGAAAGACCAGCAGTTGAATAAGTCAAACAAGCAGACAAAATTCTTCTTAAAATTTTATTTGGTGACCGATAAGCGGCCTGGTTCACGAGGAACCTGCATCCCTGGCCTTAAGGAAACCAAACTCTCAGGCCTGGGACGCTGTAGAAGGGACTGTGAACTGAAATTTTTAGGGGCAGAAAACAAATTCAGAAAGATGAAAAGAAGTCGTGTTTATACAAGACATAAACTGTGGCCATGAGCTCAAGCTGGAAAAGAAAGAGAAGGAAGAAGATGTTGGAGAGAATGCAGTGATTAGGGTGATGAGGAGACGAGACAACACACGGGATAGAGGAAGGTGGGGCAGGCACTATGGCCTTGCTTACAGCTGGGGTGGAAGGAGCTCTAGGGATATAAGGGGGTGAAGAGGCGCTAGGTGAACCGTAGCGCGCGTCGAATTTCTTACGGAGGAACTCCATCCTGTCAAGAGATGGAATCCTCTCATACAATCCTGCTAACGAATAGCGGGGGTGAGGTCTCAGGCGGCCGTAGCCTCACGGCTCCTCCTCTTCCTCCTCCTCTGGGCAATAATCCCTCCATGCCCTAGGCGACGGTTCTTCTTTTGCCTTCCCTCCTCTTCCTCCCCTTCCTCTACCCTGTCCACGACGCGCCTCGGGCATGATGCAGGATGAATGGCCGTCAAGGAAGAAGATAAGGGGAGGATGATATAACACTAAGGGATATGACAAGAATGGGACTGTGTAAGCGAGGTTCACAACGGTGAGGTGGATTAGGAAATCAGAAAGTAAAAGACTATTAAAAAGAGAGGGTAGAAAATGGTTGTGCGGGATATGGAGAACTACAGCATAATACAGAAAGATGAGTATTGATAGAAAAGGCTAACGCAGAGAAAGAAAAGAACTGGCACGAAGAAAGAAGGCTAGACTAGAAGAACGGGAACGAGCGTTGGAGGAAAAGGCGATCGTAGAAAGAAGAAGAGAAAAATAAGACGAGCACAGAAAAGAAGGACGATCGTAGAAAAGAAATGCGGACACAGGAAAGGAAAGTGAATGCGGAAGAGATAGGTCAACGCAAAGAAAAGAAAGGGTCAACGCGAGCGTTGAAGAAGAGTCAGCGCTGAAAGAAAAAAAGGAAAACTAACTGCGCAGAACCGAAGTGTAGGTTTCACAGCGAGTTGCTAATAGGAACGAATGAAAGTGTTGCTTGCTCGTACTGGTTCTATACTAGAAGTGTGATGCGTTTTGACCCAACGGGGACGCTGGGTGGGGATTTGGTATTATGTCGGAGGGCGCGGTATCCCGGCCCTCCTCTGTGTACCAAGTCCCTGCTTGATACCGGTCCTCGCTCCGATGCTCCGGCCTATAGACATGTCCTGGACCTCATGCTGTTCCTGGTATCACAGTTGTGTCTCGACGCGGACCAGTCCCTGTGACGTTGCCTTTAACAAAAGGGTGCACCACAGGACCTTCTATTGGTCAACGCAGGCTCGGCGCCCTGCTGTACAGCAGAGCACAACCGGCCTGTAACCGTGGAAGCCGTCGGGTCTGCCCTGGGAAGCGGAGGTGAGAAGACTGACTCAGACTTTTCAACTGCGCGCCAAGCGCCTCTCTACAGGTTATGGGTCAGGTACATTAAGTCATTGTCAGGAATGAGAAGACTATGAAGAGAAAACAGAAAGGGGGAAGAAAAGAAAACTAAAGGAAAATAAAAAGGGGACTAGAGGCTTGACCCGCAGTTGTGTTGACGTGCTTTAGTAGGGAAAAATTTGTCGGTCCCAATCACTATATCGCGTCGTTTTATATTGATGTTATTATTATTATTATTAATGAAAAAATTTTATTCTGCCGTCTGCTTAAGTGCGGTTGAGCCTTAGTCGTGTTGCGGGAAGGACCCACCAACGGTTCGAATTCGAGCCCGTTTAAATAAGTGGCCTAGGTGGGCCGACTTTTCACTACTATTCCGCGGCTTTCACACTCGACAAAGCGCCGTGCAGCAGAACCTCAAAAGTGGAGGGCGACCCTCAGCCGCATTGGTAGGAAGCTTATCACCCCTGAATGGGGTCGTAAGCCCCCTCCTTACCATCGGATATGGGCACCCGATAGTGGTAAGCCGGAGGTCTATTTTGAAAGGGAAAATGCGGTCGTTGGTATCCCATTATGGGATCTCTATTTTTTTTCTCTCCTTTTCTTCGGACCTCGGTCATGTTGCACAGTCT
>BFEA01000001.1:12455009-12467891 GCA_003427395.1 Chara braunii
CTATGGTTAACTTTCGTGTCATGTACCTTGGATGGTCATGTTCAGAGCTTGCTGGCTTCAGGTGGCTCTTTGTCATGAGGCAACAACCTCAGATTGTATGTGGGCGTGGGCCACAGCACCAGAGATGGACCACAAAATGAGAGATTGAGAGAGACCGATCAGGGGGATGAGTGAGGATTCTTGAGAGGTGCTGACCATGCTCGCATATATGTACTTCCTGAGATTATCATGAGTTTTCATTCTTCCCTCATTCATTTGAATCTGTCATTACTCGAGTCAGTCAGTCTTGCTTCTTGCATTAATCCTGCCTGATGATTGCTATCGTGGATAATTATGTCACAGTTCTCAAAATCAGATTGACATGAGTGATACATGCACAACCCCCTATCATAATTTTATAATTGTTATTTGCATAATTCTCTGCTGTTCCGAATCCAAATAAAAGATTCCCAAGACCGGGGACCGGCGAAGATCGTAATTGAAGGGTCTCGCTCGAAGCCGGACCACACAACAGGAATGGATTTGCATTATTTATTTTATTTTATTTATTGCAGACACACACAAAAATCCTGCGTGACAGCCTGTTGGCTTTCACGTCGCCCAAAGAGGCTCGACTGGAAAAAGTGTGACAGCGAGCGCCTAAGCTCCAACTTCTTCGCGCGCCTCGCACCCCCGTTTTTTGCTCTGCATCCCTGCGCCATCTTCCTTTCTTGCTACGGGCGTTTTCCCCCATGCACGACCCTTCGTCTTCCCCTACGCCCATCTCGATCCCCACCCCATCTTCCTCTGCGAGTGAATGGTTGTGTAGTTGGGATGCGCGGATCAATGTGGAAGGCGAAAAGGCGCACCACTTGAACGAACACCCCAATTACGCCTGACCACGCGACTCCGCGGAACACCCCTTCCGAAACCCTTCACCCTTCTCTGTCCTGCTCATCTACAACCGGCGCTGCCCGCACCTCGCGCTGACAACCCGCCGCCTCCCACGTTATAAGTTGTCGCAACCCCCTCCTCTCCCTCTCTTTGATCTCGGCTTCAATGCTGCGCGAGCTATGCGCGAACGTCCGCGACGCCGAACAGGATTGACGAACCCAAGTTACGGGTGGAGTGACGACGTGGGTCGGGCTTAGCGATAGACTCGGGGTAAGCCAGCCGAAGGGATTGAGTTGTGGTGGAGATCGGGCGCCGATCACGACAGGGTCTTGTGGCTATGGTGGTCGGTGGTCCTTGGGAAGTTTGCGGTTGCGCCTGAGGGCGTCAGCCAATTGGAAAATTTTATGTACAAGGAACCTCGCTTTCTTTTTTCCATTGCTGCTTTGTCTCCGTGAGATGTATGCAACGTCCCGTCGAGTGGGTAATCGGTTGTATGCATAGGAGTGAGTTGCAGTGAGATGGTCTGTGAAGGGGTGTGAGTCTGCGTATGCATGTATGTGGTCCTTGGGTATTGCGTGGCGATTGTCTGCCTGGATGCATGATTAACTCGGCCATCGTACCTCTTTTTCCTTTTGCCTCGTTCCCTTGTTGGTTTCATTGCTCGATCGCGTAGGGCGGGGGCCTTCGTGTACCGAAGGGATCCCTTCCGTCCTGCGCGCTCGAGTCGGAGTCCCGCGGCACTGACGTCTGACGTGGCACATCACTGTTGAGGATCGGAGGCGTTCACTGTGCCTACTAAAGGTGGTCAGCAAACGGCTCCGCCCCTCCTTCGGACCCCTCTGGTTGAATGGTGCCACACCAGAGAGAGAGAGACGTTGTCGCTCTTTGTATGGAGACGGGTTTCCCATCGAGCACGGGTTCTCGCTTGTGCACTTACCCCGACTCCGCGCGTTGCAATGCACTCCCGATCTTCCCTATCGTCGACGACGACAGCGTCTACTGCGACGCGGACGTACAGAGTGCCCTACGACGCACGGAGCAGGTTCACTGGCGTAACCCTGAATGGGCGTGCCACATCGAGGGGGAAGGGTTTGTGCTGATAGACCGCTTTTCTTCCCCGCCCCTTATACTGCCTTACACCGACCTGACGGTGCTCCCCTGGTCTGCGGCTTGCGCTGCGTGGCGCCCCTTGTTTGGTTGCCGATGGTGCCAGCAGGGGGACTCCTGCTCGTGGCGAAGGCTGGTTCTGGGGTACGAAGGAGACGCTCGGTTCCCTGAACTCTCCCAGGACGCCGGAGCTCTCCCTGCCCGTTTCCGTGTCCCGACAGCGGCGACAACCCCCGCCCGCCGAGTTCCCCCGGCCATGAGTCCCCGAGGCCTCGACGAACCCAACGACGAGGCTGGAGAATCCGCGGGGGGGAATCCATCGCCCTTTACGCGGAGCAGGCCCGTTGAGGAATAGGTTCCCCGCCTGTCCGTTCTCCCCGTTCTCCTCCCCCTTTGTTTTTTTTTGGTAATCCTGACCAAGGATCGAGCCCAAGTCGGGGGAAACCTATCGGCCCCGAAACGAGAGACTCCCATTCCTACCGGGAGACTCAACCCCCATGGCCAAAAATCCTCGGCCACGCCCCCTTCTACTCTGATCGGTGACCCAGTACGGAAAGCCGCGACGGGGCACGAGGTTGGTATCAGAGCTGATTCATTTTGGCTCCGAGGTTTTCCTAGGACGATTACCCTGCTTAGGAGTTTTTTTTCCTTTTTTATCTTTTTTTTATTCTTAGATTTTTCTCATTGTTGAGTAGGCTGGCTCCCCGTTGACGCCGGCCCGCGAATAACAATCAGAACCGAGCGGGAGGCCGGGCTCGAGATCCGCCTCCCCGCGATGGTGGAACCCGAAATTGGGGGTGGAAACGGCGGCGATAACCACGCGGTGATGGCCAATCATCCCGTGTATTTTGTACCTCCTCCCTCCGAGGTTCCCATCTTCTCCGAGGATGATACCGACCCTCGCACCTGGCTAGCCGCCTTGAAAGCCCAGGGCTGGTCGGACGAGTTGCTCCGAGAACGAATCCCGAGGAGGTTAGCCGGAACCGCTTTTGAGTGGTATGGGCAGAACCCCTACACTAATTGGCTACCCTTCCAACGAAAGTTTCTCGACCGTTTTGATCACATCGTACCTGGGCAGTGCCTTCATCTGATAAAAGAATATACGCAGCAGCCTCGGGAAACCTTGGCCAAATATGCTGAGCGTTTTACTTATTTAGTTGAACGTTCCGGGGTCGATGAAAAAATGGTGCGGACTGATTTCGTTAGGGGACTGTCCGATTCTCGCTTGTGGAAGAAGATCCGCAAGAAATGCAACCCGATAGAAGACTGAGCTCATTCAGTATGCCATTAAGTACGGGAAGGAAAATTACGATGTAGGTCTGGATTCGGAGTCCGACGAAGACAACCCTTCGGGTGTCGGACGCCATAGCTTCTCCGCTATAGCGTGAATGTTTGAGGATCGCTTCGGGTTAGGACCGGCAAAGAAGAATTAGGATCAAAAAATTTTGTCTTCCGCATCGACCTCCCGACGCTCTGGTCAAGCTCAAGGAGGTCGGGACGAGGACGAAATATCAATGAAAGAGGTCGCGGCCCAGCTGGTCACGGTGGTGGCCCCGCTGACGAAATTCGTTCAAAACTTGCAGCGGTAACGGGTGGCAGCTGCGCAGCGACAGCAAACGGCCATGGTCGCCGGTACCCCTATGACCTGACCAGCTGCACCAGGCGTCGCCCAGCCTCTGCGATGCTACAACTGCAATCAGCCGGGCCACCTTGCGAAGGACTGTCCGAAACCTCGAACTCAGACTGGGTCCGCGGGGCCCACCGGACCTTCCCAAATCCCGTTAGCTGCTCCAACCGCTGCAGGACAAGGGAGGGTAGCCACAGTGATGGATACTGGAACAACGGAAATGGTGACCCCTGCGGCCACCGAGATAGGACCCAATGAGTATATGGCTGCGACGATGTTCGAACCCGGGACCATTGGAGTGATACGCCACGTCCAAAGGATTACCGAGGAAAGCGACCTCGGGCCTTGTCGGCCGGGGTTCCAAGATCTCACAGCCCCTGGCCCTGAGTACAAAGACGGGCACATCGACGTGTTGGATGCATTGAAGGCTCTGGATCTACGGATCCCCGTCCCTATTCCCTATCTGCAAACCATTTCCGAAGCTGCTAACGAAAAGTTTATCGAACGATGCCTCAAGAACAGGCGCCGATTCGAGGAAAGTCGAAAGGGCAAAAAGTCGGTCCTACGAGACCTACCCACAAACGAAGAGTCACAGCCCTCGACCTCAAAGGTGCACGAAGCAAACCGGGTAGGAATGATCCAGACCGTAGATCCTGCCTCGGAGAAACCTGAGGTATTCCTTTGAGTGTGACTGCGAGGTCTAGGGAAACCCCTCGGCCGCCATCCTAGACCCGGGATCGTCAGCGGTCGCCATTTCTTGGAGATTGACGAAACGATTGGGAAGGGAAGGACAAGTTCAGCCCCTCCGACCGGATGAACTGTATATATCCGCTACGGAGGACAACATTCATTGTAAGGGGCGGATAACGAACGTGCCTATACGAGTGGGGCGGGTGCATTGCTTGTGCGACGCAATCGCACTGGATGTACAGGCGTATGATGTTCTGCTAGGCATTCCGTGGCAGGCGGCGGTCGGAGCGCGAATGCACTTTGACAGCTGTAAGGTGGTGCTCACATCGGCCCACCCCAAACCACAAACGATACCGATGAGATTGGCGGTGCGTATGTGCACCCAGCCTGCGCCTCGAATCACTACGAAAGCCCATCAAATCAACATGATCCAACGCCTGTCACCAGGCGAAAATAAAACTTCATCGGAAACTGACGAGACTGATGTACCCGACCGATATCCGGTCCGGGTTCAGGATCGGTGGCACCATTCCTGGCGACGAGAACCCATTGAAATAGTTCGGGGCGAGTCCGATTGGTCGCACGCGTTCTCCTTCGTGGTGCAGGGAGAACCCCTGTTGAGGGTGTCCCGAATAACTGACCTTTCGGAACCCCCTGCGTCCTTATACTTTAGGACGGACCCCCTACCTGAAAGGTTTGCGGAGCTTAGGGGGTTATGCGATTTGACTTTTCGGCCTCCTAGGCCCCTACTTACGAACGCAAAAGCCGCCCTGCTCTTGAAGGAAGGGGTGTCGTTTCAACCCCGAACGAGGGAATATCGATGGAGGCCGAAGGAGCTGTTACAGGTCTTTTCAGTGGAACCCTCGGCTGAAACCGAGCTCGAGAACGACAGTGACATGGAAAACGAACCGATAAGCCCAGCAGACAATCAACTCATCGCGACCGTGCTTTCGGCAAAAACCGACAATTCGTTGTTTGGTGCCTCACCCGAAGCCAACGCGGCAGTCCCCACGGTTACGTCGACGATCTCCCTCCCTGAGGGAAACGTGGACGTCCGACTGCCGGCCCATGTGCCTGACGACTACAAGCGCCTTCTTTTGGCGGTCATATGGGCCTACCCAGAGGCCGTCAGCATCCAGGACCACGATATAGGACTCACCCACCTGATCCAACACGCGATTGATACCGGTGATCGCGCTTCGATACATTGCCGACCGTACCGCTATTCCCTAAAAGAAAGACAGCTGGCCTTGGAAAGGGTACGGGAGTTCGAGCGGTTGGGGTGGGTTGAACGATCGCTTGGACCATGGTCATTTCCCGTGGTCCTCGTGCCAAAACGAAACGGTTTAGTCCGAGTGTGTATTGACTACCGCAAATTAAACGCTATCACCACCAAAGATGTTTATCCGCTGCCGCGGATTGACGATCTACTGGATGCTATCGGGTCCGCTCGGGTCTTTTCGAAGTTCGATATCCGACACGGGTTCCACCACGTCGCAGTCCGACTGGAAGAGGCCCAAAACCGCTTTTGCCCTGTTCGAGGGCACGTGGCAGTGGATCCGATGTCCCATGGGAATTTGCAATGCCCCTGCAACATTTCAGCGGGCCATGAATATGGCCTTCGCCGAGTTCGTTAACAAAACCCGTTTGACATAGCCGTTGATAAATTTGTGAGTGATTTTGTACATGGATGACATTTTGGTCTTTTCCAAAACCTACGAATACCATGTGGAACATATCGAATGGGTGTTACATGCATTGAAAGATGCGGGGTTCAAAGTGGCTCTGGAGAAATGTGAGTTTTTTTTGTCCGAGATTTCCTTTTGGGGCTACATCGTCACGGTCGAGGGACTAAAACCTGATCCCCGGAAGGTAGCAGCGGTCCGAGAAGCCCCAGCCCCAGTCACGCTCACTCAGGTTCGAGCTTTCCTAGGGCTGGCCTTCTTATTATCGATGCTTCATTCGGGGCTTTGCCTGCCTCGCCAAGCCGCTGACGAACCTGCTGAAGAAGGAGGAGCAGCTGATATGGACGCCAGAATGCGAGGCGGCTTTTCAGGCACTTAAGGAGGCTCTGACATCGGCGCCCGTGTTGGCGCGTCCCGATCCGACGAGACAGTTTGCGCTGCATACCGACTGGCAACCGCACGCGATATCGGCGGTACTGACTCAGCAAGGAACGGATGGAAGGGAGCACGCCATCGAGTATGCGTCGAAAACGCTAAGCCAGGCGCAGTCAAACTACGAGGCATGCAAGGGTGAGTGCTTGGCGGTGGTGTGGGGGGTTCAGCACTTTCGACCGTATCTGTACGGCCAGAAGTTCGTGCTCGTGACGGATCATCAGCCATTGCTGTCGTTGCGGAACAACACACGGGTACCTTGGACCGCGCCACCGGGCAGCACGGAAACGCCGACGGTCTGACGCGCCTCCAGCCGCCGAACAAGAGTCCCGCGAACGAAAGGTTGATCCCGTGGAAGCCGATTTCGCCTTCCACGGAGCCCGGCTACGGGGAGGAGAATGTCCTCCGCAGGGGTGTTGCAGCAATCGGAGATGGCGATCTCCCTTGAGGAAGCCGCCACCCCTTCTTCCCTTCCCTATTCTTTAACCCCCTCTCCTGACCCTGACTCCCCTCCGAGCACACCTTCCCAAATCTGCTTCTTCTGCACCTTGCCCATGATACCGGACGGGGGAGATCCTCCCCTCGAGGGGCCTAACTTTCTTCCCTGGGTACAATGTAGTCAATGTCACATCGCCCGGTCCCATAGGAGTTGTGCCCGGTATCGGAATGAGAAAAGTTGGAACTGTCCCAACTGTCGGACGGACCACGTACCTACGGAAAAACTATATTTAGTAGCCAGAATGGCACACAGAGTTTTGCCAAGTGTCCGTCGAGCGGAAGTCTGGACAGATCTTTTGCTATTACGGAGACTGATAGGCGACCCGCTGACGGAACTTACCAAGGCTGAACGGTGACGTGTCACGGAACGGGTGCACGATTACCGCTGGCAGGGATCCGTCCTTCAAAAACGAAAAGACGATGACGTCAACGGATCTAGTTGGCTGACGGTTCCACACCCATAGGCCAGGTTCGATTGGACACGAGCCGCCCACGAGGAGGATGCGGTCCACTTTGCAGTCAAATACACGGAAAAAGCAATAGAGAAAAACGGATGGTACTGGTCGGGAATCCGGGAGGATGTGAAAGACATCGTCTGGACTTGCCCGGCCTGTGCGGCCGATAAGGCGCTGATACAGATGCCCCGTACAATAGTGTATACCCGGGTAGAGCGCCCCTTCCAACTGGTCAGTATCGATACGACGGACATCAATGTGCCGAGAGGCCCTGTTGATCAAGGAGAACTCAATGTTCTTCTTGTAGCCGTAGACCATTTTTCGAAATGGATCGAAGCGTATCCAATGACCCGCCGGAACTCGCAGGAAGTAGCCTGGTATATTAATCGCTTTTTGTGCATGCACCTGAACGTGGAAGAGATACATATGGACAGAGATACATATGGACAATGGATCTGAGTTCCAGGGGGAAGTAGAGCGACATCTTGTAAGGGCAGACGTTAAAATTTCGTACTCCCCAGGGTACTGGCCCCAAGCCAATGGGCTCGTGGAGAACGCCAACTGAATGATCAAGACTGCACTTAGACGGAATATCACGGCAGGTGATACCAGGCCGTGGCCTGTCATAGTCGACCACATTTTGGCCGTCTATCGGGCTACTCCCCACAGGAGCACCGGGATGTCCCCGTTCCAACTGAGAACCAATAGCGTCCCCAGAGTGCAGTTGTCACCTCTAGTGGGTACGGAAGTTGGAGTAACCCGGGCCCAACACAAGGACAAGGTCCAGCATTACTTGGATCTGATGGCCTAGACCTATCCCGCGTTAGCCTGAAGACGACAAAGGGCCGTAGATCTGACGCATCAACGGCAGATCCGGGACTATGAGAACCGACACCCCACAGCGGGACCAATGCCCCGTTATAAAATCGGGGACTTGGTGCAGGTACGGAAATCTGCGCGCTCCTCCAAGATCCACCCACGCTATACCGGCATTTACGAGGTGACGGAAGTTGGCGCACGAGGACAGCACTCCGTGAAGCTGGTCCCCCGGCATAGAACGCAGGCCAGGTTGCTTACGCGACACGAGGCGGCTCTTCGACTGTTTCAGCCATCTCCGGGCTGCGAATCGGCTCTTGCCCCGTCCGAGCCTTCGTTCTCTCTCTCCCCCTCTCCTTCTTCGTCTTCTTCCTCTTCCCGATCTGCCTCGTCCCTTGGTACTGAGAGTCTCAGGGAGCAGGATGAACCATCGCCAGCCGGAGCATGAGCCAGTCGAGCACTTCCAGACGCCGCTTGCTGATCGCTTGTTGCGGCACCAGTTCAATGAGGAAAGGCAGTTGCGATACGACATTCAACAGGTCAACGTGCCAGCGCCCGGGGTTACTGATCTGGCGGCCTACTCGTTACTTTGTGATCGGCTGACGTATGCGGGGGTATACGTGGATGTGATGCAATTGTCGGGGCGAGAGACGACTCGAGTGTTCATAGAGTTTCGCGCGCTTTAGGTGGCACCTAATTTCGTGCACAGCGTCGCCACCTTTATCGGAGACCTGAGATCAATGGAGAGAGTGCAAGGACGGGGAGGACACCGATTCACAGCCCACGAAGCGCTGTTACGCAGGGCAGAGGACGGACCAATTGTGTTGGTGCCACAGCTCCCCGCGCTTCTTCCTCCCGCCGCCCCTCTCAACATCCAAGCTATTCCCCCTGCCCCGTACTAAATGCCTCCCTTTTTCTCTTACACCACTCTCCCCTATCAACTCACGGAGGGCCCCTATCCTATGCGCGAGTTCTCGTAGTATTTGGTGGAGCTGACTGACGTGGAGCCGCTGCCCTTCGCAGACGAAGACGCATGGGAGTTGCACCGTGCTCTATACAAGTCGGTGGCGTTGGGGATGTTCCGATTCTTCGTGGATCACGAAGACCACTGCATCGGGGAGCACTTCGTCGTTTATTACGTCATCACGCGGCCCAAGCCAGCGCAAAAGGAGGAGACGGTGGTGTTGTACCCATTTGCCCAGCTCCAGACGACCGATCCGGGATTGTTGGAGCTCATACATCTTGAGCTCCTATCCATTGCACAAGTGATCGCGAGCGAGGAAGAGGAGATCCAGCCATGATTGCGGACGGCGGCTGCCCCGCGGAGAACGTACAACGCGGTCGTTATCCCGGATTACATTGCGCAGCGTGAGGAGAAGTTGGAGGACTTCCCTGAGGAAAAGCCGCTGCAACCTCCCTCATCGTATCCCAGACCTGCGCCGCCAAAGGCCCCCGAGAAGACGCCGAAGAGGAAGAGACGCCACCAATCGCCAAGAGCGCGAGGTAGCCGAATCGGAGGCGGCGAGGAGGTGGTTCAGCCCGTGCACGCGCGGAATCCCGACCCTATGCCTGTGAGTGCGGCGATGCTGGTCGAGGAGACTGTCGTGCCATCGCCGTCCCTCCCGCGCGTGCCCGATCTCAATCTCGATGGAGCTTGGCCATCAGCCGCAGCAGCCGGAGGAGGAAGCCGAATGGGATTACCGGATCCCGTATCCAGACCCCCCGTCCTCGCGGGACCTTTCCGCTTCCGCCAGCCACCCCGGAGCTGTGTGTCCGAAATTGGATTTAACGCGGGTTTCACGTTAAAAAATTCAACGCGCGTTGAATTCGCGTTCAATCCCCGTTTGAACGCGCGTTGGACGGGGAAAAACGGGTTCCGCAATGATTTTTTTCCTAGGCTAAACATAATTGGAAAAAAAAAAAAAAAAAAAGGGGTCGTAGATCTTTTTGAGTTCTACGACCCCATATTTTTATTTCTATTTTTTTAGCTTTAAATATATTTTTAAAAAATAAAAAACATAAGCACAATAAAAAAACAAAAGCAAGAAATAACATGAGTCTTTTTTTTTTTTGGGTTTCACAGAGATTTTTAAGGGCTAAAACAAAAACAGAAAAAAAAAATAAAAAATATAGGGTTGTAGATCTTTCAAAGATGTACAACAAAATATTTTTTTTGATTTTTTTTTATAACCTCGTGTATTTAAAAAAAAATCAAAACCTGTGTAGCACACCGAACATGTTCGGCGCCCCACCGAGCAGCCGAACATGTTCGGGCGCTTGGCCGAGCGCGAACCACATGTTCGGCCGAGTGCAAATTAGAGGGCTGCCGAGCGCGTCCTCATGTGTGTGTGGTGTGTGGGATGTATGTGGGGTGTTCGTGGGATGTCTGGGGGTGCGTGTGTATGCGGTGTGTGTATGTGTATGTTTAGGAATCATGAGCGATGCCCCCCAGGGCCCCCCAACCCCTATATATATAAAAAATAAATAAAAAAATTAAAAAAATAAAAATATTCGGGCTCGGTCTATATTGGGTCACGTTCGGGTTCGGTACCGAGCGTTCGGGTTCGGTCACCGAGCCCGAGCGCGATGCTACACAGATCAAAACCATAAACAACATATTTTTTGGCCTGCATGGCTTAGGTAATCTTGCTGGGTAGACTCCCTGATTTTCCCTGCTTCGTTCACTGTTGTTGTAACCACCACCATCAGATCATTTGTGATCTGATGGCTGGGAAGCACTCTGCCGTGATTTCCAGTGGGAGGTCTCTGTTTTTTTTGTTTTTTTTTTTTGCCTTTCTCCTGTTTTCTCAGTCCAGGAACTCGTAATGAACCTGTCAGGCCGCTGCCACTCAGTGTCACACTGGATCGGCCACACTCCAATCCGTCTGCTAATGGGACCATGCCCCTGGGGTGTGGTCCCATTAGCAGTCCGATAGAAGTGTGGCCGATCCTGTGTGACACTGAGTGGCAGCCGCCAGACAGGTTTATTACGAATTTCTGGGCTGAGAAAACAGGAGAAAGGCCACAAAAAAAAAAAAAAGAAACTGACAGCAGTGATTCTGACACCCTCCATATACTCCGTGATTGAAGGAGGGCTCCACCCAATGAGATAATTGGACAACAGCAAGTAAAATGCTGAAAATCTTCTATCCAGTGGGCTAAGGCCGACCCCAACCTCGTTTGGGGTTGGCCACACCCCCAACCGATTGAAAAGATTATGGTGGGAAGTTGTCTTTGCACGGGCATGCCCAGTGTTAAGGAGAGGAGGGGAACGAAGATTTCCTTACTTTTTCGAGTAATACATGTAAAACACTGCCCGTGGGATCACGAGTACTGCACTGCAGGATTTGGGTCACTCAACTGCCACACAAACTCTTTTTTATCCTATCCGGTTGCTAGTGGGACCATGCCCCTGGTGCTTGTCTTTTTTTTTTTTTTCCGTTGCAACGGGAAAGAACTTTTTTTTTTTTTTTTAAACAACGGGCCCAGTGCCCAAGGCTGATATTATCAATGAAAGTGTTGAGGCTGGGGACCTCACAGTCTATCCAGAGTGAACCCGAAAAACAGTTGAGAACCGGGCTCACACTGCTGTCTGGTCGAAATTGCCCTCAATACTGGTAGGGTGATGGTCCTGAGTGCTGGTCACACTGCGGTAGGATAGTAGGGACAGGGGGTGTGCTGGGAGTATTAATGTGGGGATGGGTAGGGTAGGTGGCCTATCCCTGGGGTCTGGTCCCACCTACGGCCGTTGGGTTGAGAAACCTCAACGGTGTGACACCATTTACCGCATTTTTTAAATCCGAAAAATGCATTTCAGATTTATTCGTAGCAGTTTTTATTCATTTGAAGAAAATGATGCGAAAATAGTGGTTTCTGTCGAGGATTCTGCGTATCTTGAAGTACCATATGGGCCTCGCTGCACTACTCTCGAAATGTGCAAAACGAGAGTGAATCTTTCCCTAGAATATGGAAAGATGCACTGCCATAATTTTTGTCTTTTGTGCATGTCGAGAGTAGTGCAGCGAGGCCCCATGATGTGGAAACACGAGGACGTCGAAGTGGGTCCAAAGAGCAATGAATATAGGCAAGAACAGGGAAACATACATCGACTTTCTTTTTTCTTTTGTTTGTGCATGTGGTGAGCAACGGAGCGAGGCCTTATAGAGCCCACGCACGACAGTTACGGCTTTCATTGCACTGACGAAGTGCCTGACACAGTATACGAGAAACGGGGAACAGCAGACGGCGACAAATCCCAAAAATCACAAAATTTCTCATCGACCATGTTGAGAAACCTACCCTTGACCGTGGAGGGTAGTTTTCTCAACTCCGTGGCGCTTGCCCATGCCGCCTTCCCTCCATTGCGGGAGTCCATTCGAAGTCCTTATAAGAAAAAAAAAAATCATTCAAATCACCCCGTAGGACATCAACCTTTCGAAATACTTCCAACCGTGGGATCGCAGCCCTGTCGACGGCCACATCCTGTCGAACGTTGTCGCTCGTCGTAGAAAACTCGGCGTTGAGTTTTCTCAACAACACAGGTGGGACCAGACCCCTGTTGCTACCAGCAATCACCACAGTCTGGTCCTTGGCCTCTACAACACCCTGGGCTTTCAAAAAAAAAAAAAAAAAAAAGAATGGATCTTCTGCTAGAACGTGGAATAATACACCGCCATATGATTGTCTTTTGTGCATGTGG
>BFEA01000001.1:12474794-12484810 GCA_003427395.1 Chara braunii
GAACCCTCCCCCTTCCCCTCCCCCTCCCCCTCCCAAACGGGCTTTTCCTCTTTTGCAAAGACTGGCGCAATGCGTTCCCGGCCATCATCCAGCGGCATTTAGGGGGCGAACTCAAACTACCACTCTTCTGCCTGTATCTGTCAGCGACCATAATTGCTGCCGAACTTGTATGCATCTGGGCGCAATTCCGTCCTGAAATAAGTGAATTCAAAGCTCCTAGTCTGAGTATGTAGTCACATAGGAGTAGCAGTATCTCAAATGTATCGGACCGCAGTATTCACGCCATACCTGGATGAATATGGCCACATTTCCGCCCACAAATACGTAAAGAAGTAGTCGTGTGAGTAGGCCTCTACTGGTAGTGTGCGTATACCCTGTGTCCATTCATATATAATAGACAAAGCGGTACGAAAAAGGATTTTTTTTTTGTTTTTTTTGTTTTGAAGTTGAACAGAAAAAAAAAAAAAAATGGCTTCCTGTGTCCTTCTGCAACTTGAAGGGGCCGTCCGATCTCTCCATTGGAGCGGGTTCCCGCTTTAGCAAAAAGGATTGGACTGAACGCCTGAATCTGTCTGGACGGGTTTCTCGCAAAGATGCAGAGAAGCTTGCAACAACTCAGCTCAAATCATGCACCTGTCGTGGGCTAAGAGTCGTCATTTTGGCCTAAGGCCGAGATAGGGGTCAAACGGCCACACCCCAGTGACTGTCATGAACACAACCTGAACTGAACCAAGGCCTCCTCTTGGGGGGTACCCGAAGCAAGGCCTAAAACCCAAACCGGCCTTCAGAGGCCCAACGTGCGACAGTTGACCGTAGAAAGTCAAAGGTCAACAGAAGCTCCTGAAACTCAGGCTCACGAGTCAAAGTCAACATGGACCCAGTCCAGGCCGCCGATCAAACACACACACACACTTGATCCTTGGCTGTTTGCAGGTATGTTTGCAGGTATCTGTCAAGGATCAAGTCCAAGGGGGAATCTGTAACTGTAAAGAAAGATCCAGGCCATTGGCTGCAAGACAATCCGGGCCATTGTTTTTTCCGTTCCGGCATATGGATACACCGGCCGGGTTAACTCATCACTCGCGGAATAATGTATAGTTGCCGTCTTTGGGTTTAACCATTGTACCTGAGAAAGCAGAGGCTGATCAACTGGAGTCAACAGTACATATGATGGACTCAGCCCCTGCTGACGGACATTTCAGTCTTGCACTTGCTGCTTGACGCCGGCTTGACGCTGGCTCTACACTGACTGGACGCTGGCTGCTTGACATTGACGACGGCGCGAGACTGCTGAAGATTTGGGCTGGCGCCTTCTCTGTCAGACTCTGTGGCAGCAGCTGGATACTTGTCAGCAAGCCGAAGATTTGGGCTGGCGCTTTCTCTGTCAGACTCTGTGGCAGCAGCTGGATACTTGACTTTGCTGACGTGGCTCTTGCCACACTGTCTACGAGATTGATGAGACACCGGCGAGGAGGAGGAGGATCTTTTTTTTTTTTTTTTAATAAAGAACAGTTACTGAGACTGTTAGTGATGTGGCTATAAACATCCACCACTAACAGCCCAGCTACTAGCTCAAGTCTATTGGTGGGGAGCTGCACCTGCTGGAAAACGGGTCCAGCGTCCCTCATACAAATAATGCTGAGGAGGAGGAGGATCAGGGCTTTGAGATTGGGGAAAGCTTACCTGTCTGCGTTCGTGATCGATATTGCGCATTGCTGATTCGTCTTCAGACTGAGGTTGTCTGCTCGTTGCAGGCGCCACGTCAGGAGCTATGTTCATTGTCAGAGGGTGTCAGAGGAGACTGTCAGCTGACGTGGAAGTTGGAGATGCCTGAAGGAGGAGTGGGCTTGTGAGGGAGATCTATCTGCTACACTGATGGACACTTTCTCTTCCACCCTCTAAGTCTTATCTCCCTCCTATCAGCCTCTTCTCCGGTGACATGACATTGGGCTACTTGATCACTTGTACAATTTTTGGAGACATTGTATCTGCGCTGAGACGTACTGCTTCTCGACAATGACGAGCTTTCTATCTGACTGGGTTCGTTGCAAGCTGATCAATAGCCATTTTTTATGCACCTCTCCAACGATCGCATCCAGATTCCGAGGTAAAATCCAATCCTCCCTGCTAGTGGGACCTCACGGGCCGTCTGTTTTTTTTTTTTTTTTTTTTTTTTTTTTTTGAAATGATCTCAAGCCCTTTCTAGTCTGGTGGGTGTCAGTCCGGTTGCTTATCACCGGCAAGCATGAGTACACACAGAAAATCGAAAGTTTCTTTTTTCTTTTTTTTTTTACATCGTTCATGCTTTGGGAAGGCTGTGTGAACGTACTCGTCTTCCCATCATTCCTCGTCGTCCTTTTCCTCGTTGTCCTTCTCATCGTTGTCATCATCGTGTTCGTCGTCTACATCTCACTTCTCCTGGAGATTGAACTTGTAAGAAACAAGGGAAATGGTATGAAAGGTTTGCTGTCGTTTACAACGACAGGAAACCCTCGGCGTGGTTTTTCGAAATGTAATATGATGTCTTTTGGGGAAATCAGCGTGGTTTGGATCTGTGACGTCCTCAGCTGTTTTCAGCAGCCCGTACTGGTGTTATGAAACATCAAACCATTCTTTCGCAGTATAGGATGGGCTGGGTTGATATTCCTCTGTTAGTCTTGCCTGAGTCTGGTGTAGGTGATGAGATCCAACGTTGGGGTAGTTGCGAAGTATATATGCTACCATCTTCACCCGGATTCAATAGACGTGCATTTGTGCTGTATGTAAACTCAAAGATACCCAGAATACGGTGATAGTGACCTCGCATGAAGATGGTAGATTTATTGCTCGAAACTGCCTTTTCTGCATCACGTTCAGTCTCGTGTAAGATTAGCCCTGAAAGACACTCATTTGTCTGAATTTCTGGTAACAGAATTAGAATCCATACTTTAGGTGTTTGGTTCTGTTTCCTGTGAATCTCATCGTCGTGTTCCTCGTGTACCTTGTCGAGATTGAATTCACAAGAAACAAACGAACTGGTATCTGGCGCGCACGCGCGTGAGAGCGAGCGAGCGAGAGAGAGAGAGAGNTTTTTTTTTTTTTTTTTTTTTTTTTTTTTCCCTTCTTAATTTTAAACAGAACCTTAGTGTTCCGGCTCCTTTTCCATTCTTGGGAGCATCAGTCTGGGCCCCGGGGGCACGGTTCCACTAGCACACGGCGAGTAGTGTAAATTTGTAAAATGTCCGCACAAACCACCTGTGAGACAACAACTGCAGGAAATCGCCCGACCACTGTTGTCGGAAAATCGGATGGCAGCAAAACCATGATGGATTTATAATTCAAAGTTGTGTTTTTATTTTGTTTTCGGTATTTTCTGTTTGCAAAGAATGAGAGGTGGAGAAAAGAAATAGAAAGGACTCATTTCGATTGGCAACACCTCAATAGAGAAAAGAAAACTCAAGTACTCGAAGGGGTTGGTATTGACCTCCTTTCTTTTTCCCGTGCAGTGCAACCCCATCGAGTAGTACTTCATTTTTGGCGCAGAATATACAAGAATGTGCGCGCTTCCTTCAGTATGGCAAACCGTCACTTTAGTCATCCCATCCGGCACACAAAGGGTCTTGGTCACAGCAATCGTCCGGTAGAGCTTCTATCCCAACAGCGCAATGAAGCAAATTCAAGCAATGAATCGACTCTGACTTCATTGGGCTTTGGCGGGTGGCATGAACGTGGACGTTTTTGGGGGGAGGGCGCGAAGGTGGGGAGGGCATGATGGGTGAGGGTGCATGAATCAAACATCACCAGTTTTTTTTCTTTTTTTTTCATTTTAACTACTTTTCTTCGTTTTCAGGTGGTGTCGCAGCCGTCGTAATAGGCCATCACTCGTGTGCTCGTGGAGCAGTGCCCCGGTTCGTATTCCACCGGTGAGTCAGAGCACTCCCCCAATCCGATTTCCTGTTCGCTAAGGGTTTAGGCAGGGGGTGGCTTTCTGAACTTGAGCATCTGGGCCTTTTCACCTTTTCACTTACCTTTTTTTTTCTTTTTTTTTTTGAAAAGCCTTAGGCGTCTTGAGGGGAGTCCTCACACTTCTCTATAAAAAAAGGGGATAAAATGAATATCCGAAATTACAGGCCCATCACCCTCCTCACAGTGACATACAAAATGCTGGCGAAAGCGCTAGCCAACCGGATGATCCCGGTGATGGAGGAAATCATTCACCCGGCGCAGTCAGGCTTCATGCAAAATAGGAACATTCAAGAGAATATATTACTTGTCCACAAAGTCCTCCAACTGGCCAGACGCTCACGTCAAAATGCAGCATTGGTGTTCATAGATTTTGAGAAGGCCTACGATCACGTAGACTGGGTATTTCTTGACAGCTGCTTACATAAGATGAATTTTGGACCTGTATTCCGGCGGTGGATTCACATCCTCCATCACAACGCTACCGCCTGTATACAACTAAATGGCTCTCTAGCACCTCCACTACGACTGGAAAGGTCGGTGCGTCAAGGGGATCCTATAGCGCCCTTCCCATTCCTGATCATCATGGAGGCATTGTCGGCAAACCTCCGTGCAAATAAGGACATTACGAAAATCAAGATAACCAATATCCCGGAAGACGCCATCCCGGTATGTTCCTTATTTGCAGATGACCTCACAGTTTTGGTGGAGGCTACTACGGGCAACATGGAAGAGATCTATAGAATGATGGAGAAGTCTTCTCAGGTCTCTGATATGACAATTAACTGGGGAAATAAGACACAAGGATGGTGGATTCACTACCAGGGAGGCCGACCCCCAGAGACCCCCAGTATCTCTTGGTTACCTTTGGAAGCTCCGCTTAGAATACTGGGAGTATCAATGACAGCAATGGGCTGCCCTCAAACAAATGACCAATTGATCAGCTCCCCTGCCCTAACCAAGCTATCCAATTGGAAAAACAAACACACATCTATATTCAGTCGAGCACTAGTGATCAACAACGTGATTTTCGCCTCACTATGGTACAAGTCGTTAGTATGGTCACTGAGCAAGGAAGCGTTACGTACATTAAAAGCTAAAGTGGCGGCCTTCTTATGGCGAGGGGACGGAGAATTTACAAATGTCACAAGCCGGGTAGAGTGGGATTCAATCATACAACCCAAAGTTGCAGGAGGATTGGGGATAATAGACCCCACAACACAAACCACGGCACTCTGTCTCCAATGGATCAAAAAGCTAATCTTTATGACGGACAGTCCCTGGACACCTTTGGCTTTAGAGCATTTGGCTCGCATAGCCCCTTTGGCCCCTTCCACGGTACACCCCCTCACTTGGGTAGAGGACTGTTACTGGACTATCCCACACAAATGGCCGAAGAGGAATGGGGAACCTAGCGAACAAATGGATCGTTTTTGGCCGTCCCTGTTAAGGAGCTGGAGGAAACTCCCCCTCCCAGACAGACAACCCCTGGAGCGGTGGGAGGAAGTGCTCCGCCAACCCCTTTTCAGGAACCGATGGCTCACAAACAGACAAGGGCAGCTCATGTGTAGTTCGAAGATCCCATGGAAAGGTTGGGTGAAAAACGGAATTGTACGAATAAAGGATATCTGGGATAGTGGCCGCGGTAACTGGAAAACAGCTAATGAACTGCGCAAGACCTTGAAATACTGTCATAGTATTGACCGAAACCTCGACACCATCATTGAAGTGGTCCCTCTGTCATGGTATAGAATACTGAGGAAGGGCCCCTCTTTACAAGAAGGAGACTGGATAGCAGTCAGCGGGATCACCGATCAAATAGGGATGATACATATGATCCGGACGCAAGACGTCCTGGTGGAAATGTATGAAATCAACAGATTGGGAGCTATGAGCGGTGGACGAGATCTCTTCATTTGGCAAGAAAAAACTGACATCTTTCGCATCCGGGTCCCTGGTGAGGGGGAGGATGCCCGGGTCTTTCAACCAAACACTAAGATACAAGACCTCCCCCTCGACCCCTCAGAATGGAGGTGGAAACCGGCAGCGAGAAGAGCAAATTCTACCACAACGATTAGCCTTCAGAAGTTGACTATGAAATCCACATACAAAATGCTTAGGCCCAAGCGCCACCTTAAAGACCGAATAATAGACCGGTGGGCACAGCATCTCAATGTGGAACGCTCTCTTCTGACACCAATATCGTGGTTCCAGAACCGAAAAGAAAGACCAGCGAAATTCACCTCCCTTCAGTGGTAGATAGCACATCGGTGTCTGCCGACCATGGATTGGTTGATTGATCATACAAACCTGGAACAAAAAGGTCAGGCCCTTCCTTGGTGTCCACGCTGTCTACGGCCCTTCCCTCCACGGAAAACTGCAGAAACTATAGAACACATCTTTATGCAATGAAGGACAGCGCAACTAACATGGCGATGGTGGGATAGAATATGGAGAAAAATAAATCCGGATTCCCCATGGCCCTGGACATGGCGGGCAATACTGTTGGGCTACTGCCCTCAAATCCAGGAATATTCCACGTTCACATAAAATATGTTTCACTTAGGACGCAAAGCAGTGCTCTGGGGGCTCTGTTGGCAACATTGCCTCTTAGCAAGGGAAGGAGTACAGGTGGAAGGACCGGAGACCACAAATCAAATCCAACAGCAAATTCAGATGGAAATTATGAGAAGATGGCAAACAGTGAAACGTCATCTGGACCTTTTCCAAACAAAGCACTGCAAGATATCAGGAAGACAATCTCTTCTTTCGGAAGAGATTGGCTGGGGGGGGGGAAAGGTGGATGGATGGCGAAAGTAGAATGAAGTGGTAATAATGAAGACCAGCAACAGCAGCAGGAGTTGGTAGAAGACAGAGACTACCGCCTCATTTTCAACGACAGGCTGAACATTGACCCCTCCCTTCCCCTCCGCCCCCCAACAGACTTCCCAGACCCTTTTCCACCACACCCACTGTCCCTGATAGAATCATCTCTCTGAAAAAGGAGTAAGTATGGGTAGGTGAGGCCTTCTGGCGAAGATGTTTGGCGAAGAGTCTCCCCTAGTATCCTGCTCAGTTAATCCCCTGGTTCTCAGGGCAATCAATGCTAGCAGGTTTTCTCATTACTGGTATTGAATGTATTATTGTATATCGCTCTGTTGTGTGCAGTTGGTAGTTTGCCTCAACCTTTTTCAGTCCACAAACAAAAAAGGGGGAGTGATGAAAGGGGTCCCCACTGGTGCCCCCCAGTGGCCTCCTCTCGAATCACCCGGTTCCGCATATCTCAATCTCAGTCTGAGGGTAGAAGCCCCTCCGCTATCCAATTTCTCAGGGGGAAGGAACCAGAGCGTAGTTGTATACTTGGCACCTGTTTTTAAGGTGAAGAGGTCCGTTCACCCCCCCTCTCTCATACTACTCTGGCCAACCTGTGCTTCACACGTACCTGCTCAGTAAATCCCCTGATGACAGGGCAATCAATGCTGGCAGGCTCCACAATCACTCATCGATCACTGTTCTCAGACACTTCTCATTCTCTGTAAACGGGACGCTGGACCCGTTTTCCAGCAGGTGATGCTCCCCACCAATAGATGGAGCCTCTCCCTAGGTGTTAGTGGTGTCTGCTCTTATCAGCAGCACTAACGCTGATGGGGGCGTGTTTTGACAAAAAAAAAAAAAAAAAAAAAAGGCGTCTTGGACTCTTTTCGCTTGTCTTTTCTTTCCTGTTGCTTCTGGCTACATCGTCCATATCATCTGAATATAGTATAGTGGTTAAGTGGCCGCCGAGCACCGGTACCCTTGGGCTGTACCCGTACTGCCCGTTGTACTTGGCCCTTCGAGTCCACCAGACATCTCTGATGGGAGTGCCCAGCCTCGAAGAGAATATGGAGATGGTGGGCTTGCCACTGGTCGCAGATGGGGGGCCAAGAGGTAGAGTGGGATGACAGATGGGTGCTGCCGGGTTTTGTTAAAGAAGACGAGACGGGGAAGAGAGGCTGGCCATATGTGGCTCATGTGGCCAGAGCAGCTATCTGCTCAGTCATCTGGCCTGACAGAAACGGGTCCAGATTTAAAGGTAAGCCCTACTCAGATGTGGAGATAAAGTCAACGGTCAAGCGGCGCTGAGTTAGGCAATTTGGGCAGCCTGCCAGTGGCGGAGAGGGGCTAAAAGTGTGGAAAAGCGCCAACTTGAAGGCGAGTTCCTTGGTGGTTCCTCAAAACTCGAGCGATCCGCAACGGACTGGCAGCAGTGCACAGGACAAGAGGGCTGGTGATTACAAAATTGTTACTAGATTAGGATGTGACGCCCAACCTCACGCCCGGCGCAACTTCCTGATCGGAGTGGGATGGGGGCCTGGAAGTGCGAAGAGGGGTGTGCCAAGGATTTTTGGAAAAGTGGGGGTTAAAGTCCCAGGTCGGAACTGGAATCTTCTGTGGCCGAGTTCAGGGGCAGAGATGCAATAGAGCACTGGGAAAATTTCACGGGCGCGGGCTTGCACGCTGGTTGTGCGGGGCCGTCCGATCTTGACGTGATCGCCAGTTCTGGGGAGCCTGTCGAGGCGGTCCTTGGGGCCCACGCCTTCGGGGTCCGCCACGTGGCGTGGGTTGGTGGGAACTATGCCTAGATGCCGAGGCTTCGGGGGTTCGGGTATGGGCACGTCGGCTGCAGCTTCTGCGCGGGGTGGAGGGCCAATAAGGCGATATGGAATTCCACGGTACTACTGTAAGCTGATGATAGGGGAGGAGGAGGTGGTATGGCGGGAAATTAGTGGTGATAAGGACGAAGCCGGGGGTTATGAAATATTGCGTGTTGTACGTGTTTGGGTACTCGGGTATCCGTGGGTCGCTTCGCACGGCAAGATGGAATTCCCTAGCGCAGAATCTATCGTTTCCCGTGAGGCAGGGGAACACCGGGTTTCTCAAATTTCCCCGTAATCGGAGTTGCTCTTCTTCCCAGATTTCCCGGTACCCGAAATACGACTCGTAATCCTCGGAATTCCAAGATACGTCGGAACTCCGCGAGCTCGTCATTCTTTCATCACTCACACCTTGGGGGATAAGTTAATCAGGGAGATCACCGCTCGTAAGTGCGTAAGAGAGATGCGAACAAGTCGCACTTACGCGCGATAGGTAACCCGATCCCGGTTGACGTCGACTCCTACTTCAGTGATGGGCTGACTACGGGTGTTAGCCAGGACGCGATTGGCGAGTCCGAGTGGTATGGACACATGTAAGCCGCGCTCCATTCGGATCGCACTTGCAGGTGCCCATATGGCACGTCGGATGGTGCGCTCCAGACTACCCGTAAGATTCGACAAGCCAACACACTCTACTTATCACGCCAACATGCAATCCCCATTCTCATTCATTATGCACGAGGGTTCGAAGGGAAACGATCAAAAACGAAAATGCGAAGGTGCGCGAACCATCCACATCGATACAAAAAAAAAGAATCAAATCGAACAACAGGACGAGTATATGGCCGCAAAAACAAGGGCGAGTTACCCGTAATCGACACCAAAATTTATATACATAGATAAAAAAGGACCGAAAAGAAAAGCGCAAATCCATGTCCATTTTCGACTTCAACTCTCTCTCCTCTCTCTCTCTCYCCGATGCCGACAGTCCGTCGTCACGCATCAAAACATGAAGCCGTCACCCCGCTTAGTCCTCCTGCGCCCGTCAGGTTCGCTCCGCGCCCACAGTCCGTCGTGGCCCGCGTCAACCCCGCGCACTCGGCACCAGCTCGTCGGGTCGCCCGACTCCCACTTCACTCACCTCTTACTTCGCTCGTGTGCCGACCCTCTCGATCGCGTAACCCCGAGCTTCCAGCAACTGTTAAGAGAGAAGGTTAATCGCGCAACCGGAATTTATAGCGTGCATGCATGCGCGAAGAACATGGAATTACAAGGACGTAGATAGATGCGGGAAAGGGAGTGCTTACGTTTGCACGGTCGGGCCGCGGCGTGGGGGACGTACCCAACTCCACGCATCGATCCGAACATGCAAACGCGGCTACCCAGCAAGGGAGGGGAGAGAGGAAGAAACGAGGCGGGAAGAATAAGAAGCAAGAAACA
>BFEA01000001.1:12487521-12499377 GCA_003427395.1 Chara braunii
GGGGGAGCCGGGTGGGGCGGCAGGGGTGGGCCCAACGTGTGGGATGTGATCCTGTCGCCTGGGGCTCTGGTTCCCTTCTGTCATTGCGCCTGTAGTCCGTCCTGGCAGTGGCGTAGGAAAGCATTCTGGTGGTTTATCAATCCAGCAGTGGTCCTGTGCCATCCAGTTTTTCCACAACAGCTTTCCGATTTCCCGTACCCCGGCCAGTTTTTGGTGCGGGTCGATCCATTTTTCCACAAAGGTCTCTAGAAGTTTTTGCCCGGCCATCTGGTCCGGAGTCATTGCCATAGTCTCTACCAGTTTTTTGCTGGCTTTCAGCATGTTTGCCCGGATGACCTCTGCTAGTTCGACTTTGGCTTCGTAGAAACCAAAGGCGGAGTCTTGCCTTTCAGGTGAGCATCTCATTCTCCAGATTACCATGAGGAGAGCAAGCCTCATGTGTTTGAAGAGGTTTGCTTGAAACAGTGACCACCCTGTCGGATAATCAGCAGGTTTGCCTAGGAGGATGAGCGCAATGTTGCATTGAAAGTTTGATCCGGTTATGTCATGCCACAGTGCATCCCACCATTGCCACACCTGCACTGCCATCTGGCATGCCAACAGGCAGTGCTCCAAATCAGCGCACCTGCGTTGTGCATTAAGGCCACAGTGGGAGCAAATAGGGGACAGGATACCTGCTTGCTCCAGATTGGACCTTGAAGTTACCCAGACCGGTGTCGGTAGGCATCGGTGTGTGATCTGCCATTGTGGGCAAAAATGCTGCACCTATGGAGGCAGATGGGGCACACCAAAAAGTCCCCTTCCCCTAGATGTCAGGAGGTATGGAGACAACCGATTTTCGGGAACCCCGACGTGTGCGATGGAAATGGGAAGCCCTTCTCCCTAGCAGCCAACTCTCAGTGGCTTATATGGGTGAGGAGTGGTATTTACACGGTGGGTGACATGTGGGATAGCAACAGCGGTGCCTGGAAAACAGCCGAACAACTGCGACCATCCTTGTCACACATTAAGAAACGTCAGGAAAAATTGGACCGAATCCACAGGGTGATCCCGCCCACGTAGGAAATCGCCCTGCAAAACGGCCCATCAATCCGCAATCTGGACTGGGTCATATGCAGCACCAGGAATTCCATACCAATGACTATTTTTAGGGTAGGCCAATGCACCAGTCAAGAGGCGCATGTGCAAGCTTATGTACCAGAGATGCCAGGGGCACGGTGGGCGCTGCTGAAAAGGGATAGTGAGCAGGACCGCACACTCTCGGTCGATGGATTGACTAGGGTAAGGGTGGTGGGCTCAGACGACAAAGGATACTTTGCCTATGAAATGGCCACTCCAGTGTGTGCACTCCCATTCGACCCGGACGAATGGGAATGGAAAGGGAGAGTGCCTACATCGATATGGCAGTACTCGGTGAGACAAGGCTGCAAACAGGCGCACACACTGCACATCTCCACGCCGATGCTCCAAAACCGGTGGAAAAGGGACTCACCAGTAGACGAAAAGAAACTACACCGTATCCATTGGGCCACCTATGCACACATCATGCCGACATCCCTCCGAGGATAGTTACATCTTGTAAGGATACTTACAAAGGTCTCAGGAGCCACCAGGCAACATCCCGAAAGCGTTTTTGCTCTCATCTTCATCCTTTTTTTTTTTTTTTTTTTTTTAATTCAATCACCATGTCGTTGTTTGTCCAAAAAAAAAATCCAAACTTTGGGCCTCTTTTGACACCACTACAAATGTAAGGATACTTTTACAAAATCATGGTTCTACCACACCCTAATGACGAGAAAAACCACTCCAGAATGTTTCCACATTTTTGGCTTTTAGGGTCCGCCCCTAAAAATTATGTGCGCCCACGAATGAATGGGAGAATTGACTTCTAGGGAGCCCCGGAGGTGACTTGAAATGTAAGGGTGGGACCCTCCAGATTGCCCGACATGTGATAAGCTCAGCCCCGTACCGCGCGGCTTGCCGTATCCCTGAGGAAAAATCCCCCGGAAGCCCCAAAGTACGGATGCGAATGAAAAGGGTTTTTTTTCCTTTCTTTTTACTTTTGTTTTCTTTTTGAAACGACTTTTTCACTTTTCTTTGGTTAATAACTCCCGCGCGGGCGAATAGTGGCTGCGGTGTGAAGACCAAGAAACGGTTTCGGTTGGGACTTTTTGAATTTTTGTGCGTGCTGTCGGAAGGCGCGGTATCCCGGCCCTCCTCTGTGTACCAAGTCCCTGCTTGATACCAGTCCTCGCTCCGACGCTCCGGCCTATAGACGTGTCCTGGACCTCATGCTGTTCTTGGTATCCAGGTTGTGCCTCGGCGCGGACCAGTCCTTGTGACATTGCCTTTAACAAAAGGGTGCGCCATAGGACCTTCCATTGGTCCACACAGGCTCGGCGCCCTGTTGTACAGCAGAGCACAACCGACCTGTAACCGTGGTAGCCTCCGGGTCTGCCCTGGGACACGGAGGTGAGAAGACTGACTCAGTCTTTTCAACTGCGCGCCAAGCGCCCCTGTACAGGTTATGGGTACATTCACTCGTTGTCAGGAATGAGAAGACTATGAAGAGAAAACAGAAAGGGGGAAGAAAAGAAAAATAAAGGAAAATAAAAAGGGGACTAGAGGCCCGACCCGCAGTTGGGTCGACGTGCTTTAGTAGGGAAAAATTTGTCGGTCCCAACCACTATATTACGTCGTTTTAGATTGATGTTATTACTATTATTATTATTATTATTAATGACATAATTTTGCTCTGCCGTCTACTTAAGCGTGGTTGAGCCTTAGTCGTGTTGCGGGAAGGACCCACCAACGGTTCGAATTCGAGCCCGTTTAAATTAGTGGCCTAGGTGGGCCAGCTTTTCACTACTATTCCGCGGCTGTCACACTCGACAGAGCGCCGTGCAGCAGAACCTCAAAAGTGGAGGGCGACCCGCGGCCGCATTGGTAGGAAGCTTATCACCCCTGAATAGGGTCATAAGCCCCCTCCTTACCATCGGATACGGGCACCCGATAGTGGTAGGCCGGAGGTCTGTTTTGAAAGGGAAAATGCGGTCGTTGGTATCCCATTATGGGATCTCTATTTTTTTTCTCTCCTTTTCTTCGGACCTCGGTCATATTGCAAAGTCTAGGGACCGCTGCGACAGTGGTTCGAGTGCCCTGACTGTGCACGGGCTGTTGAAGTTTCCCGCCGGTCTTATTCAAGATTTATTTAAATTTTGTGTTACTTTATTAAATCCTAAAATTTGAGTCATTATCAGAAAAACCCTCTTTTAGTACACCGGGGTCGCTCTCACCCGGAGCTTTATAAAACAGGCTGCCTCTGGGTCTTGAAGCAAAAAGTGCGTGAGGGGAGCGTTATCACTCCTCGAGTGTGAGTAATGGCATCGCGCTGAAGTCTTAATTCTTGGCACTCCGGACTCAGCCTGGCTAAGTACTTTTGCGGATAGGGGTAGTGCGGGCTGAGCACTGGCGCAGACTGTTGGGAAAGAGTGGCTATGGCGCTGCATGGGTACAAGCCCGGGTACAGGTATCACCTGGCCCGCTGGAAGCCCATGTCTGGGGAAGGGCCTTGGATCACAGTCATACTCAACTACGATGGGGGTGATGAAGTGAGGATGAAGATCAACGCGGAAGGGGCAAAAGAGGTGGAGATGCGGACTGATGGAAAACTACAGGACGCGATCACGGAGGCGAAAGACCGTGTGGAGAGGCGCTGCAAGAGGGACGGAGTGACGGCAAGATTGCAGGTAACGGTCTTGTATCATGAGACCGAGACCTCAATGGACACAGCGGACCTGGAACAAACCCACGTGGACAGGGACTCGGGTGGAGAGAGCGAAATGAGTGAAACAGGGGACCGGGAGACGGACCTCAGGACCTAGAATAGACTAGGCGAAATCCAGAGGCATCACCAAGCTGCGAAGCCGGTGGAAGAGGGACCCGAGGCCAGCTCACGACAGCTGACGCCGAGAGGCCGCGGGACGGGTGAAAAGCAAAGCAGGGGAAAAAGACGGGTCTGAGAAAACATGCGGTCGAGAGTGTGAACACGACGAAACCCAAAGCAAGGAGGCTGAGGCAAGTGTAGTGGCACGGGTACTTGCGCGACACGTGGCAGTTCAGAGAGAGAAAAAAAAAAAGTCAACAAGAAGGGGGAGACTGCGCGGATGAGAGAGACGCGCGATCTTGCTAGATACAGCTGATGTCAACAACTGTACCCAGGGTTGCTCACTGTGTTTGGTGTTCACTGAGCCATGGTGAGTCTTCGTGCTGCGACAAGAGATTAGGAGAGATGGTGAGTGATAGTGTCAAGTGACTAGAGGATGAGTCTACTGCTGAGTTTTCTTGCGGCCCACTCCGGGAGATCAGCTCAGGAGGGACAATGAAGTGGACACCACTCGGAAACACACGCATGAGCTGCACGGGCGGAGTGGGCGCATACACGCGCGACAGGTGTTCGTTCGAAGGAGAGAGGCAGTGAGAAGGTCAAAGAGAGTGTGCAGGGGCTGACGTCAACACTTACCTGCACGCTTGTATGAAGTGTGTGTTGTTGCTCCCGGTAGGAAGTACAGGATGGGTCACGAGAGAGAGAGCCTGAATAAGGAAGGGAATCAATTCTGGAGGGAGTGACGACAGAGCTGGCGAGCTTGCGGAGTACGATTGATGTCAACTGGCTCATGCAAGCTTGCACGAAAGCTCGCTTGGGCCCTGCGAAAACAGAGAGGAGAATGACATGTGGAGTCGGGAGAGCGAGGGGATGTCAACAAAAGGGGTGGACTGCGCGGATGAGCAAAACACGTGATCTTGCTGGATACAGTTGACGCCAACAACTGTCCCTAAGCGCGCTTTCTGTGCACGGCGTCCACAAAGTTACAGTGAGTTTTAGTGTTGAGGCGAGAGATTAGGAGGAATAGTGTGGGATCGTGCCACGTGGCCTGAGTTTGAGCACCCATTGAAGTTTCTTGTAGCCCAAGAGGGAGCAGGCCGATAAGCCGTCAGTCATTGTGCGAGCAGAGAGGGAGCGAAGCGAACGGGATGGAGAGAAAAGAGGACCAGGCAAAAGGAGAAGGGAAAGGACTCTCCGCATTACTTGTTGACATCACATATCTAACTAGAGCCGCCTACAGGGATGGACACGTGGTGAAAAGACCAAGATCGTCAACACGGCTTCCGCGAGTGAGTCAACACGAGGGTTTAAGAAGCTCAGTTATGTGAAGGGCAGAAGCGATAAGTGTGTGATCATCGATAGAAGCCTGGCTTTAGTGTTATAAGATGGTCTCGCCTCATGACATCTTATGAAAGGAACTGATGTGCATGTGCCAGTATGTTGTCAGCTGTGAATGGTTCTCGATGATCCACTGTTTGACTCCGGGATCGTAGGAGTGAGTTYATCTTCCTTCTCTCGTTTCGCGTGTGTGATCTGAGTCAATGCAGTTTAGAGATCGTCAGGGAAGGAGTATGGTTAAGGMTGAGCCTTACGTACGTGACATGACCTGAGAGACGAGCGCGCATGGAAGTTCTCAGTGGCAGATTGTACCTTTTCTGTGCTCGACATCTCTAGTGTAGGGAAAATAACCTTGTCGCTCTGCTGTAATAAGGGTGTTCCTGGTTGATTCGCTCTGTTAGCGGAGGGTTACCAATTGCACTCTCAGTCGAGCCACCGAGATGGCGCGAACACGGACCCGTCAATTAGAAAGGGCGAGAAGGCTTACCTTCATCGGGGACTGTAGGTCCCACTAACTTTTGCTGCTAAGTTGAGTTTGAAGCCACTTGCCTTAGCATGAAAGGACTCAGAGCGGAAACTACAGCCTGTACGATCTTACCAAAGAGCTTTCTGTAACCTTGGTGCACTTAACACGGGGATGAGGGGCTTATGAGCGGTCACACCAGTCGTTATTGACACGTGCGAGACAGGGAGGAATCTGGTCTAATACTGAACTCGACAACCCATACAGGTATGGCCGATGGGTGGGAGTCACGAGACAATGAATCGGGGTGCAAACAAGGATAAGGATAGAAGAAAAGTGCAAATCATGACAACTATCACACACCTTCCCGCGCTTCTGGGTCACATGCGAGATGACTTTAGAATCGGTCTCATCAGATCATATGCTACATTTGGTTTGTAGATAGAGTTTCCTTGACTTGAGGCCATACATGAAGAAGGGCAAGGAGGCTTATAAGCATTTCGATCCAGTCTGGATCACAACCGCCAAGTACCTCGAGTAGAGAGAGAGGGAGCTCGATGAGGGTGGCATTACGCTGATCCGCAGTTTTGGCCCAAAGCTTTATACTGACTTTCCCAAGCCTCCTGTTCCTTCCCTCCTCATAGATGGCACGAGTTGGCTTGACATGGTTAGCTTAGCGAAAAGGTATATCTCTCCAGCAGTAATCGACATTGAGGCACTAACTGAGCCTACCGAGTATCCCTACCTCAGACGAGGGGTCTTTTCAGTGGACGGACTGCCTACACTGTGGGAGAAGTTCTGCTCTATGGTTAATTTTCGTGTCATGTACCTTGGATGATCATGTTCAGAGTTTGCTGGCTTCAGGTGACTCTTTGTTATGAGGCCTCAACCTCATATTGTACGTGGTCGTGGGTCACAACACCAGAGATGAACCACGAAATGAGAGATTGAGAGAGACCGATCAGGGGGATGAGTGAGGATTCTTGAGAGGTGCTGACCATGCTCGCATATGTGTACTTTCTAAGATTATCATGAGTTCTCATTCTTCCCTCATTCATTTGAATCTGTCATTGCTCGAGTCAGTCAGTCTTGCTTCTTGCATTAATCTTGCCTGATGATTGCTATCGTGGATGATTCTGTCACAGTTCTCAAAATCAGATTGACATAAGTGATCCATGCATAGCCCCCCCCCATAATTTTATAATTGTTATTTGCATAATTCTCTGCTATTCCGAATCAAAATAAAAGATTCCCAAGACCGGGGACCGACGAAGATCGCAATTGAAGGGTCTCGCTCGAAGTCGGACGCATACAACAGGAAGGGATTTGCATTATTTAATTTATTTTATTTATTGCAGACACACACAAAAATCCTGCATGACAGCCTGTTGGCTTTCTGGTCGCCCAAAGAGGCTCGACTGAAAAAGTGCGACAAAAATGACGCCGTTGCTGGGGACATGAAAAAATTTTCGTGTCCGAAACGAGCCTGGGTCATCATCATCTTCGAGTTTTGATTAGAACGTGAGAACTGTTGACAACGTTGTGAGCTTCCTATTGATTTTATTATTCTCATTGAGTCTCGATTCTCCAGAGAGTCACGGTTGCTAACTGTGTCTTATTTCTTTCTTATGTGAGGTACCACACTAGACTGGAGAAGGAGACTGATATTATTGACTGGGGTGAATCAGACTTGAATTCAGGTATGCCTCATGCGACTATGACGTCTTCTGAATACTGAGAAGGGAAAGGAAAAATCAAGAGCTCGGGGAATTCATCAAGAAAGCTAACTTCTGATGCATTGAGAACTTTCAAAGGAACTACCAAAGGAATATTCTCCTATCAATATGAGTATTGTTGGGTCTAGCGTTCAGGCAATTCGGCCATCAGCGTAGTGCTGACTCGCTTCTTGGAGGGAGATATTTATGATATCCGTCCCTATGTCAAGAAGGGAGACTGTAACGACGGTGAAACCTTCAACTGGTTATGGGAAATTGCAATCCAGTCTCTTTATGATGAGAAGGCAGAATTAATTAAGCAGAAGAAGAAAGTGGAATGGGGTTTAATGTCAGTGACATATGAGACTGTTCCGATTCCTCCTATACCTGACAGCTGTTGTGATGAGACTAACTGGCTGCCGATAATCAACATGGTATTGACAAGGGGGAAAAGAAACGGTGGTCATGAGAACTTAAGATATTTCAGTAGAAGAAATCAGATAGAGAAGGCAGAAATTCGGCAGAGGTTCAGACCCAAGTCAGGAGGAAGTTGAGTGTCTCCTAAAGTCACTGAACACTCTAAGCAAGAAAGGGGTGTTCCCGTATGAAGTTGTCAGGTATGAGATGGTCGAGAGCGGATGGGAGCAAGAACAATTATATGTACTGACATTCTATTTCACAGACCTGGATGTGTATGACGTAAGAATCTATGTTCCAAAAGAAAGAAGTGCTGATGCAGTATATGGGAGATGCTGAGGATTTGCTGAAGAGCTAGTACTGAAAGAGAAGGAGAGGCTTGAGAGAGAGAACAAATGCTTCACTGGATCTACTCGATTTACTGTCTTTGATGGACTCTCAATCCCTCCTTTACTTGATATTAATCTATCTAAAGACAATTGGTATGTCATGATAAAGTTTGCATGGAAAGTGAAGAGAGCTCAAGAAGAATACTCTCGTTAGCCAGGGTGACTATTGTGAGGGGTAAACTCTATGAGGTGATAGGTTGTGATAATCCTTTTTGTGATCCTGAGGTATGAGACTTGTGTAAGAGGGTCCATAATATTTCACTTTCTAGTGGTCGAATTCCTGAGTACTGGCAGCCTGGACGTGAGGATCTATGTATCAACAGGCCTAGAAAAGGAAGACGATTACTTGAAGTGTCAGACAGGTGTTTATAGTAGTCTCATAAGAACCAAGGAATGACCTGAAAAGTTAAAGAGAAAAGTAACCTGGGAGAAAGAAGTAAGACAATTTGAGAGGCTTCCTGAGTTCTCAATTGCTGAGGGATTTGAAGGCAGGAGAGATTGGATGCCTCTGTTGGAAGCTATTGCTGAGATTGGTAGAGCAAGGGAGAAAGACTCCAATGTGATGATGAAATCCCTACTTTTGAGTACCTTTGAACACAGATTCGAGATCCCCGGTTTTATTCAACCTGAGATCTACCTTTCAGATATTGCTTATGACATTTAGCGATGACCAGCTTGACTGAACATCTAACATTAGGAGTTGTGTTGGAGGGTAAAATAGTCAAGGTAGAAGAGACTCTTCGCTCTGATAGGAATCTTTCTACCCTGGATGAGCTTGAGTTCTTGCAGCCTTTCTTTGATCGTATGAGAGATTTTGCCCTGAAAATTGTCACCGATCAGACTGAGATAAGTTATTTGCTAAAGTTGGTGAAGGTGGGAACTACTGAGAGAGTATCATACCACGCTTCTCGGGAACGGGTCTCTCTTGCAAGAAGGATCAACAGTGAACTATAAGCGATGCAATTTGATTATGAGATTATAGACCTGACTCGATATTTTATGATTCGAGGTACTATAAAGGGGTATGACAAAAGACTGAGTAGGCATGATGAGAGAGAGTTGATTGAAGATTACAGCGCGCGAACACGCAAAGCAGCGCCCCAAAAGAACAGAAATTTCAAAATTCCTAAATTCCTAGCTAGCCTGCCGATGAAAAGGTCCGAAAAAGAAAATCAAAATTCCGAAGGCCGTATGGCTCCGACCAAGATTCGAAACGAAAATTCAAGAAGGAAATTCAAAAAGAGACACCGAAATTCCTGCGCGATGTCTGCGCGCCCAAAAGTTCGACAAAACAAAATTAAAAGAAGGGAAACGAAAAAAAAGAAGCGACGTCAACGTTTATTAATCACGCACTCGGCACGCACTCCGCATCCATCCGACCAAGTTTCGCCTCGTTTTCCCCGTGCATTCCCGAATTGTCCCCAACTGTCATCAGGGGCTCGTGTGCGGACGAAGAAACAACGAAGAAAGCAAGGACACACATGCAATTTTCCATCAACCCGTCCAATCGACATGGGACCCCGCTTAGCACTTCGCGCAGAAAGTCGCGCATTACAGAAGCTAGTTCGTCATATATGTGACACACAGGGGGTTCCAAAGATAAGCAAGCTCCTGCTTGTTAGCAGACGTGTCGATCATCTTCGATTGATTGGCCGTGGATGGTTGATCTTCTTTTCTGCCGCATACCGTGCCAACGAGTGTGGAAGTCATGCTGCGCGGCAGTCGTATCCTGGTCGTCGTCACTCGTGGGGAAGAGGAAAAGGAAGATGATAGGCAGGCGGAGGTGTTGATGGGGGATGAGTTGGGATAGGCGGGAAGAAACATTCCAGCTCATCGTCCGTTTCCGGAAGGCTCCAATGATGGACGATTCTATGGAAGCGGGGAAATCGGCAGCCAGTAGTGGGGAGACAAGCGAGGTAGTCGGGATAGGGAGTGGTGAAGGTTCTAAGAAGCGCATGAAAGCGATCGCGGTCGGCGCATGCGGGGATTAACCCCGTAATGAGGCGATAAACCTCTACGGCGTTGATACGATGCCATCCTATGCTAAAAAGAAGTACATGGAGAGGGAACTCAAGGGAAGCACGCCGGGAGGATGAATGGAGATGGATTGTGACAGAAAGACGGATGGAGAAGTAATGATGGAAAGCGTCGCAGGGGAAGGGATTGCGGGGGAAGACGGCGGAACGGGTGAGATGGCGCAGGGTGAGGAAGTCATGGGGTCTGAGAGAGAGAGCCCGAGGACGAAAACCGATCGGCCTCATCTCGACGTGCTCGAAGTGCGGGACGGGCCGCGAGGGAGAGGGAGGCGGAGGGGGAGCGGCTTCGTCGTCGGTGTCGCGGTGGGGAAGGAGGCCGGCGAACGGACGGCCCAACCATCTGGGCCACATCGTCGTCGCCTGGCTGAGGTGGCTCCGGGTCGAGCGTTGGATCGTTGCTGATCTGAAGATCAGCAACCGCTGCAATTTCTAGCTGGGGATCCTCGTCGGCGTGCTCCTCGTCGTTGTCGTCACCGCTCCCTTGCTCGCTGTCTTCTTCTTCTTCTTCCTCTTCGTTCTCTGTTTGCAGGAGCTTGTCTTCTTCTCCTTCTTGCTGCTGTGCTAGCTCCCCCTCGTCTTCGTTCGGATTTTCCTCCTCTTCCTCCGAACTTTCTTCCGCGAGCTCTTCACGGATTATCTCCTCCAATTCGTCCTCGTACGGCGGTCTGTAAAACGCGGGATCCACGATGTCGCGCGGATCCAAATAATCCAACCGTGAAGGCGGAATTCTCGATGGGAAGCCCTCCACGCAAGCTGACCACTGAAGGTACGGCGACAGCGTGCGCGAGGTGACGTGGGGCACCACGCACGGGTCGACCTGGGAGACAATGCTGACGTCAAGATCGTGGGCCAGCTGCGCAATCGGTACCGTAAGCTCCTGGGTGAGGAGCCTCCGACGGCCTGGACGCACTGACCCGAATAGAAAACCGAGAAGGTCCCCCTCTACTTCTGTCCGCCATGCCTGAATCAAAAGGAGCTCCCATCGCTCAGACCGCGGGTAATTTCTCTCGTCCCTCGTCCACGCCATCCGTACTTCCACCAAACACAGTGAGAGTTCGATGAAGTCTCTGCGCCACGCGTCCCACTGAGAGGGATCGAGGAGAGGAACAACCAGATGATTTATGCAGAAGGAGAGGCGGGGATGAAGATCAGATTGCCGAAAGGTGGGTAAGGAAGAAGGAAGCTCGAAAGTAGAGATCGGGAAGGAGCTCATCGGGGATGGAAGGGGATGAGAAGGGGTAATTGTGTCGGCAGGTCACTCCGATCCAGCCGAAGGCCGTTGTATTCGATCGCTCGGATTGGTGTGATCACGTCCCCTCGATGCGTCAGGAGCTGGGTCCACTCGTTCTGAAGATTGTGCACCCACAGCAGCAACGCCACCTTGATTCTCGTGTGTCGGCAGAGGGGGATCACCGTGAGATCTCCACTAAAATTAACTACCACCGTTATCCGGCCGACGACCGCAGATGCTCGCTGCCGCAACCCGACAGCTTCGGCCAATATGATCGCGTCTGCCCTCCCGTCAACATAGATCTCTGCTGCCTCGTAGACGCCCCTCGAGCAGAAGAATTGCGCAAGCCGCTGAAGGTCCGGACTAAGACAAGGATGATGT
>BFEA01000001.1:12505593-12516109 GCA_003427395.1 Chara braunii
CGTTCATCCCCAGCTGAAGGGCGCCTACGTGGAGCCAGATCGCCTCGCCTTAGCCAATATTGAGTCTACAGACCCTATCGCTTAGCCATGTGTCGGGCTCCGATACCAACCTCACGCCTGGCGCGACTTCCTGATCGGAGTGGGATGGGGGCCTGGAAGTGCGAAGAGGGGTGTGCCAAGGATTTTTTGGAAAGTGGGGGTTGAAGTCCCAGGTCGGAACTGGGATCTTCTGTGGCCAAGTTCAGGGGTAGAGATGCAATACAGCACTAGGAAAATTTTACGGGCGCGGGCTTGCACGCTGGTTGTGCGGGGCCGTCCGATCCTGACTTGATCGCCAGTTCTGGGGAGCCTGTCGAGGCGGTCCTTGGGGCCCACGCCTTCGGGGTCTGCCACGTGGCGTGGGTTGGTGGGAACTATGCCTAGATGCCGAGGCTCCGGGGGTTCGGGTATGGGCACGTCGGCTGCAGCTTCTGCGCGGGGTGGAGGGCCAATAAGGCGCTATGGAATTCCACGGTACTACTGTAAGCTGATGATAGGGGAGGAGGAGGTGGTATGGTGGGAAATTAGTGGTGATAAGGACGAAGCCGGGGGTTATGAAATATTGCGTGTTGTACGTGTTTGGGTAGTCAGGTATCCGTGGGTCGCTTCGCACGGCGAGATGGAATTCCCTAGCGCAGAATCTATCGTTTCCCGTGAGGCAGGGGAACACCGGGTTTCTCAAATTTCCTCGTAATCGGAGTTGCTCTTCTTCCCCGATTTCCCAGTACCCGAAATACGACTCGTAATCCTCGGACCGCGGCGTGGGGGACATACCCAACTCCACGCATCGATCCGAACATGCAAACGCGGCTACCCAGCAAGGGAGGGGAGAGAGGAAGAAACGAGGCGGGAAGAATAAGAAGCAAGAAACAGAAAGATACAGTTACAAAAGTGTGTGCCCAAAATTACAGTTGCAAAAAAGGATTAAGGCGCCAATCAATCAAGGTCCTGGCGCAGCAGCAAGAAAGAGCGCGCGAACACGCAAAGCGGCGCCCCAAAAAAACAGAAATTCCAAAATTCCAAAATTTCTAGCTAGCCTGCCGATGAAAAGGTCCGAAAAAGAAAATCAAAATTCCGAAGGCCGTATGGCTCCGACCAAGATTCGAAACGAAAATTCAAGAAGGAAATTTAAAAAGAGACACCGAAATTCCCGTGCGATGTCTGCGCGCCCAAAAGTTCGACAAAACAAAATTAAAAGAAGGGAAACGAAAGAAAAGAAGCGACGTCAACGTTTATTAATCGCGCACTTCGCGCGCACTCCGCATCCATCCGACCAAGTTTCACCTCCTTTTCCCCGTGCATTCCCGAATTGTCCCCAACTGTCATCAGGGGCTCGTGTGCGAACGAAGAAACAACGAAGAAAGCAAGGACACACATGCAATTTTCCATCAACCCGTCCAATCGACGTGGGACCCCGCTTAGCACTTCGCGCAGAAAGTCGCGCATTACGGAAGCTAGTTCGTCACATAGGAGCAAGAGTAGTGTTGGGGAAGACCCACGATCCCACTTTCACCCTCATACATAGGAAAGGGAGGAGAGCGGGCGAGCCTGTATGAAGTCTTAGAGTGCTCGAGGTAAAAAGGGGAGAGACTCTTGGGGGTTTTGGATTTAGTATGCCTTGCTTTCTATATCCTCTCTGAGTCCCTTTTTGTTTTGTTTGGGGTTTTTGGCCTGGTGCAGTCTTTCTTTTTGGGATAAACCAGGACAACTCGGTTGGCCCGCGTCGCAGTTGTAGACTAATAAAGGGGGGAGGGAGGGTGGAGAGTGTCATTTGTTACAGGAACCGAAGGGTTCCGAACGGTCGCAGCAGAAGACCCGTTGCCAGGACAGATTTATTAGGCCTATGTAATTAGCATAGGTTGCTTTAGGTATAGAGGGAGGGGGATAGGAAGGGAGGGGTAAGAAGAGAGGAAGCGCTAATTCTATTGGCCAAAAAGAAGTATGAATGTAGAGTCTAAACTTAGGTGAGCAGAAGTGGCAAGAGGGAAGGAGTGGTTGGTTGATGGATTGGTCCATGGTTCCGCCAGACCGGGGGCTAGGTCCCACTTACACGAATTAAGCGATATTGCCCGTAGATAGCAGAGATCAACGGCTAGAATCTCTTAATCCGTGCAAGTGGAACCTTGGCCCGGAAGGTAAGCTGAATATTAAGGTTTTCTGTTGAGAGGTGTGCCACTCAAAGCTAAACCGGCTCATGCTGCCGGGAGAACTTCAGGGTTGAAGTGTGAGGTCCCCCGCCTCTCTCAAATATTCACTAGCAATTGAATTGAGTACCATGGAAGTTGATGAGTAAAACCAACTACTAATGAATTGCTTGGGGCCGGTCAGCTCAATGATAATATCTTAAGGCCGTCGCCCTTTTTAAAAAAAAAATAAAAAAAATGAGTACCATAGACTGTGGAAGATTGGTATATATAGTCAAACAGAGCTGCCCGGGGGCTAGGTCCCACTTTCACGAATTAAGCGATACTGACCGTAGATAGCAAAGATCAACGGACAGAATCTCTTAATCCGTGCAAGTGGGACCTTGCCCCGGTAAACCGTAGGCAGAGAGGAAGGGAGAAGAGAAGAGGGCAACAAACGAGGGGCTGTGGCAAACTATTTCGTCGGAGTTTCACCGAGTTATCAGAGAGGGAGAAGAGGACAACAACAAACGAGGAGGCTGAAAAATATGCCTAGATTGATATACGGGGAGAGTAGTACTTGAGGAGAGGAGAAGCCGCCCCGACTACTTGAGGACGTCGGCCCTGTGACAGAATGGCCTTCCAGACATATCTGGACGTTGAGCTGTCGTAGAGTGTACTTGAGGAGAGGAGAAGCCGCCCCGACTACTTGAGGACGTTGGGTTTCGTCTCGACAGCAGAGAGAGGCTGATAAATATACATATCTGGACGTTGAGCTGTCGTAGAGTGTACTTGAGGAGAGGAGAAGCCGCCCCGACTACTTGAGGACGTTGGGTTTCGTCTCGGCAGCAGAGAGAGGCTGAGAAATATACATATCTGGACGTTGAGCTTTGTTTTTTTGCTTTCTTTCTCTTCGTGACAGAGTGGTGTTATTGTCTATTGATGGTTCCTGCCTGTCTACAACCAAAGAACAATAAAAATGGTGAAGCAATCGGGGGGGGGGGCGTTCGGCTACCATCGGCATGTTCTCCTCTTCCCATCTATGGCGCTTACTGCTGTGCTTACGGCCCTTGTAGTAGTCTGCCTGCGCAGGCAGGCCACCGTCGTGCTGTGCAGTTTTGACGCAAACGGGTCTGCAGCGCAGGGATCGCAACTGCAGGTGCGCAACCCAGAGCATCCTGCCGCGTGCCCGTCCCGACCAGCGCCACCTAGCCGCAGGGGCTCGAAGGACCTGCTCTGGCTGCCCCGCCGGGATCGCTACCTGATGATGATGTGCGAGTACGGACGGATGAGCAATCGCCTGCGATGCATCATGGAGCACATGCTAGCTGCTGCATTGCTGAATCGAACTCTCGTCTTCTCGGTGTACAAGAGGGGTCTGCCGTTCGCGGACGTGCTGGACATTCCCCGCATCCGGAGATGTCTGGGTCCCGACGTGGCGATCAGTCTGGACGACTTCGCACGTGCGCGGAGGCGGCAGAACAAAACCGCCGACGTCGACGTTCACAAGCCGTTCTTGCATCCTTCCTACAACGAAACCAGAGTCGTTGATGCCTTCAGATCTACGACGGGGTTGGAGATCCGTCGATTCGAGCCCGGGGTTCCGCTGCCGCAGCAGGGGGAGGAGAGCTCCAAGCTCGGCGGCGATGGCGGCGATGGCGGCGATGGCGGCGGCGCCGCCGAGAGAAGAAGAGAGCAGTTGGTCAAGCAATTCGACCTCGCGGAGGAAGTGATAACGGTGGGCGAGCTTTATAGGATATGGCTGGGGGGGGAGGGAGAAAGGATGTTTAAGGGGGATGAACCGTGGGTGACCAAATGCACAGGCCCCATCCTTCGTCCGCATGCGAGCATTCTCGAGGCTGCCGTCAATTTCGTTCAGACCTTTCTTGGCTCCGCATTCGTCAGCGTGCATCTCCGAAGGGGTGATTTCCTCACCCATTGTCGTAACAAAGGACTGGGGTGTTTTCTGCCTGTGCCACAAGTGGCCGTCTGCATTCGCAATCAAGCTCCCCCCTTGTCATCGCCTTCTTCTTCTTCTTCTAAGACTTCTTCTTCTTCTTCTTCTCCTCCTCCTCCTCCTTCTCCTCCTCTAACGGCTTCTTCCTCTTCTTCGTCGTCTTCCTCTTCTTTCCCTTCTTCTTCTTCTTCTTCTTCTTCTTCTTCTTCGTCGTCGTCGTCGTCTTCTTCGATGGCTATGGGGATGGCTATCTTTCTAGCGACAGACGCTACCCGTCAAGAAGTCGAGGAGCTGAGCTTCTTGCTCCGCAATGGGGGAGAACACCCCCCCATCACATTGGTACGGGTTCCGCCCAATTTGGGGTCATTACTGGCTGTGGGGGGTGGAGAAGAGCTAGGAGAGTGGGTGACGCCGCTGACGCCCAAGCAGCGCTCGGACGACGAGACTGCAGCGATGTTAGATCGTGTGGTCTGTGCGATGTCAACGACCTTTTTCCACAGCCCCCACAGCACCTTCAGCATGGATGTGAGGCGCCTCCGCGTTGCACTGAATACAACTGGGTGCCGCGATGATGTTCTGTGTGGAAACCAGCCCGCTGATGTGGTCCGGGCCCCTTGGGAGAGCTGAAGAAAAGGAAAAAAGGGGAAAAAAAAAAGGAAAAAGAAAAAAGGAGAAAGGAAAAAGGAAAAAGAAAAAGGGAAAAAAAAAGAGGAAAAAAGCAAAAAAAGGGCATTGCGTTGGTGGTGAGCCGGAGAGAACCTGCTGATCGGCTTTCTTTTCTTCTTTTTTCTTTTTTCTTTTTTCTCTCCCCCCCCCCACCCCCTCCTGTTTCTTCTTGTTCTTCTTCTTTTTCTTGTTCTTCTTCTTCTTCGTCCTCTTCTTCTTCTTCTTATTCTTATTCTTATTCTTCTTCTTGTTGTTGTTCTTCTTGTTCGTCTTCTTCTTGTTGTTCTTGTTCTTGTTCTTGTTCTTGTTCTTCGGGGATAGATCATGGGTTGTGGAAACGAACAGAGAACGAATGCATCATGCCCAGAAATTGGTAAGATGCATTTATTGCTATTGACAGGAACGGATGCATCTTGCCATTCTCTGCGGGAAGATGCAATCGTACTTTTCTTTCCGTTTCGCCAGCGGTGTGGCGAGGCCCAGAGTATGTGGTCTTTATTGTACGTATTTGTGAAATTCTTTTTTTTTTTTTTTTGTTTGTTTAATTGTGGCCCGATGGACCACAGATCAGATATTAAACTGATCAGAACAGATACAGTGCACTTGGTCTTCGTCAAATAGTTGGACAGACAGACTGATTTTTTTTCCGGGTCAAGTTCAGATCCAATGAATGATCCCGTGTTTCTCGTCAAAGGGGGGAGGACGATTGCTGCTTCTGGTCTTTCCCACGATCATAAATCATGGCCATGTATCTGGCTCGAAAACTGTCCATAATACTGCATGTTATTTGGACCAACCCATGCGCTGAGTTGGCAGGATGGGGCAGGTAGGGAGAGGCGGAGGATCATGAAGTAGGAGCTACATAGCCCAGTAGTAGGTTCGTATACTTGTCCAACATGCTGCAGATCCTGGGCTCAAATCACATCGGAGAGGCGGAGGGAGAAGGGAGTAGCATATGTGGCCCCCCCAGTAGCCACCGTCGATACGTGCTATACGCACGTCAGATGCTTCTGCGACACGTGGCAATCACAGACAATGTCTTTTTTTCTTTTCTTTTCTTTTTTTTTGCAGATCAGTACTATTGAAAACAGAGGAGATCGGAATCGTACGGGACTCTGCAGCCAGATACGTCAATTTTTTACTATTTTTATTATTATTTTTTCTTAATGTATAAAGATACGTCAAAATACTGGCTGGCTTCACGGTGTTATTTTTACCTCGAAAAGAAGGGGAAAAAAACAGCTTGAGCGACGCTGGCTTGATTGATCATACTGTTAGAGTACACTCACACACTAGGCCCTCAAAATCACAAAAAAATCGCAAAAAATGAGCGGCCAGATCGAGTCGCTCGATTACAAGGGGACTCAATCTGGCCGCTCATTTTTTGCGATTTTGCTATTTTGAGGGCCTAGTGTGTGTGTGAGTATGCCCTTGGTGTTTTCTGCTTTGGTGGCTAGTGGAGGGGTGTCAGTGCACGACAGCCTCTGCTCGTGCTTGTCTTGTATGGGGGAGAGGTAAAAAGCCTCTGCTGGCTCCATGATGATTGGAGTGTCTGTTTCTCCTTCCCAACTTTGACTTTTTTTTCTGTTGTTGTCAACTTCCCTTTTCACATTGTGAACCAGGCTCGCTCCTTTTTTCTCTGTACTTTTTTCTCTGTTCTTTTTCTTTCTGGCTTTTTTTTTTTTTTTTTTTTTTTTTTTTTTTTTTTCCCTTTTTTTTTTTTTTTTTTTTTTTTTTTTTTTTTTTTTTTTTTCCCCCCCTCAAAGCTCGCTAGCATGGCTGTGTGGTTTCACGTGTTTTTTTTTCCCCTCAAACCTCGCCACCTTTTTGGCACTGGTTTCTTATGTTTTCAATATACTGAGTGCCAGCTTTCAGCGCGCACCTAAGTCTCCATGGCTTTCTTTATCGTGATTTTTACCATCTCCTGTCGAGTGATTCGTTTTTCCTTCTCTCTCGTCTGTTTCTTCTCCTCCTCCTAGTCCTTTCGCTCTTTGCTTTCCTTCCCATAGTCCGTCCCCACACTTATCAGGTTTGCCTTTGGCATGTACGCGTCGTTTTGACTGCGTTCCCCTATCTATCTACGAGAGTGGCCCAGGTCCACTTGCCCGCCCGGGCCAAAAAGATATTAAAAATGTATATATCTCTGCCTACGGTTTTACCGGGCAGTTCTGTTTGTGACGATATATATCTATATATTTTAATTTAAAATTTTATTTTAAATTTGGTAAAGAATTTCGATGTGACCCCGAGGCAAAAGTTGTTCAGTTTATTTTTCTGGATAACATAGTTTTTTTTTCGGATTTTAAATCTCTCTTTTTCCCTTTTTTTTTTTTTCTTTTTTTTTTGGCTGGGACCTCCCCTGGTCCTTGCACGGCCAGGCCGCCCGGGAAAATAGGGTGACCCGGGCGGCCCGGCTGGTAGCCTAGCTTGGCAGGCAGTAAATATGGTCTCCACAGTGGCCACGTCCCACTAGCGAAGAGGGGTGAATTCAGCGCCCGAAGCTGGACGCGTTTCCCTGGAGAGGTGCAGAAACAAAATCGCCATTTTTTAATGTGATTTTCTGCATCTCTCTCCACATATAAAACATGTCCAATCCTGTTTGCTAGCGCCACCTCTCTGGTGACTCTCTCAGGACCACAAAATATATCTGGTAAGCCGGGGGCAAGGTCCCACTTGCACGAATTAAGAGATCCTGGCCGTTGATCTTTGCTATCCACGGTCAGTATCTCTTAATTCGTGCAAGTGGGACCTAGCCCCGGGTAATGGCCCCGGTACCTCAATCTTTTTTTGGTGTATATTCATATGGGACGCTGGGCTGGGCCCGTTTCCCAGCAACGGGAATCTTATATTTTTTTTTTCCTTCTTTTTCAGGGGCCATGCTAATCTTCTCTCTATCGTTCCCATTTTAACGGATGTCCCGAAGGACTGAATCATAGATTTTTAAGAATATTCTTTTCTTCAATATTCTTTATTTTGAATAGATATATATTTTTTCTTATGAATCAATTGCCTTGGTTAAGTATTATTATATTATTTCCCAACTTTGCAGGATTTGTTATTCCATTACTTCCTACAGTAGTGGGGAAAATCAAACTGTAAGTCTGTGTAAGATGGTATACTTTAGGAATATGTCTGTTAACTTTTGTTTTTCTACAAGTCTAACGTGCTGCTCCTCCCAACGGATTGATCCAAGCTCTTTCCGAAAAAGGAAAAAAAAAAAAAAAAAAAAGAGTCACACGATTTCAGTTTCAAATCCAGTTCGCTCTTCCCTCGAATACAACACTTCCCCACCCTAAACCCTAAACCTCTGGGTTGTATACACATTCACGATTTCCTCCGTTTGATGCAACACTCGCGGATTCAAATCCTCGTCGTGACTGGATAATGCCAAAAACACTACTGCCCTGTAGTTTTTTTTTTTTTTTTTTTTTTTTTTGCTGGCCTGCAGTTTWTCGGGACTGGAACGCAATTTTTTTTTTTTTTTTTTTTTTTTTTCGATTTATGCGTGTCATCCTTGAAAGCGCAGGGGTCATGCTAATCTTCTCTGTWTYGTTCCAATGTTAACGGATGTCCCGAAGGACAGGAACGCAATTTCATACCGTAGTAGTTTTCCCAACCCAAAAACGGATAATGCCAAAAACACTGGCCTGCAGTTTATGGGGTGCATATTACGTAAATGCCCCCGATGACGTGGCAGCAGTCAATCTACCTACCACTACTCGTAAGCCTATACACAGGGGACCCCTGCAAGCATAGCTACCTAGTGGTGGGTGGTAGATAGATAGTGAACGGTGGAATTCAGAGAAGAAGAATATAGCTTAGTTAAAAAAACTATACATATATATTTTTAAAAGAAGAAGAAGAAGAAGAAGAAGAAGAAGAAGAAGTCAATCACACTCCAATTGCGTTCAGGCAGTGTGTTTCGGGACCTCGTCCGGCGCTTCGATCATCTTGTACCCCCACCTTCCCTCTTTTTTTTTCCAGAGGGGGAAGGGGTGGTGCAATTGCTCCATTCTATATGTGGGGAGCTCCACCTACCCCTCCCTCGGGTCCCCCAAGAACGAAAGATTATACTTGTGGGGGGCTTCACCTACCCCTCCTCTCTTCCCCTTGAACACACTGCCCCCAGCACCACGACTGTGTTTCGACCGGAACAAGGGCTTGTTGCATACGTGAATGTGACGGGGCGTTACCCGTTTGAAGAAGATAGTCTTGCTTGCGGGGGTCTACTACTTAGAGATGTGCCAACTGCTCGGATCCGCACACCGGGCTGATTGCTCTTGCTTGCGGCTATGTATGAGATGTGCGCACTACGCTATTCCCGGATTCAGGCAGCTTGAACATGCATGGCCACCAGCCATGGTGACAGGGTGACACTGTTGCTGCTGCTGCCGCTGCCGATGATGATGATGATGATGATGATGATGATGATGATGATGATGATGATGATCTGTTTGCCACAGTCATCATCACACGTTTTACTATTTTCGTCGTCATCATGACCATCATCATCATCATCTTTAAGTCACTGTCACAATCACACGTCGTCGTTTTTTTTTTTTCTTCAATAATGACGTGTGATGATGACAGTGACACAGAAAGATGATGATGATGATGATGATGATGATGATGTTGTCGACGATGACGATGAGGATTATGATTATAATGATGATGGTGGTGATGATGATGATGATGATATCCTTGAACATCGTGGAATGTTCGTCGAATTTTCGTGGAATTGTTCGTAGAATGTTCGTGGCATGTGCGTGGAATGTTCGTGGAATGTTCGTGCTGCTGCTGCTGCTGATGGGTGGGGATAAGAAAAAAATGAACGGTTGATGATGATGATGATGATGATGATGAATAATGATGTGTGATGACTACACGTAGTGTAGCAAAAGAGATTCAGCCAAGGGCAGTCCCCACCCCCCCGGGCCCCCAACTGCTCAACGTAAGCGTGGTCAAGCGTAGTAGCTGACAGCGTTGTCCAAAGCTTGTGTTGGTCTTTTTGTCTTTTTTTCTTACTTCTGTTTTTGAAAGGTCGACGGCCTTGAGATATATCATCTTCTAACTTACCGGACCTACGCAAAACTCAGAAGTATTAAAAAAAAAAAAAAAAAAAAAAAACCCTCAGAATTGTAGTATCTTGATTTCACTCATCTGCTGCTTCCAGTGGAGTTCGAACTCCACTCTTGTCTGTGTTTTCACACTTCAGTACAGGGGTGTACCAACTGAGCTAGGCCAGTTAGTACAAGCATACACTCGCCTTTTTTTTTTCTTCTTTTTTAAAGTCATTTTGCAAGCGCACTATCCCACCCAGTTGTTGTGAGAGAACTGCCGGAAGTGAGGGCTTGGCTGTCAGACTGCTCCATCTAGTATCGGTGGAATGGGCATTGGGCAGCACCACCTGCTCCATCTATTATTGGTGGGATGGGAAGCAACACCCTGCCGCAATGGGGCTACATCTTTCCTTAGTACATCAAGCATACACTCACCTACTTTGGTGGCCTGGATCCTGAAGTCGGGAAACATCTTCTCACAATGGCTGCGTGCCCAGCTCAGTGGGCGTACTATTCTTTCCCCTTTTACTAAAGAATACCGTGGGCTGAGCACACGTAAACAGCTAACGTGAATTTTTCACAGGCCTACCAGACTAGTTAAAAAAAAAAAAGAAAAAAAAAAAAGAAGAGGAACCTCTCTCGAGCATGAGCTCAAGCCTATTTGCGGGCTT